>ML784629.1:506224-536664 GCA_009831015.1 Picea engelmannii | reverse complement strand
CCACATATATTGATATAGGCCTCTCCATCCATAAGATTCCTCCATGTACTAGTGTTAGTAGTTGTTTGGCATGGGAATTTACATCTTTTCCTCTCCCAAAATGAGGAATATCTAGAAGGTTCATGATCCCTATGTTATTTAGTATTGCAATCCACTGTTTCGGCTCCAAAATGGGATCCCTTGATGGACCCTCTCCTTTACTCTCCATGTACACTTACAGTGAAAAATCATGGAACTTGGTTGTGTCTGTCACATCATGATCAACATACTTTAGTTTTTTAACAGAGCCTAACATGTCACCAACTGCTTTGACTATGTCAAGTATCTATGGTAGTGGCATTGTTAGCTCCTTCTGCTTGTTTAGTGTTCTTGGCACAACAGGTTTTTCCCTAGTTTTCTTCTTTCTCGTTGATGGCTCTAATTATTGGTTCTCATCCTCATCTTCTTCTGTTTCTGAGTTTTGCTTGTCTGTAATATCGTCAACCTGCACTTGTTCCTTTGAATAATACATTGGATATTCTACAATTTGTTTTGCTTCTTCTACCTATTCTCTGGGCTCATCTGACTCTATTCGTTCATAATCTTCCTGAATCAATGGTTGTGTTGCTCACAATTCATTTTTTTGCATAGGGTTCTGTGTTTCTCCCTGTGGGTCGACATCCATTTCCTTTGTTGTCAGAACCTGCTCCTCTACAATCGTGGGACTAACCAGCTCGATAATTGGTGAAGGAATGGCAACCACATCCACTACTCCTTCTAGGTGATTCAATTTTCCCCTTTCTGATGTTGTTTTTTGTGGATACCTCGTGGCACTATGTGTTTTCCTTGCAATCTGACTAGGATCTCCGACCTTTAGTGGCGCCATTCTTCTAAATCTTGAAAAGGTTTATCTGAATCTTCATTGAACACCTCGAAGTCGCCTGCTTGCATTGAGTTCTCTTCCTTATCTCTCATTCACACAAATTCACAATGAGTCTTTTTGTGCATGTTTTCCCCTTTTATAGGTCGTGTCATAAATGCTCCGTCGTGTTGAACTTTATCGATCACCACCTTTTTTTCCTTTTACAACTGCTTTCTGTATCGACGCGTTGTTTTTTCTGCCTGGTCCCAAATTTTTGGCACACGGTGTATTCAAGTTCATTCATACCACTTACTATCTTATGCTTGCATGCTATATCATCTAACTGTTTGTCTACCACTTATCCATCTGCTTCATCTTTTTGTATTTTTCTCGTTTTTCCATTTTTTTCTTTCTTTTTCTTCTTTTAACTCATACTATATACAATATGTAAAATTCTATTTTTTTGCGTTGCAACTACTAAGGGTTACTAGGTCGATTTTCCCTATCCAATTTCAGTCGACTGCCATTCACCAATCCTTCAATCTATTTACCTGTTGGATCTTGTAACTGCACAACACATCCATATGTGATATACTTTATCTCATATGGCCCTAACTAATGCATCCTAAATTTCCTTGGGTGTTGTAAGTATTTGTTGTCATAGAGAAGAACCATATCTCCTTCCTTAAATTTTTTCTTCTTAATGTGTCTATCATGCCAATATTTGTCCTTTGATTTATGTACTTCATGATGGAAACCATCCATAATCATGTCTTCTTCTAGTTCCATGAGTTGAGACAATCTTTCTTGAGTTGTGCCTCTTTCTGTCATGTTTGTAATGGTTGTAATGTGTAGACTAGGTATCAAATATTCCAAACGGACCACTACTTCTTGACCATACACCAATCTGAAAAGTGTCTTCCTTGTGAGTTTATTGCATGTATTTCCATAAGTCCATAGTATTGTTGGTATCTTCAAATCCCAATCATCCATGTTTACATTACAAATTTTGGTTAAGGAATTCTCCAATATCTTATTACATTCTTCCAATGTTCCATTAGCCTGAGGATGGTATGGAGTGCTCTTATGATGGTGTATCTCAATTTATTCAATCCTTGCATGAATGGTACTATTGATAAAATGAGTTCCCTGATCACTCATCAGAATTCTAGGGCATCCAAATCTTATGATTACTTGTTCAAAAAGGAAGTGTGTTGCAGTTTTTGCGTTGCAATCTTTCACCATTGTTGCTTCAACCCATCTTGTTAAATAGTTTGTCGATGTAATGATGTATCTTGCTCCTGATCTTCTATTTGGTGGATTGATTGGTCCTACAAAATATACTGCCCATTTATCAAACACTTTAAGGGTTACCTTAGGTTTAAGGGGCATCTCATCCCTCCTGGATGGCTTTCCTACCCTCTGACAGACATCACAATTCTGGAAATACTCCTTTGCATCCTTAGAAATTTTTGTCCACCATAATCATGTGCATAGTATATTTTACGCAATAGCCTTTCCTACATAGTGTCCACCAACTATTCCTTCATGTTCTTCTGCTAAGATAATAGGACATTCATGATCCATGACACATATCCTTATAATATTATTTTCACCTAGTTTTTACAAGTGTCCTGCAATGAGTTGGTAATCTGCAGCTCTAACCACCAAATTCTTCTTCTGCGCAGTATTGTATTCCTTTGGGGAAAATCTTGTACTCAAAAATTCAATAATATCAGCAAAGTATTCATCAACAATGTGCACTGAAAATATTTGTGCATCGGGAATATTTTCCTCCAAGCTACTTGGTTCCTCTCCATTAGTTATCCCAGACAGATGATATGGCCATGCATTCAATTTTCCATGTTTCACAACTACTTCAAAATCAAATTCTTGAAATAACATAAACCATCTACATATTCTTCCCCCCAACATTGGCTTGTTGACTAGGTATATGAGAGTAGAGTGATCTGTGAACATCTTAAAATGTTGGCCTAATAAATAATGTTTGAACTTTTGTAGTGCATACATCATAGTCTAGTTGTCCCAATAGTCACCAATACCTACAATCTTTGGATTATCTTATGTTCCAATATTGACCTTCTTTATCTTCAGTGGTGCTGCAAATTCTTCTGATTCTAACTGTGGACCTTCTACTTCCCTTTCCCCTTCAACTTTTGTTATCATAATATGGGATTTTCTTCTGCAACGTGGTAACAATGTAACAATTGTCTATCTATATGTCGATTCTCGATATGATAAGTTGTCACAATTTCAACATCAGGTTATTCAAAGATCCTTTCTTTTATCAACGTCAGTGTTGCATCCATCATTGGATTCTCATGTTCAAATGCAAATGTGATCACAATTTTTTGTTGCAATTCTTCCTGATTCACAATTCATCTATGAAGTTCCAATTTTGTATACCAATTCCTTGGGATTCCTTCTAATGTATGAATTAAGTGATGTGGCCATTCCTCTGGTGGTACTAGTCTCCATTGATTTATGCACATGTCTAAATGTTCTCTGGGTTGTCTTATTCCATCATATTTCTTCATATATTTATTCTCATGTTCTGCACCAAATCTAATGCGCGGTAATATTTTGCATCGATACTAATCGTTGATCTTCTCTTTATGTGTACCCTACCAACATGCATGTGTTGCTTTCAAGGAAATATCCAAAATTAATAACCTCTTATTCTCCAATACTTCTATCTCAAACTTTATTAAAAATTATTCCAAATCATTTTGAACATAAAAACTTGAAGGTTCTCTTACCTATGTGCCAACCCATCTTAGTGTGCGTGTCATTATTGCACATATTCTGGTAGATATCTCATGTAAGCGTTGTTTCCAATTCTCCAGTCCCGTGTCAGAATCTGAATCACAAGAACTAATGCTTCTCTAGCTAAGAATTCCATCTATTGTTGGGTTAATGTAATCTTCCCTGTGCACCATAGTTCTGTAAAACTAGTTTATCTCTTCTAGGGAAAAAAATTATGGCGTTGGTTCAACATATCTTCCACCTTTTGAAGAGTCTAATGGTGCTATGACTCTATATTCTCCTGATTCAAAAATCATTTTCCTGGTCTTCAAGTTGATGATAGCTTGATTATCAAATGCCCAATCCAGTCCCAACAATGTTGGATAAGGTGTAGTATTATCCACTATATCAATTACTTCAAATTCCACCATAGTGCGCACACCATATAAATCCACTAGTATTCATTTCAAATGACCAATTGGTACTACTCTATGTTGGTTTGCTAATTTCAATTGAATAGGTGAATATCCCAGTGTAGGTTCCCCCATGCATTCCCATGTCTTCTTAGGCAGAACATTGACCTCAAATCCCAAATCTAATATGATTTCACCCATGTTAAAGTCTCCAATATTTGTATTCAGTCTAAACTCACTATTTGTTCTTGTCTTCCTATGGACATGAATAACCATCTTTTGTTCTAGTTTTATCTCTTCTCCATAATTGCATTTTTCTAATAGACTTTGTGATACTTGTAGAGATGTTTTATCATTCAATAGCTTCAAGCAAGACACCAGAAAGTTTCTTAGATTACTTACTTGTTCTGAAGATTGATCTTTGTTGGTATCATCAAATAGATGAGGCTTATCATATATTGGTCCATCATAGCTTGGTTGTGCATTTGAAGTAGTAGCAATATTCTCCTCTATAATTTCTTGGCTAGCCTACTTGAATGTCTATTTTTCCTTGCGTGCATCAAAATGTTGGTGAAGTGTTGTATTCTTTCTGACCCACTAGTGCTAGTTATGGTTCTTATATGTTGCATCTACTATTGTTTTGGTTCCTTCTTGAGTAACTATATTGATATTTTTCCCATCATCTCTAGTTTATGTACCAATCCATTGAACATTTTGATTATTCTTATTCCTTTTTTCTTGTATCTTTGTCAGAAGTGTAGGATAGTATTTTGTATCATGATTTATTGTGGGACAGTACATGCATGTTGTTGGTGGCAGTGGACAATCCCTTGCATAATGTCCAGGTTGTTGACAATTGTGACAGGTTACTGGTTCTCTACCTCTTCCAAATCCTCCTCTTCCACGGCCTCCTCCTCTAAATCCTTCTATGTTGCCTTGATTGTCTACACGCGGTGTATTATATTGTGGTAATTGATTATATTGTGGTGGCATTGTAAAATATTGTGCAGATGGACCTGTCATTGATTCATCCTGCATCCTATAAGAATTTGAGGTCCTTTTCTTCATCATTTCCAAAGTTTGACAATCCTTGTCTTCATGTCCTACAGACTTGGAAAAAATGTAGAATGTACTCTTAGGAATTGTTTGGTACTTTTGCATCATGGGACGATGATAGGGATCATGTCCATGTGTTCTACATATTTCACACTGTGGTCCTCATGTGGGTAAGGGATTTGGTAGTCCTACTCCCAATTACTACGTAAATGTTGGGCACTCATTTTTATGATGTCCTATTCTACATAAGGTGCATCAGGCAACTTCCCTCTTTTCCTTGCCTTTGTTCTGATTCAACTGAAATGTCAGGTTATTGAGATCTGCTCTCAGCTCTTCTACAGCTGGATATGTATGTTTATACCAATTCTCTTCTAATTGTAAGGCTACTTGTAGAGCCTCGTATTGAGTCTAGAACTTATGTTGCCTCAATGGATATTTAAAATGTGGCAATAATGAATTTATGAATATTTTCTTATGTTCCATATCTATTATGGGGTGTTTCAACTTACCTTTCAATCACTTGAACTTCGGGTCGATTTCCCAAACTGATTCTCCTAGCTTCTGTTTGATTTGTACATCTCATTCATACACTTATCTTCTCGACTTTCTCGTTGGAATTCATTTATTAGTGTCTTCTTCACATCTGCGACGGTTGTATGTGCTCCTTGTGGATTGTTTACTGCGAGGCTCATAAACCAGTCCAATGCACAATTTATGAATGTAATTGAAAGTTGAGCTACTTTTGTATCTTCATCCATGATCTGTTTAGTTACCCAAATATGTTCACAGATAAAGAAATGTTTCTTTGGGTCCTCCGACCCTTCTCCATTAAACTTTGGGAACCGAATAGTCGGATCTACTCCTGCCATTGTATAGTTTGTTGTACTACCTCCTTCGCACGGTGTAGACAACTGACTACTGCTAGTTGAATTCATACTTCTATGTTAATTTCCATTGGTCATCCTTCTAAAATCCTTCTTCTACTAATTGTTGGTTGTCTAAACGGTTCTTTATTTTTTGATGTATTAGTCCCACATGGGGTTGTGGGTTCCACACTAATTCTAATCTGGAATGGAGAGCCTTCTTTTGCATTAGACCCTTGACCTCTTGTTTTTCTCTCATATGTGGCACACAATATTTCCTCACTCTTATTTGTAGCACGAAGATCCTCTACCTCAAATTCATCACTTTCCAAGCCTTCCCACTCGGCTGCTGCCCTCTTTTTCCTATTGATCTTATATTGGTAGGGTCTTCCGCTGCACATCGCTCCCACTTTGTCCATTATTTCCTTAATATTATATTCATCCATCATAATGGGGTCCATTAATTCCTTCTTTTTACCTCCATCCAGGTCCTTCTCCATATCTCATATCTTCCTTAGTGTTTCCCCTAGTCTCCCCATGTGCACAGAGTTATTTAGTTGTCGAACTCCATTGTCATCACTCCTTTATCATGCAACAACACCTTGATCAACGTATAGAGTGATCTAATATACCTCCCTCTTGGACCCTTCAAAAACTCCTACTCTGCAACAATGTATGATTTTGCAGTATCCATTGTAAACTCACTAATAAATACTGCAATGATGTTATCTAGCCATAAATCCACTGCGTGCGTGAATTTATTATTGAATCTTTCTAGACACACAATATTATCAGTAGTCCACTCTACTAGTCTTATCTGATTAGTTAGATAATTATCCTTCAATATCAGTATCCACTATTGCAGAAAATGTGGAAAATAATAGAAAAAATGCCTCATGAAGATCAGTAAATACATACCTTTCAAAATATTGGTGCAGTGTATACTTGGAGTTTCTATTGTCTTTTTGTGCAAACTTGAGCTCTTTTGTTGTCAACCATCGTTCAATCTCCTACTTAGTTGGATTTCGTGGTTTGAACATCCATTTCTAATACTGCATTCTCTTCATTGTACTTCTCAACAAGTCCCTTCCAATCTTTTCTTTTGGTTTCTAACTAGAAACAGAACCATTTGTTGGATGTTTGGGTTGACTTGGGTTCTACTTTAGGTTTCCAACAAACCCCTGCAAACCATTGGCCCTTCTAGAGAATAGAAGGAATGTTACGAGGGAAAAACTCTCTATGGCCAATGGTAAACCACAACAGACAAGTATGATTGCAGAAATCAACTCAATTCCATTGTATGCTATATAAACTAATGTGCAAGATAAGAAAGAGACCTACCTCGATCCAACATTTGATGATGTTCCACCGTTGAGCACTCCGACCCAAAGATTTATACCTGCAATAAGTTCTCAACCAACAAGCAAAGCAAGTATATAGTGATAATGTAAAGGGGTTAGCACATCAGATAGCATAATCCATTAATAAACATTACAAACATGCCCATGGATAATAATTATATATTTTCATGATACCAATAGGACGGGAAAGGAGTATTTCTATTAATAATTGATTAACAAAAGTGTCAACATTACAGACTTCCGTGTCGGCACGGTTCGAAACCAAGGAACCAAGTTCCTTCCAACTAGGTCTCCACCACTTCAATCCTCTACCAAAGGCAAGCTCAAAAGAGAGAGACAATGAGATTCTCTCAACAATAGGGAAAGAGCTTAGGGGCTAAACACCATGTTCAGACTTGAGGGACAAAGGGATGTAGACTCGATATGAAGTAATTTCTCCAGAGTAACTTTTCTCTCAAAGTCGAATGCTTTCTCCTCCTTTCCATAGCTCGAAACTATGCTCTTATAGCCTTCAAAATGCAACTGAAGGGTTGAGTCAGAACGTTTCCAGTATATGGAAGGCCAAGGATCAGAGATCTCTTATCGTGACATGGAAACCCAACTCCATTTTTGTATTTTCTGGCACAAATATCGATGTACAAGGGTTGTAGTGGAGTAGCCTGTGTATATGTTTGTTGTATAGCAAATAGGGCGCATATATGTGGAAAAATGTTTATTTTTAGATCTGGATTTATCAAAAAGGGATGATAAGTCTGCATAGGGAAATGGAAAAATGCCCTTTGTGCAAGATAGCAATGGTGAGGCAAATCTTGATATAACAGATGCCCCCTAATGTGTGAGATCAAAGGAGTATCTGCAATGGCCGAAATACATTATAAATAACCCAGGAGTGGAGTGGTAGAGAATCAGCTGGATGAACTCGATTGCTCATTACATTCTGTACTAACTTTGCATACATGGTTGTCAAGAATACAATGCAGATCCATGCGGAAAATATACCAAGTAAGTGTCTTTGGCCATGAATAGGCAGAAACAATTGTGGTTATATGCCAAAAGTTGTCATAGTCATGAACATGGCCTAGTGAAACCAGTCTCAAAATCAATCTGAAGATATATGTATACCATGGAGTACAATCTGATCTCCCATGATCACTAAAGTCGAATAGGTGTTGGTCCAATGAAAGGGAAGCAACAGCTTAGGAAATCTACGGCCATATAGTGATGTCTTCAAGTCTTCTACACTATCTGCCAAGGGTGCAAGTCTACATCATGTGAATAAATGAGTTGAGGTCAAACATAATAGACATTGTTTGATTACCGTTCATTGAGGTATATCGTTAACAAACGCGAGACAACCTACCAATAATGAAAGTAGGTATCAAGGCACCGAGTACATTCTTACAAGTGTCAATAAAGGAGTCGGTGTCGAACACTTGAGAAATCCATTGATCAGGAGACATTGATGTATTCCCACTTTTCAATGGCGAGAGAGCCTACCACTAATGACTGCAAGCCTCAAGGTACCCATAAAACTCTAGGTCTTGTATCCAGAATAGATGAGCTAAATTCGATGGAAAGAGACCCACTGAAAGGAGAGCATTAAGGCATCTCTCATTAGTCAGCACGAGGAACAAAGTGAGACCTTCATGATTTGGTGGAGATCAGATGAAGAACATGTTCACAAACCAACGACCTTGTGTGTCTTTCGTGTGTATCAAATGCAAGCGGTACATGAAAAAGACCCTTTGAATAACAACCAATGATAAAAATTGTTGACAAAGGCAAGGAAACCATCGATAAGGCTAATGGAATCCAAGACATTGCACGAATCCCAAATTGTGAATAGATGTCTTGATGTCGAACACAAGGGAAACCACCCAGTCAATGACCAATGATGAAATGTCGATTGCTAGGTTCAAGATGACCTAACGATGATGCAAGTAGGGCTAAGGTGTGTGATAAGACCATAGTATCATGTGATTCTGAGACAAACTGAGGGTATGGCCAACATGAAAATTTAAGATTTATGAGGAGTGGTCGACACAGGTTGTGAGACTTCCTTTGAACAAGAGCATGAGACATGTGGTGGACTCCGACAGCATAGACTCAATGATGTGATGATTAGATGTAGGAGGCATCAATAACGTTCTCTATAGCACTGGAAGAGTAACCAGTCGGTAGAGAAAACTCTGTAATGAGATCAGCTTCCTAAGGCCATGCTAAAACCCAAAATTATGATGACACAAGGACTCAATAATTTTGTGCTCTGTTCAAAGGCGACACGATTGTTTCCAATTATAATATAGTACTCCCTTCTCGCCCATCTTTTTTTTTTTCATAACAAATGAATGTTATGATACAGAGGAGGAAATGAGTGTCACAAGTAAGAAAAACTAGTTCTAGCAGTGGAACGTACCTATGCTTAATGCAAGGAAATGCATGCGGGATATGGACACTCGGGGTGATGTTTCCTCCATGGTATAGGGTGTCAAATTGTGAAGGATATAAACAAGGCTATGCTTGGTTGAGGATGCAAAACTGCTTAGGCAACGATTTATAACGCAAAGCGAGAAATGGCTAAAGGATCAATACTGCAAGCAAGGGCATGAGATGCAATCACAATTTATCACAAAAAAATATATTTTTTTATGTCTTGTAGTCTACTTGGTGTGAAAAAGGGGTAAACTTGTGCCAAATAGATGTCTTTTCAAATCCAATTTACGAGTGTGAAAAAGACAAGTTCACTCGAAAATCTTTTCCATTTTTGATAATGAGTCAGAAAAGAGCTTAACTAAGACTAATGACCTTTCAAGTCCAGTTTAACGAGTGTGAAAGGGACAAATCACTCGGCAATCTTTTCGGTTTTTAGACGAGTCAGAAAAGAGCTTAATTAAGACTTGTTTTTGGGATTTCGTGGGTAATAAGGCCGCATGTGCATGAATGAGAAATGAGGCTCATTATAAATTCATGTATCAAGTTATAATGGACTCCCGGTCCTAAGAAAAAACTCAGCATGGGCACCAAATGACAAAGGGGATCTAACTAGGGCACCCATGTTTGGTAAGTCTCTACCATTTATTAGCGACATTACTTATAATAGATGGAAGGTTTTATGTCGCAACAAATGGGTTCATACCTAAGGCGTAAAAAAGGTGGTAGTCGAAGGATAATGCGAAAATGCACGATGGAGTGGATACCTATCCTATATGCTAGGTTATGAAAATACTTGCCCGAGGTGACGAACGACCAATCATGATGTTGAAATCCACAAGAAAACTGAGTCGAAACTACAAAAAACCAACTCAAAACCATATTTGAATTAGTCCATTAGGTTAAAAAATAGCATGAAACTATATAAAGAGGGTAAAAATAGCTTATAAATAGTAATAAAATAAAAAATTACTGTATCATTTTGATTTTTACCCAAATAGTGCAATTTGGACCAAAAATACCTCCAATATTCAAACGGAGATTGTGGGAGTATCGAGCAACAAAATCATGAACCATCTGGATCAGGTAACTCTTCATCTCATTCTCTTCAAATTCAGTGGATTACATTTTTGAATTAGGTTCCAATTTTTTAGTTTTTGAGGGCGTAAATTAGGATTTTCGGTGTACGCAGGTCTCCTTTGTTAGGGTCACATGTACGATGAGGTATACGCCCCTGTGTGAACTACATGGTGCATCTATCAAGCCCTACATGCTACTATGTGCAAAGAAGGTCGCGTATAGGTACTCAAATGGACAAAAAAGGGTGTTTAACTCAAAAAAAATGATTTTTTTTTTGCAGGATGGTCCTGGAATGGAGAGAGTGAGAGCATGAGGAGGTGGATGTAGATGTTGAACGAGATCTAGTGGTTCAAGTGGCTCTAAAAATATGTGGTTTGTACAAATTTTGGGCTCTCAAAGGAATGAGGGCTCAAGTGAGGTTATTGGATATGTTGGTGGGTTACTGGGACTCTGATAGCAAAAGCTTTATCCTCGATGGACAACCATTGAGGATCAAAGTAGAGGAAATCTACTTCTTGATTGTTCTATCACACCAAGGGGAGGTTGTGAACCTCAAGTCACGCGGAGTAGGGAGTGGGATGAAGATCGAAGAGTATATCGATGCCCACTGTATAGCAGGGACTCCCAAGGTGGGAATTCAAGTCCCCATCCGGGAAATAAGTAATCTCAGTTTGAAGATCATAGTGCTTGTGCTTACCAGGATCATAGGTTCGGCCTCATTGCATCAAGCATCGAGGCCACTGATGTTTTATGCAGTAGAGTGTGCTAGACCCATTGTCTACGACTGGTGTACCTCACTACTGACCAATATGAAAGGTCAGTTGACAAAGTGCAAACAAGGGAGTAAGCGAAACTTCGAGTTTGCCTATATTCTTTGCAGCTTCTTTTTTGAGCGGGTTCCAAGTTTGGGACCTAGAGTGGAGGTTCTTCCTAGATGACCACATGATCTGGCCATGGTACAGTGGATCGAGGTCATGAGACGGCAGGGGGGAGGTAGGGTGACCACACCCTACAATGATGATTTTTTCTTTTGGTGGCGGTGGCATATCATTGTGTTGGACAAATATCCCTATGCGGGGATTGATTTCTGAGGATATCTTGATATGTTGCTTCCACCAGGGGTCGCCTATGGTGATATAGGTAACAAAATATACTTTTTAAATATTTCATTTTTTTGTATTTTTGTATTTAAGGAACAAAAATATTGTTGAGATGGTGTTTGAGTATTAACTATACACCTGTGTAATCGCAGATGTGGTTCCACGACATCTAGAGGGATTCCTACAACATAGATGGAGGAACCAGGGAGATGAGGCGGCGAGAGGAGAAGTGGGGAGAGTCTTACAAAACGTGCAGGGAAACCTGTCTCGTTTGACACAGAGGATTCCTATGGTTCAAGTAGAGGGTCTACCTGAAGCCATGCAGCGACAGGTGGTTGGTGTACCTAGAGCATGGGTATGACTCTTCTGACGTCTCACAAACACAGTGGTTTGCTACCATGACACACATCTGGTGCCACAGCCGTAGATGTCGTGGGATATGTATACCGATTGTATATGTGTATTGAGGGTTTTAGCCCCAATTTTGTAATATAAACACCATATTTTGAAATAGATAAAAAGGATCTTCGGCTTTACTTATATTTTAAAATGTGTACATTGATTTAATGGTTTTCTTTGCTTTATTAATGTGACAAATGACAATCTAAAACGTATTTAGCATAGGCATCGGATACATGATTAAAACTCCTAGGAATGTGATAATATGTAATAAAATAAAATTATCGTTCTAAAAGACGTACCCATAGGAATCGACGGAGTAAAGTAGGATCATGCATGCGGTAACGACCGTTCAAATGACATACTACTAACTTGGAATCCAGGCGAACTTCTAAGGAGCGAATGCCATGTGAGATAGCATCACGCAAAAGTTCTATGACGACGCTATATTCAGCCACATTATTCGTGGATGGCCCTAGGCATGCGCCACCTGAAGACACTAGCAGACCCTTGAGTGAGTAAACCACCCAAGCGGTGGAAGCCAAGTTATGTGTATGACGACTGGCTCCATCTACGAATCCTAGGTAGATCGAAGACTCCATTGACATCTTCCAACAAAGGGAAAACTCGATAAGAAAGCTAAAGACAAAAGAAAAGGAGAAAAGAGACATATATACACTAAATTTACATTAGTATAAAAAGAGTTTCGCCCAAGCCTAGGGCTCAAGCGTAGTAACTTTTCAAGTAGAGCCCATTTCTAGGCTCGGCCAACTTATTCCCTTCATAATATTCTAATCCGTAGGCTCCTTTTTCTAGGACACATCATATGATGTAAGGATAGTGCCACATGGGTTTAAACTTTCATGCCCCTATTGGTTCTTTGGCTTGGTCATATAAGAGATCCAAGTCACCCTCAGCATACAACCAGGGACAGACAGACTTGTCGTACTGAACCTTGACACACTTCTTGTTTTCCTCGATAGTCGTAAATATGTCTCGACGCTGCTCGTCAAGACTCTCTAGGTGCACAAGGTGTCGCTCTAAATCTAAAGTGTCAGGTAGGAGCTCGACTGCCAACTTGAGAGAAGGGATTTCTCATTCAATCGGAAGGATCGACTCCACACCGTGCACTAACTGAAAAGGGTAAAAACCAGTGGCAGTCTTAATCGAGGTTCAGTATGCCCAAAGCGTGGGATATAACATGATGTGCCAATTGGAATTACTCCGACTGACAGTTTTTTGCAAAATGTTCTTGAGAGACTTGTTGACTGCCTCTACTTGCCCATTTTATTGGGGGTAATAAGGGGATGAATGACCATGTCTAAACCTCGTCTCAGATGCTAGTTCTACCATCATTTCATTCTGAAAGTGACTGCCATGATTAGTGACAATCTCACTTGGGGTACCGAACCGGGTGATAATTTGGTTGAACACGAATAAGGTTGCAGTCTTCCCATCATATTTTATGTTAGGCATGGCCTCGTCCCACTTAGTAAAGTAGTAGACAGCCACGATAATGTGTTGATGCCCCCTAGCCGAAGTTGGGTTGCAATCGAACAAATCTACCCCCCACTTGGTGAATGGACCGACGATGATGACTGGGTGAAGAGGGGTTGGATGCGAGCGCATTTTCCGAGTGAACACCTGGTAGGGGTGACACTTCTTAATTGCTTCAATACAATCTTTAAAGATAGTGGGCTAGAAATAACCGGCTCGCGGGATTTTTTGGGTTGTCATAAGCCCGGATAGGTGACCACTACAAGCCCCTTTGTGGCAATCATTTAGGACTAACTCGGCTTCCTCGTGAGTTAAGCAACAACACAAGATATTATCTACTCCTCGGCGATACAAAGCGTCGCCGATGATAGTATACTTTTTGGCTTGGTATCTAACACGTCGTCGATCATCTCACGAGAGATGTTGAGCGAACTTCAAGGTTTGAATATATAAAACAATGTCTCCATACCATGGATCGGACGTCGAGACAATGAAAATGTGTTTGTTTGCGAACGAATCAACATGGATGACATTCTCGTCTAATCGTGGAAAATTGGATATTAACTCTGCAAAAACTAACGATTTCTTGGACTTGGTCGAAGTGAAGTCGAGATCAAATTCTTGTAAGATGACAATCCATTTATTATATTTTCCTTCGATGATACGTCTAGTAAGGACGTATTGAAACAGATTGACTTCGGCAACCACCATAGTCTTGCAAAGTAATATATAGTGACGTAAGCGTTGAATTGTGTGAACGACAACCAAAGCTAGCTTTTCAACGTGAGAGTAATTAATCTCAGGACCAACTAAATTTTGACTAAGATAGTAGATGACGTGCTCATGGAGCTCGTCATCCTCCTGAACTAGAACCATACCAATCGTCTCTGCAAACGCAACAATATACAGCAGGTAATCTTTACTATAATCAGGATATTTCAGTAGAGGGGTCGATACCAGGGCTTTCTTCAAAGCGTCAAAAGACTCATGGGCTTGCTCATCCCAGATAAAGGGGGTGTCTTTCTTCAAGAGGCGCATTAAACCCTTAGTAATATTGGCATAATTCACTATGAACCGACGTAGAAAGTTAGCTTTTCCCTGTAAGCCTTGAAGTTGTCTAATTGTGCGTGGGGGAGGCAACTGAAGTATTGCCTCAACCTTAAGAGGATCTACCATGATCCCAATCTCAGAAACTAAAAACCCTAAGAGACGACTAGACTTAACGCAAAAGATGCATTTATGAGGGTTTAACCAGATTCTATAGTAACGACATCTTTCGAAAACTAGTCGAAGGTGTATAACATGATCCACTATCTTGCGAGAGTGAGCAGCAAGATCATCCAGGTAGGCTTCGACTATGTGCTTTAGATCATGAAAAACGAAATTCATGGCACGTTGGAAGGTTGCTCCGGCGTTTTTAAGGCCGAAAGGCATTTTTCGGTATTCAATAGTACCCTAAGGACATATAAATGTCGTCTTGTGTTGGTCCTCAGGTTTGATCTGGATTTGGTTATAGCCCGAAAATCCGTCCGTAAAAGAAAATATTTTGCTTCCCACACACTCATCGAGAATCTGATCAATGAAAGGCGTGGGGAAGTTATCTTTAGGACAAGCCTTGTTCAATTTGTGAAATTCCATACACACACGGATGGTTCCTTGCTTTTTATTTACGGGAATGGGATTGGATACCCATTTGGTCAAGGGAACCGGGTAGATGAAGCCGACGTTAAGCAACTTCTCCACCTTTGCCTTAATAGTAGGGGCCTTCCTAGGATTCATATCTCTAAGATGTTGTCAAACTGGTTTAGCATCTGGATAAGTTCTAATCTCATGTTCGACAATCTGAGGGTCGATCCCTGGCATCTCTCTATATGACCAAGCAAATACATCTCGAAATTCTTTGAAGAGATTGGTGTAGATCAAAATTTCTTCTGGTGAACAATCCGCACCTATATTTACATTTTCAATCTTTCCAAGGGTACGAGAGATATCGATTGAGATAGTAGGATAAATACTTGCCATATTTCCTTCTACATAAATGTCATGCGTATCAAGTGGAACTACGGCATGAGCGACTATCTCACTCAGGGTAGACCGAAATTCATCTTGCTCGATTTTTTCAAGACTTGGGAGAAAATAAGATCGATGATGCATGCCATCCCAAGGTCTCTCAGAACCATTCATGGCTTAGAGGATGGCTTCATCTGAAGGCAAAGTCTTATCTAGGCAATCATGTGAATAACATAACAAGGTGACCCATACATGCCTAAGAACTAGATTCTCCTCATCTGTCTGCAAGGTAACAGGATCAGGATCGGTGGAAGAGTCAAGAACAGCTTGATACGCAATCTCTATTGTCGATAGTGGCATGGCCATGCCAACATGAAACTGTCCTTCACACGATGAAGTCAGAGAAGGTAGGGTCCATGGATCACTAAAATAGGAAGTGCGGAAAGGAATGGACCTCCTTGCAGAAGCGAGCCTACTAGACATGGTGTAAACGTGGTGAATCGGTGTCGAGAAGTCGAAAGTACCCATGAGGGAAGAATACATTCTGACACCGATATTCTCAGTTGTCGGCTGAGAATTTTCGATCATGGGGATCGACAGTCCAATAGATGCGTTAGGACTAGAGTACGCAAAGGATAATTGGTCAATAGTCACAATCTCCCCTTGATGAGGAAAACAAAGTACACGGAAGACAAACGATATGACAGTGACCATAGCATAGGTCCAATTGTGACCTAGTAACAGGTTATAATCAAGAGGTGCATCAACTACCTATACTATCTTCCCTCCTAACTTGACCAAAAAGGCAGGGAGAATACCATGAGGGCGGAAGGAATGACCGTCGAATGCAGTCAATATGTTTGACAACTTGGAAAGGGCAAGAGAACCAAGAGCTTTCCAACAGACTAGGGACATCACGCAGGTGGCATCACCTTCATCAATGACTGCTCGTTTGATATTATACTTGGAATACTCCACGTGGATTTGGAAATCCACATGGTAAGGTAAGCAAGGCTTCACATCCGTGACGTCAAACTTGATAATTTTCGAGCCACTAGGTTCTAGAGCTCCTAAGGCAGAGAGTAAGGCATTCCTCTATGATGGACACATCTGGAGTACCTCCAAAGCCAACATCGTGCAAGGGGTTTGGCCCAAATCCTCAACAATAGAGTAGTTATGGGCAGCTCTAGCATTAGGGTTGTGGGTAGAGTGCTTAAGTACTCCTTTTGGAATACGAGGCGGTGGATTTGGTTTCTCAATCTCTAAGTTCGTCTCTAGAGGGGGAGGAGGAGATTCTAGACTGTTACTAGCTTTTGAAGAGTTATAATCTCGAGAGCAGGTGGCTATATCTATTTTCGCATTGACCATATTGATACAAACACGGTCGCCATCTTGCAACGGTGGGTTTTGACTTCCATCGGACCTATTTCCGGTGCTCAAAGAGCTCGAGGCTAAGTGTTGGTTGTGTGGGAATGGATTCATCGGCACATCGGGTGGTATATTTAAAAGCCTCGCAGCCTCCGCAAGCTTGGGGCATAAATTTGTAAGGTGGTCATCAGTACAAAGTTTACAAGGAAACTTCACCTTATGTTTCTCTTTCTTTCCCTCTCCAACATTATCATTTTGTCTCCCATTATTGTCTTTGTCCTTAGGTTTATTATTATTCTTCCCACCCTTATGATTGTTTCAACCTTTCCTTTTCTTCCCATCTGGTTTCTAGTCACCATTTGGGTTCTTCGACGATTGCACAGAATGTACATTCGCCAATTGGGTGGGTTTGGAGGATGCAGATGAAGCTGACCCTATGGCAGACTTCGTTGCCGAGTCTGTGGACTTTACATTGGCAGACCCTACAATGCCATCGGCATGAGGTCCAAGATTATGTCTAGGATTGTGATTTGGTCGTGGTGCGTCCGGAAGAAGGTGATATAACATCCCAAACTGAGTGTATATCAAATCGATTTGCTGGGCTCTAAAGATAACTTCTTCCTCATTGAAGACCCCGGAAGTAGCAACATCCTTTGAGATAGGAGGGTGCAAAGACTTTAGGAACCATTCTAGAAGAAAGGTTGGGGGTATAGGAGTTTTAATCAAACGCTTCCATCTACGCCATTCCTGGATATGATCCGAGATGTGAGTGTCGGTACGCTGGTGTAGAGTCGACAAAAGTTCAAGACCAGCATCGTAACGAAATAGCAATTGAAAGCGATTGAGAAAGGCTAGAACCAACTGATGGAATGATATGTATATCCCGTTAGGTAGCTCAATGTACCATTATGACACAAATCCAATGAGAGTGCGTTGGAATAATCGTAATCTAATAGAATCATGGTTCAGAGAATTCAATGAGCACCAAAGGTGAAAAGTAGTGACGTGATCACTAGGATCTTCACCATTCTTACCTTCAAACTTTGGAATGTCTGACGGAAGCTTGGTGGGGATAGGGGGCCATGTGGGATCATGACTCACTGGGTCATTCATTAATTTAGACAAGTCTGGCAAATTAAACGTGGCCAAAAAAGGGAGATGGGGTTGTGACATCTGGCCCCACCCTCCCGCAAAATATTGTGCGTTGGGAACTGCATTCCATCCAGAATTCCGGTAAAGACCAAAAATATGTCTGAAATTATAAGGACCTCCTCCAGGATGATTCGTATAAGATGGGTTGGGCATCATTCCAGCAGGAATGTTCTGATAAGGATTATAAAAATTTCCCCTAGTCGGATTAGATCTGAATTGAGGGTTTTGAAAATTGCCCCCAATCGGATTGGATCCGGGTTGGGGGTTGCCCAAAGTGTAAGACTGACCTCCTCCAGGTGGGAATCTAGAGGATTTAAGTGGATTCATCATGCCAAAAGTATTGGTCAGAATCGACACCGAGGGGATAGGAATGTAAGGCGGAACTTGTCCGCCAGCTAGGTTGTTCCATCCAACTGTAGAAGGATTAGACTTGGGGTTAAGAAAAGGGTCACTTCCTAAATTAGGATTCGTTTTGGGAATATGAGAACCACCAAACGGAAAAGGAGTGTAAGGATGTGCAGTGCCCCCAAGTCCAAGGCTAGCGTTGGGGCTAGTAGCTGGGATGGCAGTTGAAAACTGCGACGTGAAGTTAGGCATACCATAAGAAAATGGACTATAATCCATAGGGATGGACTGAACATTGTAAGTAGGCGAGTGACCAAAACCCACAAAAGGGTTCGATGCAAGAGATGAAGAATTAACTACAGGCCGAGACATAGTACTGGTATAAGCCTCTGGCACTGCAACTATAGCGGTTGCAGGAGTGGAAGGGGTGCCATTAACTATAGTGGGTATGGGAGTTGAAGAAATCCCGGTGTTCTGTAGACTAGACTCAGTACTCATCCTTGTGGAACCACGAGTCTGAAAGGTGGATGTGTGTGTACCACTTCTACAAACTATACGCCTTTTAGAAGGCAAGAACCTGAAATCCGGTGGTAACTATAGCAATCGACGAGACCGGTGGGGAGGCTGGTCCGACCCCACGATGACGTTTGAATCTACAAAATACAAATATATCCTAAGGCCAACTAGTAATCAAAAATTCAAATGGCCAATATGCATGAAAACGGGGTAAAGTGGCTGAGTGGCCTCCCTCGCTAAAGAAGGTATGCCTCGTCTAAGAGGGACTTGAGACTCCCTACTAAAGTTTGGAGGTAACAGAATCAATTATAAAGGCCCTCATGGGATTAACAACCAGTCGGTCAGATCCTCCCGGAGAGGTAATCCTCCATAAAGACTGTGTGTTGTTCGACCTCTATCTGACCCAGGATACAAGTAGAATAACCCCTGCAAGTAACCTATGAGATACCTAAGTCAAGAAACTAATAAACCATTGTATAACTGATGCTTAGGTGAGCAGTCGTAAGTCCCGATCACCGTATGGGCAGGGTAGCAAAGCCCGAAACCTTGAAAGCAGTGCCTCTCATTGAGGTATGGATACTAGCAAGATCCCCAAATACGAATAAATCCACAGAAATATCTCTTATGCTAGGTGAGTATCCAGGGGTTATCCTTTCAACTAACTTTGTGCGACCTCATGATTAACTCCGGTGTGAGCGGAGCCTCCTGATATTACCAATTATACAATGGACTTCTCAACTCCCTGTCTCATACACATATGTTGATTTTATTTCCTTGGAGAAGTTTACTCACAAAATCATATTCCAAGGCACTAAATCCTAGGCTAGTTTGTGCACCCTAGAAATAAAATCGTGACTAATCAATTTTAGTTTAAAGCGTAAATTTTATTGGTCGTGATTACTCAAAAGGGTATGGAAGTGAAACTCATGATGTTATGACTCTGCAAAAGATAAATATGAATACAATGCAAAGTCTACCTTTAACTTTTCAATGAATGATATGCTAATAAAAACAGTACAATTTTCAATTTCAACTCTGCAATTCAAAAGTAAAATGCAATCTTCCGCTAAATGCACTAAGCTAATGATAGAGGTTCAAAGACAAAAATGTTAACCAATGCAAAATGCCTATTTTTTTGTATTTTCAATATATTAAAGAGAAAATGAATGGACTGAAAAGCAACCTAATATATAAATTCTACTATGTATAAACGAAATAACTCAAGCAGAATACCAAGCAGCCAAGCAAATAGCCTAGGGTTCAAGGACAAACCAAAAAATGAAAAACAATGAGAAATATTGCGCCCATAAATTCAACTCCCAACGAGCTTCCTGTCAACCCAGAGAAGCTCAACATGCACCATAGAGACCTAAGAAGGCTCAGCAACCATCAAAACTCACCCAACAATCACTAAACCAAGAAAACAAGCAAGGAAAAGTGGTATACGCGACTGTTCAGAAGAATAGTGCATATATATGCAGCTTATAGAGAGGCAACACGCATGTATACGTGACTTTCAAGGCAAAAGAAACGTACGGGATTTAAAACAAGGCCAGGCAAGGGAAAAAAGGTTGAAAACTCAGACTCAAAGTGAACAAAATCTGCCAAGTAGTGATACGACAAGAAACACAAAGGAAAAAGAGAAATGCAAGAAGAAAAAGTACTTCAACCCTTAGAAGGAATATCTCTCCCCAGTGGAGTCTCCATTTCTGTTACGAGGGAAAAACTCTCTATGGCCAAGGGTAAACCACAACGGACAGGTATGACTACATAAATCAACTCAATTCCATTGTATGCTATATAAACTAACGTGCAAGATAAGAAATAGGCCTACCTCGATCCAATGTTTGATGATGTTCCACCATTGAGCACTTCGACCCAAATCTTTATACCTGCAATAAGTTTTCAACCAACAAGAAAAGAAAGTATATAGTGATAATGTAAAGGGGTTAGCACATCATATAGCATAATCCATTAATAAACATTACAAATATGGCCATGGATAATAATCATATATTTGCATGATACCAATAGGACGAGAAAGGAGTATTTCTATTAATAATTGATCAACAGAAGTGTCAACATTACATACTTTTGTGTTGGCACGGTTCGAAACCAAGGAACCAAGTTCCTTCCAACTGGGTCTCCACCACTTCAATCCTCTACCAAAGGCAAGCTCAAAAGAGAGAGACAATGAGATTCTCTCAACAATAGGGAAATAGCTTGGGGGTTGAACACTGTGTTCAGACTTGAGGGACAAAGGGATGCAGACTCAATATGAAGTAATTTCTCCATAGAAACTTTGCTCTCAAAGTTGAATGTTTTCTCCTCCTTTCCATAGCTCAAAATTGTGCTATTATAGCCTTCAAAATGCAATTGAAGGGCCAAGTCATAACGTTTCCAGTATATGGAAGGCCGAGGATCAGAGATCTCTTGTCGTGACATGGAAACCCAACTCCATTTTTGTATTTTCTAGCACAAATCCCGATGTACACGGGTTGTAGTGGAGTAGCCTGCGTATACGCTTGTTGTATAGTTGATAGGGAATTTTTATGTGGAAAAATGTGTATTTTTATCTCTGGATTTATCAAAAAGGGATGATAAGTCTGCATAGGGAAATGGAAAAAGGCCCTCTGTGCAAGATAGCAATGGTGAGGCAAATCTTGCTATAACAAGGAAACACTGTGCACACAGTGCACAGTTCAGTCTCACCTGAGATGGATTATGGGTGACTATAAGACCTGGATGTCTACAATCGTAGAAGGGAGGTTGGTGTGGGGATTCCAGACATTCTGTCTACCTCAACATACATTAGATCTATTATTCTAATACAACATAATATCCAAATCTACCATTTTGTAACCAGTTACATTCATTAAAGTTCATTTTGCAGTAAATATCATGGCTATTCTAGTGTGCATTTCATTTTACTACTACATATTCATTCATTCATCATAACTAACAAGAAATCCACATTGAGACACAAGTTTTACTGTGGTTCACCCCCCCTGGGCTACGTCCACAAATATCTAGCATTCTTCACTCTTTTATTATTATTTGTCAAGTTATTGCGTTGTACACATTACATAAGAGGTGAGGTTGACAACATCGCACTAAGCTCCACAGCTTGCGACCTTACCCTCAATTACAATGCATCTCTCTGTCTCCAAATTTGATTCTAATATCATCTCAATATTAGCTCCACAACTCTCAACCAAACTAACTACTAGCAGTGATCACCAATTCTCACTCTTAACTAGATCTCCTCAGATCTCACAATATATATTTATACTACAAAAATGGGTTAAATCCCATTACAACAATGACCAAAGCCCTAACCCACTAACGCTAAGTGGATTAGGTTTGTTCACATTCAAACTCCCTGTGTGCGATTGGTCCACGATCCAACTGTTTTCGTCGTCGATCTGTGTTCTTTATCCTTCCTTTAACTTCCCTACTTCCTCGACATTGTTTTTCCATGTTTTCCAGTGTGCACTCCTTTTCTGGTCCATCTTCTAACTACCTTCATTAATTACTGCACTTTTCCCCAAAATGGCTTGCACCAACACCCATCCAGTAGTGCTTGCAATCCCACACATGCTCTTATATTTGAAATAAATATTCCATTGTGTGTAATATCATTTCCAAATAACATAAAATAATTGGGTGTGATGTTGTAAGTGTCTAAGTTTTTATTGAGGTCATGGCGTAGTTATACAAGGTCACACTTAGATTTAGGGTATGGTAATTCATTATTTGTGATAACACATAGATGTGTTGTAGGATAATTGTGATAAAATAATTAAATTTATTAACCCTTCTTATGTCGATCTTGTGGTCAATAGGGTACAACTCTCCCATGGATTTTGATTTCCTAAGTTGAGTAAGCATATATTGTTCTTCAAATCATCAAATGCCCAAAAAAAACCCACTCTAATACTATCTTTTTGTATTTCCTATAATTTTATATAATAAAAAAAATGTATATCATGGATAAATAGATGAATAATCATAGCTTCACATGAGAAAATTATGAATTGTAAGAATAAAGGTTTGAATCTATTTTATTAAAATATTGTATTTATTTAACCCGATCAAATCGTTATATTGAAAACAGTAACAAACTTCATATTGTGTAGAGACAAGAGAAAAAGTAAAATAGAATTTTAAGTTCAAATTTATTGAACTAGATCGAATCCTTCTATGAAAAACACTATAAAAAACTCTATATTGGGTAAAGGATAGAAAAAAAAGAGTTGATGAAACTAAAACATTCCATAATCAGATAATTTGGAGTATATACTAAGGCTATTACATACTTCAATACAAACTAAAAATTCAAATACTCAAATAAATATTATTAAGCACTATCCTCAAAATTGTATTACAATCTACATGAAAATTCTTGAATTCTTCTTCAATGATCAACTGCCATAGAAACCATGCTCGGCTTTGTCTAGAGATTCCCTCTGTTGATTTTCTAAGAGCCTGAAGGATGGATCGATAACAACAGATCCCTCTGTGTAACTTCTCGTTGGACAAAGATTACTCTCGATATTCGTGTAGGCGACTGATCCGATCACTCTTTCTTCCATGATTTTCTACCACCCAACTGAGGGTGTATCATCCCCTGCTCACATCTCATCTCTAGCCTGGGAATTTTGGGCCTATGGAGGCTACATCTCATTGATTGGTATGAAAAGGAAGGCAAATCTAGAATCCGTGAGTAAATTCAAATGGGCACAAAGGGAATGTGTTCAATAGCATCAAAGAAGAAAGTATACAAGGGATTGTGTCATTGATACACATGTCATGAGTTATCTTTGTAGTCTTTTAGTTATCAATGGTATGTATTAGACAAAGACTAGGTGATTCCATTTGTCGAAGTTTCAAGTATTTTTCATGTTCATGCTCAAATCATTGGATAATGGCACTTTTGAATCTGTCGGTTGATGTCTTTTTGAAGCCTTAATTTCATTAGAGATTTTCTCATGATGGTCCTTTGAAACAAAGATATTTGTGCTCTCAAACATGGAGTCTTCAAACATGTCTTCACCAAGATTGGGTTTTGGATCTTGTAAGCATTCACTTGCAAATACACGTCAAACCATCTCTGATACCAACTTGTTCCAAAAATCTTTAGATGTCAAATTTCTCTTTAAACACACATCAACATCTAACCTGATTCAGAAACCATGATCATCTTGACTATTTGAAAAAACACATGTGAATCCCCTAACTTATCCAGAACTTTATTAATTGATGATTAACTTGCGGAAATAAGAATGCCAAAATAGAGAGAAATAGAGACAACAAATAATAAGGCACATTAAACAGTTTGATAACGGAGTTCACCCATATTGGGATACATCTCTGGGTATGCTTCCGAATAGTGAAACTGCTCTATTAATGCTCAAATTCTTGATACAATAATGACTTACAATGGAAAATTTGAATACACCCTTCAATTTTGTTGCTCAAACCCAGAAACAGAGGTTACCACTGAATTCCTCACGAAATTGTAAGAAAAATGAGTATAAACTTGACCATGTTCTGAACAGGTGCCCAAAAGATCCTCTTTTGCACACCAAATGAGACTATGGCTCTCATATAAGGAAAATTGTACTAATGTTTCCATACATATTACTTTAGCGCAAAACTAACATCACCATCGTTTTCCTCTCGGCAAACTGAGAAAAATGAGTATAAACTTGACCATATTTGGACATAGTACCCAAAGACCCTCCTTGGAATTCACTTTGAGACAATGGTACAACTCATGTACTTGTCCAATTCCCACCTCGGGATTCATTCCAGACCTCTGGATTCAATTCCATGCTCCCTTTCTACATTGGTTTGGGAGTTGGTATAAATAGGGCTAGGTCGAGGGTCGAACCCATACCCACCCCCTATATGGTCGGAGGCTTAATTACAACATAAATACAATATGGTTTGGTTGGTTCAACCAACCGGCATTTATAGCACAACATTTGGCGAATGTGACCACTTTCTAATTGGGTTCAAAGAAGAACCATGTCCTCTCTTCAAAGGACATGTGTATTTATGGCCAATGCCTCAAATCCAAATGATTTTGATGAGGCCCATGGTATTGTAGAGTGGGACATGGCCATGGAAGATGAGTATCATTCAATGTTGAAAAAAAGCAATTGGGACTTGGTCCCTCTTCCAAAATGTAGAAAATTGGTTCAATGTAAGTGGGTATATCGAACCAAGTATGCAGCTAAAGGTACCGTAGACAAGTATAAGTCTTGATTGGTTGCTAAATATTTTTCTCAAGTTGAGGGAATTAACTTTTCTGAAACCATTACACTTGTGGCTAAAATGAATTCTATTCACCTTGTTCTCTCCATAGCTACATCTCATAAGTGGATAGTACACCAAATGGATGTCAAAGGTTCCTTTCTTCATGGAGATTTATAGGAAGAGATATACATGGAGCAGGCTCCTAGTTTTATGAGGGAATCTTCACTTGTGTGCAAGCTTAAAAAAAACTTGTATAGTCTCAAATAAGCGCCTAGGACTTGGTATGAGAAGATAGATTATTTTCTTCTCTCTTTATGATTTTCCAACTGCCACTCTGATTCAAATGTTTATATTTTGTCACAAAATGATGAACTTATCCTTATTGTTCTCTATGTGGATGATCTCATTCTCACTAGGAGTTCACCTACCTTCGTTGATCATGTGGAGTCAGCTCTTCATCAACAGTTTTAAATGATAGACTTAGGGATCCTTCACGACTTTCTTCAACTACAAATCATTTAGTCCACATTCAAGATATGTTTCTCTCAACCCAAGTATTCCTTGGATTTCTTGAGCATATTTTACATGTTGGATTGCAAATCTATACCCATGTCATTTTTTTCTATAGTCAAGTTCTCAACCAAGTGTTCCACTCCTTTGTTTGATGTTATGTTGTATCGACAACTTATTGGTAACCTCCTTTACTTGACTCACAAAAATCATGATATATCCAATGCAGTTGAGTTAGTTCCCTGGTTCATGAAGGAACCACATGAGCTTCATTGGAAAGAATAAAAGAGAATTCCTTAATACAATAGAGGGATGCACACATATGGTATTCAATATTCTTCCAATAATAATCCAAATTTATTGGGTTACACTAACTATGATTGGGTTGGTGACCCTAAAGACTTCAATTCCACCTCTATATATGTCTTCTATATTGGCTCTAGTATCATTGTTTGTTCTAGAAAGAAGAAATTTTCCATCACCCTTTATTCTACAGGAGCAAAATACTGAGGTGTTGTTAATGTTACCATTGAGTCTATTTAGATTTGATATATTTTGTCCGAGTTTGGTTTTCAACAAAGGTAGCCTACTCTAATTTGGTGTGATAATCAAAGGGTTATCCATATTTCCAGAGAGTCAATAGAGAATCAACATACAAAGCATATATAATTCCACATGCATTACGCATGACAATTGATTCATGATAGGATTATTGATTTGTAGTATTGTCGCACTACGTTGCAAATTGTTGACATATTCACTAAACCCTTGATAGAGACCTGGTATGTTTAACTTTGTTGTAAGACACCCAACCCCACTAAGTACCTTTTAAGGGATGGGTTATTAAATTTTCACTTCTTCTTAGACATCTTGAGGTCTACTCTTGAGGGAACTGACATATCCATCTCGTCAAGAGATTTCCAATGACTATAACTATTCCCAAAACTGATCTCAGAGTCAAAAGTTATGGACTTCCAAAGTTCTCGACCCTCATTGGCCAAGTGCCACCTTGTGGCCACATGGAATCCACGTGGTTGTCTAGTCCTTGTGCCATCCACTGTGGCACTGTTGTGGCTCCGACATGGTTCTTATCAAATGTCTCACCAACTCATAGTTCTGACCCCATGTAACCTCTCATCGTCATCGGGAATTTCATTCCCATGGGTTGAAATTACCCCCAACTAAAAAAATTCACGACGTACAGTTAATCTAACCCTTCCTAGGTACTATGGTTCACAAGTCACTCATCCAACGGTTTTGAGTGAGTCGGTGGCTCCAAATTTCATAGGGTTTAATACCCCTCCCATCTGGCATCCTTGATTTGACAGTCCTCCTACAAATCATCCAATGGTTATGGTTGAGTCTATGATTCTAACATGTGTGATAGTTATCGCTCGTCCTTTTTTCACTTCTAGAAAAAACAGGCGGGGCCCATAGTAGATTGATGGTCAATATTTAATCTCCACTCTACTTTGATCAATGGTCAAAAAATCTCCTCCCATCTTCGTCGTCAACATTCCTTACCAACACCTAAAAAATCCACCCTCGAACCCCGACAACATTGTGCCTAGATCAACGATCTAGATCTCATCATCGCATCCCCACCAATATTGATGGTTCTCAATGTGTCATTGATCTATTTCGTTGTTGAAATTCTCAAGTTAATACCTAACTCTCCATCCTTCTACCTCAATGACCACACCTTTGGTATCGACGGTCAAGATTCACTAGCCCATAGATCCAATGACCAGAAATAAACGAAGGTCCAGAGGACCTCCTCGCCCAACGAGGCCCACTTTTTTCTTGTCGCCCAATCACTTAGTGACACTTGTCACTATTTGGACATGTTGGATTCTATGTTGGCACCCTCACGTCATCATGACATTGTCTCCTCTCTCCTCTTTCGACCAAAATCAAGGAAATCAACAGCGAAGATCAACTATTTCCCAACAACGGATGAATGGATCTCGTCATGTCATCGATTCCCTTATTGGCATTGGCATTTTTGGCCAACACATGACCCTTATAAAATTTCAAACTATGACGAATGGTCTATATCTCTCAGCATGTGGAAATGGCGATTGACAATTGAAGGCAACCATCCAATGGTCTAGACCCAACAAGGTCCCACCCCTAACCTTATGATGAACCATGAGTCGACACATGTTGTCCTTCGAACATGTTGGTTGTCATAATGGCATGACATGTCACATTGGCTCATTACATCATCATCACATCACCTCCCCCTTTCAACCTCACTTAAATAGGACCCATTCCAGTCTATGGATGAGGTTTAGCCTCACTCATGTCAAATCAATGATTCTCGTTGACTCTCAGAGTATCTTTGTCAGAGTTCCATCAAGACCCTAAGCTTAAACACTTTGATACGCCACTCCGATGGATACATAATCACCGCACCACGATCAATGCCTGAGATTGAGGGTAATGAATTAGAGGCTTTCTCACCTAACAGACCCACTTTCATTATGCCGACCAATCAACTATTGATGCATGTCTCCTCTCGAGACATGTTAGCTTCCACACTAGCATCGTTGTCAGTGTGACATCATCATCCCTTGCTATAGACCTATAAAATCCCTCCTTCGATGGTTGACTGAGATTTATTCTCAGGTTTTCAATGATATACGATCCAAATCTCCTCTCATGGTCTCCTCCATCAGAGTCCCCTACTAACCCTGAACTCGGCCACTCCGATTAATGGTAGAAATCTATCCACCTGCAAATCCAACGATCGACGATTAAGGTGGCCTTCCAAAATATTTATCCCAACAGGGGGGCATCCTTGAGACTTTGGCCAATTAGGTACCAACATGTATTATCCTTAAAGATGTGTTGTTCGCCATGCCAACATCCTTGTCACTTTGACTACCAAGTCTAACTAGCGGTCAAGATCATCTCACTACTTAATCCTTCGATAGATCAACAACTGTATTGACTTGGAATACAATCTATCTAGGAATCATAGCCTACTCCAACGAAGGGATGGGATCTTTTCATTGTGCCAATTCAATGGTTGTGATTCCTTCAGGCTCAAAACATGGCTTTTTCTCTAGGTTATCAGTCTAATTCAGGACTTAGAAATTTGGGGATTTCTTCCAGGTATTTTCTAAGGCTTACCATACCTTTAGGATATTTTTGGTTCTCCTCTAAACCAACTAAGGCATTCCTACTTCACCACTTTAGGTGGTGATTCATGTTTTGCAAACTACCTATACTAGGACAGGGGATTTCATGGAAGAATTAAGAATCTTTGAACCACACAGAGTCCTCTCTCAGGTGTTGAGATATTCCCATGCTTATCTCAGGACATGTTGTCCATTCCTCCTAGGGGTATTGTGCATTCTTAGTTTATAATCATGTTTTATTTTCACGTGCATCGCCCTATATAAACTATTCTACTACATACACAGGAGGCACAAACATACAGAAATATCCATGTTCGGATGTGCAAGGCCTGCATCATTCTTGCAGCTTCATAATCCCTTAAAAAAACAAGGGATTGCCAATGAAAACAACTATTAGCATCACTAATCAGGCATATACATACATAACACACCTACAGGCATCAACGATTCAATTATATTACATTGGGTAAATGAAATATTTATCTGTTTACATGATATACCAACCAACTGAATGTGGGTGTTCGCCTTTCCACCCAACCATAGGCTATGTGTGCTTAGCCACTTTGGTTGTAGGCCACCCTCGTGCCAAGCCATGATACCACTAGGAAATTCTCAGCACTTGCTCGTGCATTCTCTCGTAGTATATCTCTTCCTCCAATTCCCAAACTCACCTCAAGTTCTTCTTCTATGCATATCCAGGCTACACTCTTGTGCCTCCATCCTCTGAGACTATCCTTCTAGGAATTCTCTTCCTACACGCATACCTACATTCCCTTTCCTATCTACGCTTACATCTCCTACACAAAATCTGGAAAGTTATCAACCTGTCCCCTCCCTTCTATCAGAAGTAACTCGGGTCAACCTCAAGGGTTGTGGAATGGTACGTTAGGTACCTTTGGTTGACATATTCATGTTGTCTCAGCCAAGCTCTTCATGCTTCCATTCACTGTAGTGGTTGGTTGCTCAACCACTCGTCAATCAAATATTTCAGCAAGAAGGATTGGGTCATCTTAGCATGATGAACCCCTCCTTATGTTCCTTCACTCTTTCCTCTAGTGGTATCATGGTCAGTACTCAAGGCTTCACCCACACAATTAGTTGTTGGCAGTCTCAATTAATCAATAGCATAGTTACAATGTTTGCATTCCATTTCATGTCAATCATTAAATACGGTAAATTACATGTTGGGGGAAACAAGGGTCTTACAATCCCCTCCACCTTAAAGGAACACCATCCTCGGTGTTCTTTTCAGAAACACCTGCCATGCCATTAATCTTTCATCTACTTCAACAATGTTTTCTTCTTCTTGATCTATTTTTTTCC
>ML784629.1:448052-461844 GCA_009831015.1 Picea engelmannii | reverse complement strand
AAGTAACCAATTGATAAAAACCCATTTACAAACCTTTAAAACCGTATCACACATGACAGTCCCTAGTGGCAGACAACCTAACGTAGAACCTGGTCTTCAGGATCAAACCAGCATTGCCCTAAGCTTATTTAACACTATTTTACAAACAGCGACCAATAGGACTGAGTTAGAAAGATCGTGGATTGCTATTGAGCGTGATATTAGCATCCAAGAGCAACAGGAAGCAAGACAGAGATAGTTGAGAAACTGAATCTGATCTAGTCTTTCTTTGTTTCTTTATTTCAAAACCTTCTTATAAAAACCTTTTTCGGATGCCTTGACGGTATGTTTTATAGCCTTAAAACATAAACTCAGGAACAACACAAAGATTACAAGACAAAGCTATAATATAATTGTTTACTAAAATCACAAATATTGTATTTTATTTTTCCAAAGATTTTATTAATTTATATTATTCAACTATTATAATATATTAAATTTATTTATTTAAGTTTAAATTATTAAATATAAAAAATATATCTAATAATCAATTTTGATCTATGAAATGGTTTTACAATTTGTTTAACTCTATTAAGAATTTTATGAATCTTCTATTAAAAAATTATGTAAGTATTAGTTGAATCTTCTATTAAAAAACTATTTTAAGTATTGTATTTAGTTGATTTGCATTAAAATGTATGAAAATATTGGATTTGGTTAATGAATGAAAAAAATAATTTGAATAATTACTCTTATGAAATGAATAAAAAAAATAATGTTTAAAAATTATAATTAATTAAATTTAAATTATTAAATATGAAAACAAAATCATCAAAAATAATGAATTTTAATATACACAATTGACTTTAAATGACTTTATGATTTTTTGCTCTACCAGGAACTTTATGAATCTCTTATGTAAGTATTAGATTTGGTTGGTGAAGAAAATAATTAATTTGTTAAGATTATAAGAATATTAAATTAAATTAATTCTATATTAATATTTTAAAATATAAAAAATAAAATATTAAAACTTAATAAATAAAAGTCCTTGTGTAGATGTTATAGGATTTAATCCCCATCTTTGATGTAATGATTCTATCTAACATGGATGTATATGCATCAATATATTCACAATAAACAAAAGGATTTTATTGTTGTATTAACATGCATTGTAATGTTTTGGTGATTTTGTTATCACCTGTCACTTCTTCTTTTTGTAAGTGTATTCATTGTCCATGAGTTATATGACAGTTTCCTTGTTTTTTTAGAATATAAATCTTTGTTTTCTATGGTAACAACTTGGCTAGTAAAAGTTGGATTGTTACTTTATCAATTAAAACCTAATACATAATAATATTTTCCTTAATTGTGACTAGGCTCTAGAAAAGACCCTTTTAGAATTTCCATTTCCTTCTTATATTAACAATTGTTTTAAGGAGAATGTAAAAAGAATGATTAATATAAATTTATATGTTTAGAAAACTAAAACATGGAGTAGAATAGGTGAAGTTCGTGATAGTTGCACTAGTTAAGGTTGGGAATCCCTATAGAGAAACATTAAATCACACAGGGGACAGAAGGAAAAAAATAAATAGAAATAACAATGAAAATCATGCACAATACACAGGGGAGGAAGGTGCGGGGGGGGGTTCTCCTAGACCCCTGAGGAAATAAAGCCTTGGACTATTATTGGAATTTGGGAATCAAAACTAATAATAGAGCAGAATCCTACACTCTATTTTAGGGAATTTTATTAGTCAAACAAAAGAAAATCAATACCTTGAATGTAGTTGGGAACTCCAAAATGATTATCAGTTTTATGATCTTAGGTTCCTCGCTGAAGGATCTTTCACTAAAGAAAATTGTGGATCAAATCCAGCTTCACTCTAGTGGTATACACGTGTTTTTTTCATGTCTATAGGCATAATAATTATGAAGCGTATGAACTTGTCAATCGAGCAATTGGAAAATCCCCTGGTCTCTTGGGGGTCAATTTTGAGGAGTCTTATGCTCCCTTTTTGTGACCAAGGGCCCACTATTCTCCTCTCTCTCAAGGCTCCTACATGTTTCACGCATGGGAGGTGGTGGTGGTATCGTGGCATATGTTCCAATTTGTGGAAGTTGATAAGACAGAGGATGGGAAGTGTGATGGAAGAAAATCGCTCTGTGCGTGTGAGACATTACTCTCTGGTAATGGATTCGAGTCAAAGGTACATTAGTTTCGACGAGTTTGAATCCTGGTGCAGGATGAATATTCTGACAGATAGTGGGATGGCATGTCTTGGGCCTAAGCAATTGTCTTAGAGAACTGTATTTGTCACCAGGCGATCTTCTGAGGTCATGAAGGGCAACCAAATATGGTTATTCCAGTTCTGGAAGGTATAGGTCGTAGTGCAAAATAATGAATCTAGGTACATACATCTAAATCATGATTTTGAGTGGCTTTGCGGCGGAAAAATGGATATATTTTGAGTAGCATCAGATAGAGAGAATGACAGTTGGAGTATATGTAGAATTGTAGTTCTGGTGGATTTTTTGTGGTGGGAAGGGTGGCCATTTTCTCGGGTTTCAATCTGTCTGGGTCGAGTTCTCTATGTGTTGGGGTGGAGAGTAGTTCAAATAAAATTCTCCTGGTGCGTCTTAGAAGGAAGAGGGACTGTCTATGAAGCTGGTGATCTTGGGTGATTCACCTCAGACATAATGAATTTGGAGGGAAGCAGAGGAAGGCGAGCCTCGGGCAGATAAATGAAGGATATTGGGGAAGAATATCACCAACGATTACAAATAAGGGTGGGAGATTTAAGCCCCACTGTCTCCTTTGTCTTGGAAACACTTTCTCAGCATCGAAATCCGATCGATCAACTGTAGGATGAAGTGTATGCGCTGAGAAGTCGGAATGAGGAGATGGAATTCAAATTTGAACACTTGAAAGGGAACCATGAATAGTTGTCTCCATCCAGGAATCAAGAAATGAGTCAACAACATATGTTTGTCCACTTCTAGACCTCAATGAGCCCTTGGCATAGGAGTGGGAAAAAGAAGGAATGCCATTCATCAAGAAAGAACCTGGTAGTTGCTTAAAAATCAATATGTAATATCCATGTTTATTTTTGTATATGTTTCAACGGTATTTTCTATCGGTCATACTATTTTCATAATATTAGTAGGCTAAATTTATGGATAAATAGCAAAGGAAAAGATATAGTCATTGTAGAACTAGCTATGCAGAATTTTTTGGGGAGTTTTGGGGTATTTTTTAAACTGATATTGTACTTAGTGGTCTTGACCACACCTTTTAATGTTATAAAATTCTCCAGTTTTTGTGAAAAAAAAAGATAATCATGCACAGTACACAAAGATTTACCCTAGAAACCCTTAACAAGGAAAACCAACATTCTTTGAGTGACTCTGGCTCTCTTCTTGTCTTATTCATTCACCAAATAAAGAGTTACATCACTAACCTTGGTCCACACCTAAGACACAATCATCATCATACTCTCTTGTTTGATGCAAGAACAACTCTACAACCAATTCAACTTACATCTTCATGACCATTACAGACATCTTGACTCTCTACCAAGTAGTTCGATCCTCCCAAAGTATTCTCATGATTACCCTAGACAATATTATATAGTGTCATATTTATAGGACTTACAACATGCAAAAACCTAATTCATGGCGCCCAAAAATGGTTACAAATCCATGAAGATGATTGGTTGTGATCCCATGAATCTTGGGATTCTATTACAGGTTTCGATCACCAGTTGGTTACTAGTTGATCACGGACCAGTCAACCATCTTTTGGTTACCCTTTCGACATCCCATCATATACCAATCGACCTCCAGTCAGGTCGTCATGTCAACCTTCGATTCGACTTAATCGTTAGTCTATCCATGACCTCGACTAGCCAGTCAATTAGACTATTCTTCCACTGCAAAGAATATAACAGTGTCATCCATGTTGGTAATGTCAACACCACAAGTGTGATTCCATGACTCATAAATGTTTCAAAAAATTATTTTATTGGAATTTCCCTTAGAAGTTCCATCAAAGTAAGTATATATTTATTTGAATTTTGAATTTTTCCAACAATAAAAAATTTAAGGTTTGATTTTTTAATATCATCATTTTTTTTAAATAAAATATACTTTAAAAAATATCTTTACTATTGTATTATATGAACACATCATCAACTTTGTGATATCTCAATTAATGCTTAGTAATTCAAAAGTTAACATAAATATATGTTAATATACTACAACATAAATTTGCTATGATAAACAATAAATATGCCAATAAAAATATGTCAAAACCACATTTTATGCTTGTACTATTTAATGTATTTTCAATATGATGGTTGTAAATGGTTGTTAACTTTTCATATCAAATATTATAAAATCAAGAAAAAAACATAATTGGCCAATTATAGATACCCATAACAAAATGAGACTTCCCCAATATAAATGTCGAAACAAAACATTTACATATTGCTCTTCATTTCCATCACCTTGACTATTTTCCTTGGTTGGCATTATAACATTGTTGTTCTAAAATGGTATTCCCTATTTCTAAACTGACAACTAAATCAAGAACAACAACGAACTCTATAATTGTAGAAATGAATCGAACAACTCCCTCTATGCTTTCTCTCTTTATGGTGGTGTCAGATAGGGTTTAACCCTAGTCGCACATTCTCTCAGCGGCCAGGATTGGCTTGATCAACCCTCCCCTCTCCAGTTTTTCATATTTGGCAACATCCAGCGGCTCTCTCAACTCTCTAAGATCCATCGCAATGTCTCTCTTGTTGAAAACAACATATTATCTCCTCGAGGATTCCATTATGAATAGTAATCCTTTGAATTTTGTTGGTGCCTGCTCTTCGCCTCCTTCTTATGGAAATATTGTTGATCCCTCTTACAGAGATATTGCGCATTATTCTTCTAACAATTTGATGGTTCATGAAGCTTCAACGATGTTTATTCCTCTGGTAAAAGATGTTGTATCTAAGGAAACGATTTATAGCTCAACTTCTCTAATTTTTCAATTCATCGGATTGTGGCCACATCTAGTCATCCAGAACAAATGGATCTCAAACCTTTGGAAACCCAAGATTAAATGTGAATCTTTGATTTTCCCTTGTTCAAAAGGGTTCTTTATTGTGATGTTTGATAATGATCATGATAGGGATTTGATTTTAAAAACAAGTCCTTGGTTCTATGGAAAATCTGGTTTATGAATGAAACCATGGACCCCTTCCTTTGATCCAATGATTGATTCCTTGTCCAATACATTGGTTTGGGTTAGACTTCCCAACTTACCTATGCACCTTTCAGGTTTACCCTCTCTTTGACCCATCAGAAATGCTCTTGGTAAATTCCACTATAGAAGTGAGGAAATGGAAAATTATAGTACCACCACTTACACTCGAATATGTGTCGAAATGGATTTCAGCAAAGGGTTCCTAGTTGAAATAATCCTGACAGATGAAAGCTCTTCCTAGTCTCAAAATCTAGATTATGAAAATGTTTCTTTTTGTTACAGAGTTTGTTTTGAAATAGGACATAAGGCATATCATGCCCAAAAAGACCAAGGAAAGCCAAGAAACTCCAACGTAAATCAACTTGGTGGGATGGTGCCAAAGAAGAACACCAAATAATTAACAAGGGTGAGTCAGATGCCCCAAATCTACCTATGGTTGAGCCCAATTCAAAATCATAAGAAAAAGTGGATGCCTCTCCCAGAAATCATATGGATCGGGAAGCATTAAAAAATCCAGATGCAGCACCACGAGACTCGTTAGAACGTGATCATTCTACTCCGTTAAATCTAGCCCAAAAGGCGAGCTGGGCAGACCAAGTAAAAGAAGGGGAGACCCTTGAACAACATGAACCTCTAGATCAAGGCATGTCGGGAATGGAGGGAGAAGCACCAAATTCATCTAAAAGAAAAGAAAATTGGACTACAGTAGTTAAGAAGAAAAAAAATCCTTTAGGCGCACAGTAAGTGGTGAAGAGAAGTCGAACCTGTAATCTAATCTAGAAATGTACTATTTTTGTATCTTGTTATGTAAGCAATTTTTTATAATATACTCATGCAAGAAATTTTGTAATGTATTTAGTTCGATTACATCCTTCACCAATCATTTGATGTGATGTATGACTCTCTCTGCAACCTCAAATAAATTCTTAAGCTTGCTTAAGTTTAACACTGTGTAATAAGTTGTTTGCTTTAGCACAACCCCTTTTTATAAATAAAATTTTAGTTTTTGTTTAAAAAAAGCATTCATGTTCTCAAAAAGATGTTTTGATATCAGATCATGTCTTAGTAGGAACCAACAGTCCACATTCAACACATTTGGGTAAAAAATGTTTGGTTGCAGTGTTTTGGGAAAACATAGGGCTCCTTAGTTTCAACGCATAATTTTTTAGATTCAATACATATTATCCCACTATCATGATCTTCCTTTACATTTCTTCGGTCGAAGATATCCCACCACTTGCAACTAAAAATAACACATTGAAAAGATGAGAAGCTCACTTGCATGTTCTCTTGTATCTTTCTAGTGTAACCTAACTTCCCCTCTATTAGGTTTTGATCACGGTGGCGAGCATGACTAAATTGGTCGAATTCAACCTCCACTCCACAATCTTGTGTTATGTGTCCATCATCAACGTCCTTAATGTGAAATGATATCCATATGCACACATAGATGGGAACAAATGCACCTGTAAAAATGCAAACAAAAGACGATGTAATATGTCTAATAGCCCGAGCATTAATAAAAAAACATAATACATGTTATAATCCAATGTGTAATATTATAAATTGAATGTGGTACTTAGAGAGGTTATTACATATTTGTTGCACCCAATACCTATGTTTAGTGCATCCATATCTTCTCCACATGCGTAATGACTGGGTAACGAGAGGTTATTACAGAGTTGTTGCACCCAATACCTATGTTTAGTGAATCCATCTCTTCTCCACACAAGTAACGACTGGACACACAATATTTCTTTGTAATTTGGTCAACCACCCAACTGTTGGGATGTATTTTTGGAATATTTTCTTTTAAATTATTATTATAAGACATGCTTCTACCATTCAACCATCTGAATGATTTCCTATCATTGTCCCATTTCCTTATTTTCTCTTCATACAAGGTTGTGTTGCCTCCGTATTTTAAAGAATGAATTTATTGATGGCATCAATTTATAAATTTGTTGATGTATACAAGAATTAAAAATGAATAGTATGAGATCAAATATATACTATCAACTTCAGTGTAAACAGTTGCTTCGTACAAATTTGACAAAAGATAAGTGGCTTACTCTTTATCATATGCCTTTTTCTATTCATTTGGAGTATCTACCCTTCCCTTTTGTCCTCATCCCGTTGGTCATCCCAAACCACTACCCCTGGTGTTTCATCAATTTGTTTGACGTACTCATTGGCTTAATAGAATGAATCATTTAATGTGTTTCCCTCCGCCATAGAGCCCTCTCGTTTTTCCCTTTGTCGAACAAACCCATTAAATTTTTTCATGTACCTCTCTAAGAAGAACATTCAACAATATGAGAGCACCCCATCTACTTCAACCTCATCAGGTAGTTGAATCACAACATGGAATTGCAAGTCCATAAAACTCATGGGAAGTTCCTTCTCAAACATACAAACAATCTCAACTATCTCTCGACACCACTTGGAAATGCTAGCCATATGAATCTCCTTTGATGTGATCCAACGTACAAATGTAGAAAATTTTGATATGGCACATCATAGGTCATGGGGGAATTCATGGTTCACACAATCATGCATGAGCAAAGGATAATGACACTACAAAATAGACACACACATTGTTAATTGCAATAAAACTATGAGTGCATAGTATATTTTTACCTACACTATAGAAGAAGAATCATGTGTTTGACATACATACCTTTAAAAGGTTCAGATGGTCATGTGATTTAACCCTGACAAATGCCCTTCTACAGTGAAGCAACATCATAGAGTCGGCCCATATAAATAAGGTGCATTTACACCCAATATAACATCCTTCGCCATAGAAAGATCATCTTTCTTCAAAATCCATGGGACATCACCTTCATTAAAATACCAAGAGGGACTAACCTCTCCTCTACTTTCTTTTCTTCGCCGATGTCTTTTTTTAGTATTCGAAGAAATAAGATCTCGCATAACATCTAACATGTCTCTTTTATTCAATGATATGTGCCCCCATAAAGAAGATGAAACATTTTTTAATATATGCATGGGATCTAGTAAGTGGGCAATCTTAAGATGTTTCTAATATGGAAGCTCATAAAATACATATTTCATTTTCATCCCAATGGGAATTTTCTCAACATAGGTGTCAAAAAATTCAGGATCATCGAACATACGTTCCTCATTTGAATCAAACAAATCTTCCATTTCCTTCTCTTTCTCTATGTCATATGCCCTAATCCAATCCGTCAGTGTGATTATTCCAAGTCTTAGGGTTCTCTTTGATTTACCATTGAAAGCAGTTGCAACTCTTCTATAAGGGTGGTCTTCTGGGAGGAATTCCCTCGAGCAATCGTACACTAACTTTCGTAGGTGGTTGGACCACCTAGCCTTTATAGAAGGTCCACAACATTTACATCCAAGATACCCTTTTGTTACAAGACCTATGATGTTATTGTATACATAGCATGTTAGTATCAAAAAGATATTTGAACCAAATTAAGTATGCCAAATAAAATTACAAATTTAAGCAAATCAATCAACATGCTTACCAAAGAAAACTCCTAGTCATGGTAATCATATGTGGTGTATGCACATATGCCATGAAACGTAAAATACCTCTCCATTGGGATGGGTCTTGGTATATCATATACATGTATCCCTTCACATAATTGCTTAAATTCATCGACCAATGGTTGGAGGTAGACATCCAGTCTATTCACTTGTCTTCCACCCGAGATTATAAGAGCCAACGTAAGATGTTCATTATTCATGAAAAACCATGGGGGGATATTGATATTGATCACTACCACTAGTCAAAAAAATAGTAGGTGTTTTGGTGAGAATACAGGTTAACTCTATCCATGTCTATGCTCAATCATAGGCTCCATACTTCATCCTTGAATTTATCAGGCCATGTATCCTCTATATGCTTCATGGCTATTGAATCTAATAGGATTCACATAAATCCTATCTCACTTCTATGTGAGGCATGCCACCCCTGCAACATGGCTAATTGTTTGCAATGAAATAGCCTTTGAATCCTTAAAATTATAGGCACATGCCTCAATATCTTATGAGGAGGACCATGTGCCTTACCCTTGTTTTTTTATTTATGGTCCTTGTCATGCCTAGATTTTGGACATATCTCTTTGTCCACATATTCATCTTTGTATAGAATACAATCATTTGGACATGTGTGGTATGATATATATTCAAAACCCAACATTTTCAACATTTTCTTTGCCTCTGTACAACTATCAAGCAAGACATTATCCCTCAGAAGTACCTTTTTTCCAAAAGAAAAAATCATTATAATCATAGAATTGATTATACATATTACAGTCCAAGAGGACTAAGCAGAATAGTTGTTGCAGACCTGATGCAAGCCTATCAAAATTAATTTTCACTTGACAACTCATTCAAAACATTGATACTGGCCAATTCCAAAAACTGAGCAGACTATATATGTCTAGCTACAAACTTCCTTCTTTGATAGAAACCTCATTTCTATGTCGATATTGTCAAAAATCTAGTACTTGACGTGTTCATCCTTCAATGAATTCAAAGTATTAAACTATACAAAAGTTACAAAAGTCTGGAAATAAACCGATACATAAATACAAGGTCGTAAAGATAAATAGTCTAGAACTGGAAATCCATAAGGACGAGCTCTTGACCATCTCAAAATTCATAGAGGCCAAAAGATCCCAAGATTAGAGCAAGAGATTCCTTAGAAATCTTGGAATTACATTATCTTTGAGTAACCTACAATTAGTGGGCAATAGAAATGTATGTTGTCATTAAGCATGCATAAAATCAACGATTTTCCTCCTTCATTATGTGACAACATTCCTTAAATTAGGGAACTTGATGGTTAGTTACCTCAAAATTGTCGAGAAACCCACATTTGACATACTATACATTGCTTTTAAGTTGTATAGTAACATTGTTCTCCCTAGTTGGGTAGACCTTGACCCTTGTCCAAAGAGAGGGGTGGTGGAAGCAAATTTTAGGCTTTCAAAGAATGTATCGACGATCTTAGCGTCATCCCCTAGTTCATTTTGTTGGAATGCATGTAACAACATTCCCTCCATGGCTTGGGTATCCCATAATAAATCATCCATACCAACCTCTATAACATTACCTTCGTCCCCAACATGTGAAGAACTAGTGTTATTATAGAGGTTTTGAATTGGCGACTTGGGACGTATAGGGAATTGAATAGGTGGTTGATTCAACCATGCTTGGTATGTTTCCTCTCTGATTTGTGCTCGTTTAATAACAATCTCTTGATTTGGCATCATATTGGGGTGCAACAGTAGATGGTATACAGGTCGCTCATTGTCAGAATATTGATTTTAAAAATATTGAACTTACATCAATAATATTAGTAACACAATGCATTTAGTATTTTCAAACATTATACCAAACATTTATTAGAAGCATGGAAGTTTGTTTCCCAATAATAAACATGCAACCAACCACTTTATAAAAAAAATGTTGAATTAAGCAATGCATTTACATTGGTTCCATTGAAAATCCAAAAATACAATTACTGAATCATCTTTTTCTTACGCCCCAAGGGGACGTCTAAAGGTAGACCCAATGTAAGACGTTTTTTATGAGAAGTTGGTGGTATACAAAATTTATATTTTATTAACAACTCATCACCAGGAGACAAACTACGAATTTCGTGCACAACAATAAATTTGGATGCCTTTGTTTTCATACAGAATTCTTTTTCATTGGAGTGTTCCTCAAAGGAACAATTTTCCCTAAATCATGAGGACCTAAAGTTATTTATAAACCCTAAAATGTTCTCATGAGTTTATGGACGACCATCGATATATAACAGGGTTTTCCTATTAAATTTTCCAAAAGCATAATTGTTCATGCACATATTGTACATGGAAATCTTATGTTTGTATTTAACAATATTCAAGTAACCAGGCTGACTATAAAGAGGACCACAAAACGGCATAAGTGTTATTGATTGTTTGGAAGCAATGGATACACGTGAAAGGATGAACCCAAGATTTGCAACATCTATTTTAGACTTGGAAATCATATCATTATTACCACAAAAGATAATTTGATTTCAACATCAGGTGCGGGCATGGAAAATGGCCAAGCACCATATAAAGCTTAGTTGTAACAGGTTTGGTGTTTACTTTACAAATGGATAGGAAGATGGAAATCATTGCTAACTTCCAACAATTGCACTGAATTTGGTGTGTACTTAGACATTTTTGCTCTCAACATTTTTGGATCTCCTAGTAGAGATGTTTTGGGTAGTATTTATATCATACTTCGGCTCACTAGAACTCTTCGTTGACTCAATAGGAGAAAATGGGTTTCTTAGCTTAGGATGAAATTTAGTTGATCCAACTTCAAACTTTTCAAAAAAGGGGCATATGGAAGTGTTCCTACGTGTCTTTTCTATATCACCTATTGGATTCTTGATCGTAGTGGGAGGTATTAGGTCGTCAACTTTGGGTAGTTGATCATTAATATAATGGTAAATTGCGACATATTGAGGGTTCTCCTTTAACCCTTTACATTTTGAACAACCACATACTACTAGGGTGTCATAAAAGCGATTCAATTCACTATGTAATATTGTTGACCTAGGGTGGTTGCTGGAAGATGGCATGTTATAATTGGCAGGGTAAAGAAGTCATCCAATTTCATCAAACATCTGCTTGCAATATCTTTCTCTTGATAAGAACATGCAACGTTTTTGCACTGGTGGAATATCTTTTGCATCCAAACTCAATCCTGAATCATGATCCTGCAAAATTCAATGAACAATTATTCAAATGCACGTGCATACATAACATAAATTCAATGAGATAAATGAATTATAAATAAATGTAGACTTACTGCAAACAATGGGGGAGAACTTGACGAACTTATAATGATATGGAATGAGTTGGAATATAAAGAATTGACCATTTGATATCATAAACATTTTTGTCCTGCATTTGGGCCAAAACCATCATCACTACATGAATAAAATCTTAAAAAAAAGTTTGGGAAGCATAGAACAATCTAACTTCAAACATAATTTCAAATGACTTTTAAAGGTTAGCAATGTACCTAATTATATTCTAACACCTTGGTTCTTCAATATATACAAAATGCACCAGTGCATTAAATTACGAAAGGCACCTAAGCGTGACCTGCATTTTTTCCTTCACAAAATTTAATTATGGATGTTTGCATTTGTGTTTTGTGAATTAAATTGTTTATCAATGCGTTTTTATGTAAAAACCACATCAATGCACTATAAAATGTATAGCGCACTAAAAAAGTAAGTTACAAAAAAATATAGTTTGTGCGTTTATCATCAATGTGTCGAAATATATAACAAAAAAATGAGCAGAAATTTCATTTTTTCTAAATGTATGTGTCTATAAATGAAAACCCTAATAATTGTTTCATTCTTTTGCCAAAATTTAGAGGGGAGATTTGTGCAAGAGAGATTTACCAGCAAAGACTTTGGAGTGGGTAGATTATTTTGAAGAGCCAAATTTGTAAAGGGTCATCGTAGGCCACATACAAATCTGCAGATGAGAAATTTCAGGTATGCGATTTCATTTTATTGATCATCTCAATCTTTCCCCTATTTGATTCAAGCAATTTTCAGTGCATTCTAAAAAAAAGGGGTTTCATAGTTACCTTCAGTGTTGGAATCCATAGCTTCCTTGTTGTTTCTCTTGGTTTCCCTCTCTATATTTTACGACGAGATTTTTTTTTTAAGCAATAGATTTTTATAGGGTTTCTTTACTTGTGTATGGGGCATTTGATATCCATTGCAATGGGACCACTCATTGCATTGGATCCCAAAACCTTTCGCTATCAATTTTCTTTCAAAAAAACACTTTCGCAGTTAGCAGTGCATATTGTATAGGAATAACACATCAATGTGCATGTTCATGTCAATAGCACCATTGAGTTTAAAATGAAAACAACATTGTTTTTAATATCAAAAATGTCATGTTTTAAATTTGTTCAGGGGTTCAATTGTGCACAATAAATAATAATAAAGCATCGTGTGAATATAACAATTAGTAAACAAAATGTTTTCGATTTCACAAGACCATGGTTATCATATATCTGTTGGATTACTGAGAGGGGGGGTGAATCAGTAATAGAGCAATTTAATCCTTTTTAACCATATAATCCAAGTGTTATATCAATGTAGCATTATCATCCAATAATTGAAGAGTAAATAAGAAATGAACAAATGAACAATCATACACATACACAGTACACCAGTGTTTTACGTAGAAACCCAAAGTGGGAGAAAACCACGTAATGTTTTTTCTTATATGTCTTGAAGAATTGCATTCATTGGAAGCACCAAATTCCTTTGTTTTCCAACTGCAACTGGAAGGAAGCTCCAACCCCCTTGTTTCTCAGGTTACAACTTGAAGAAAGCTCGAACTACCCTATTCTTTGGCTACAACCAGAAGGAGGCTACAATCCCCTATGTTCTCTGGATACAATTGGAAGGTGGCTACAACCACCTGTCCTTACCCTGTCCAACCGCCCTGAAGTAGAAGTAGAATGATGGAACCA
>ML784629.1:404844-415611 GCA_009831015.1 Picea engelmannii | reverse complement strand
TCACTTGTAGATATTCAATATTCTCAAGTGTGATTAAAATGAGAGAGCACTGCCTCTTATTTATACTTTCATGTAGCTTCCTCAAGAGGCTACCTTTTAACCATCTTAACCCACTTTCCTTATTTTAGGGTTAACCCACTTATAACCACTAGTCCACTTAGTAATTTCTCCATTAAATTTATTATTTAAATAATTTATTTTGTATCCACTTTGACTTATAGTAAACTCATCACTTCACTTTATTATTTACCTTCTAAAATCTCTTAAACCACTTTCATTATTTTAGGGCTAACCCACTTCTAACCACTTAGTAATTTCTGCATTAACTTTATTATTTAAATAATTTCTTTTGTATCCACTTTGAATTATAATGCACTCATCACTTCACCTTATTATTTAAATAGTTTCTTCTTTGCAACCACTTAGACTACTTTGACCTTTTGGGGCTTTTAGATGACTCATGAGGGTTCTCCAACTTCACATGGCCATAACTCTCTAACCGTGAGGAGTTATGTGACGTTCCACATACCACCAAAAATGGCATGACATGTACTATCCATCCAAAATAATATTACCTTCAAATATATTAAAACTCATACCATCATACATCAAACAAACTTAGGTCCATTATCCAAACCTTTGTGCTACCTGAATTCGCTATCGGACTTTCTTCAAGGGTTGACATCAATGACAACCAACCCAAATAATCAACACACCTTGCTTCTGGATGACTGAGTCTGTGTACAAATGAGATGGAGTGCCTTCTATTTATACTAATCTGGCCAGGTGAACATGTGTCTCTTCAAAGAGGGTCGACATGTCCTTTTCTAGATATATATACTTCAATATTACTTATTCTGCTGAGCCGACTTGTCTTCTAGGGTTTTCACACATTTGTTAGGTTTTCTCTTGCTTTCGGAATATTATATTCTAGTCAAAGGCTTATCCATGGAGGTTAATACCTCCCGCAACTACCAAAACATCAACAAGCAAAAAAACTTACAATAACAAAAAATAACCATTTAAAAAGCATTATTACTAAAAATGTTTGTCTATAATATGTTACAAAAATTAACAAATTAATGTTTTTTCTATATTTACTTTCATGTTGATTTAAAAAAAAACTATTACACTTTTCATTTTTCAGGAAGGTTATGAAATTTCCAAGGGACAAACAAAGGGAAAACCAGTACATTTTGGTAGGGATGTCTAAAAAAATGAACAAGAAGATGGTAAAAGAAATGAACATAATTGCAATGCAGGAGGATCCATGCCAACAACAACATGCATTAGATGTATGTGATCGTTCATTTATTCTTTTATGTACATCAAATTTAATTATCGCATGAAACATTAATTTTCAATTGTTTTATTGCATAAAATAAAATAAAAAAAATGGAACCCATTAAGAACATAAGACAGGGCGATGACGAATAAAATGATTGATTGTAAAGTTTGTGAGTATTTACATTTTCTACCTTATTTAAGATTTCATGTTTGTTGTGATCTTTATATTAAATAATTAATCTATATTTGCACATGGATGTCTTCTAATAGGTGCTAATATACAAAGAAGAGTCAATAGAAGAATTGATAGACATCGGGTTATGTATGAGTTGTGAGTATATGTTGAAGTATCAAGGTTTAGCTGAACAATTTCTAAGTAGCTATGTTGTTTAACTTCCTTTGTTTTATAGTTAATGAAATGACAAGAAACCTTTATATTATTTATATCAACTATGCTTTGTTATGGCGTATTAAACATGCAAGAAACAAAGTATGGAGTGCAACCAATATAAGAGATTTTGAGATATGACATAGAGCATGGCTTCGAAAGAATGTGTATTGTTTACAAAACATTTGTTGCTATGGTACATTTTTTATTTATGCAATCATGTTTATTCTACTATATATATATAATACTTTATTTCTATGTTTGTAGATGGAACCTGAAGAGGTGGAACATAAAAAACAAGTTGATCAAGAAAGCATTAGGTTAAATAACTAAAGTACAATATCTTCTACACGTGATGACGAAATTGTTGAACTTATGGTTATACTGAGAAAGGGGGTTGAATCAGTATAAGATATTTTTTTACTTTATTTAACCATTCATCAATCATTCATTGGCTGAGAAACAATAATCACATATAAACAAAATCATAATGCACTGAGTTTAACATGGAAACCCAATCGAGAGAAAACTATAAAACTTATCTTTATAAATGTTTGTAGGAACCAACCTATTAGAGACACCAATATCCTTAACTAAGCACCAACTCAGCAAGATGTAAGCACCAAGTTACTGGAGACACTAATATCCTCAATTGAGCACCAACTCAGCAACACATATAGGCATTGACCTACTGTTACAATATTTACAAGCACCAACATGTTGGAGACACCAATCCCCTCACTTGAGCACCAACTCAACAAGATATGTGTAGGCACAAATCGAATATCTTCATACATAGAGTACTTTTGACTTCAACTTGCATGCTTCATTCCACAAACAATCCTTCAACCCTTAGTCACATGTAGCCTTCATGCCCTAGTGAGCCTCATAGCATCATTCCTAGAATATGATCCCAAAATGCAGCATCACAACCTGAAGAAAACACACATTGCAGCATCACAACGTCAAAATAGCGCACATTACAGGATCACAGACCTTAATTCCTTCATAGCACACCTTAAGATCAAGAAAATCCTAAGAAAACTCCTCAAACTTCTCTTGCACACCTTTAGATCCCAAAAAGACAACCTAGTTCCTTTAATGCACCTTATACTTGATCTCTTGCTTGGTTGCACTACAAATGTGCATATCTATCCTGTATTTATAGTAATTTTGTCTTCACTTTCAGGGCTGACCTATAAAGACTAGTTGAGCTAACCTAAATTTTATGGTTGGGTTGTCGGACGAAAAAAATCATATCTCCTCATTCCTATGGAGTTAGAGAGAATGCCATATACCATTGGAAAGATATCAAAATAATATTTCCAACCATATAACCTATGATCCCATTTGATCTAGTTATCTAAGGCAAAAAATCCTTCAAAGATAGGGTATCCAAATAGAGCATCAATAATCCAATAACAATGTTTCAAACAATCTCCATCTTGCAATCTTTATCTTGGACATTTGTAGTCTCCCCTTATCTTTTACATAGATGAAAACAATATTTCCAACAATCTTCCCCTTTTCCATTAATGTAAACCCATAGTCGATCATGATACTCCCCATATCTTCAACCTTCCTTGTATCTATAATTCTTCCTAAGTCAGCAACTTCTCCCTCTTTGACATCAATGGAAAAGGGTTGTTCCCCCTTAGTTTGTGCTTCCCTTTACTCTACAACCTATTCTTTTTCATGAAACAATTCTTCAAGTGAAATTTTCTCAACCTGCATTTCATCCTTCAGTTTGCAAACCGTTATGTAGTTTTGATCCTTCAAAAGTATATCTCTAATTTCCCACTTGTTAACAACTAATCATTATCCATGATGTTTCTGCTACAAGTATCCAACATTGGTCCTTCTATTTAATTGTTTTTATTGAACAAACCTGCCACTCCAAAGTCGTGACATTGGTTTTATGAACAAGGTGAGGCTTTAGTATTTGAATTTGTTTTTGCCTCCACTTTCCTTTCTGAAAAGGACTAATCATATGACTTTTCTTGTCTAGAAGAGTAATGTAAACTTGAATTTCCATTTGCACATGGAAATGTCCTAGCCTTACCATTTCTAGAAATGGGGTGTACATGTTTCGAGTGGGAATCAAAACAATGAATCTCCCTTCCATCTTCATCTAGCTTATCTTTCTCATAACAAAAATTTTAATCTCTCCCTGTTTCTTGATTTTGCTTCCTTTTCCAAACCTTTGAATATTCTTCTTAATGTTTGGAAAGAACATCTTCTTCCCTATTTTGTTTAGGAGGTCCTACTATGTTGCTTCTATAGTAATGTGTTATGTTCCCATAGTTATTGCACTTGTAACATTCAATATTGTAATCAAGTAGAGGAGAAAAATGAATTGTTGTTTATGTTAGCAAACCCATGAGGACTTCTGGTTTTGTTGCTCACATAGTCATCCTTTGAGGTCTTTTAAGAACCTCTATTTCTATCTCTCACATGATCACTTCTTGCATAATCTCTACAATCTATTTCCTTATGACCAAAATTATTGCAAGAAAAATAATAGCCAAGAAAGAGATTTTGGTACCCGTTTGTGAAACGCCTTCTTGGTGGAACAATTATTCTAGACTCATTCTTATTGTTGTTGGATCATGTTTTCATTGATGTCAAATGATTGATGTCAAGTAATTTATGTCAAAGGATTGAGTCATTTATTGATTGATGATTAAAGTCAAAGGTTTGATGTCAAAGGAACAATGTCTTGTCATAGCATACTGATGTGATATGTATTATCCTTGATGTGAATGGAATGATGTCAAGTGGAATCATAGTCATATGATGTCATGCATAGATGAATATGGATCAATGGGTTGTCATTGATATATGATGCATAGATGAAGATGGATCAATGAGTTGTCATTGATATATGTTGCATTGATGAATATTGATTGATGTGTTATCATTGATGGTTTGATGCATTCATGTATTGATTGTTGGATCATGTAATTATGCATGGAATCATTGACAAATGGACAATGTCATAGTGATATATTGATGTAAATATGACTCATTATTATCTTGACAGGAAGTACAAATGGATGAACTCCAAACTGGTCCCCTTATGGTGAAATCCCTCACGGGAAGATGCTTTGTGGATGATTTATCCTAGAAGTATGGTTAGGGAACCCATACTTAATTGTGGAATAATGAGATGAAGATCAATGAATTTGTCAGTGAAACTATCCTAGATGGATAATGCTTGTCATGCCATTTCCGGTGGTATGTGGAATGTCACATAACTCCTCACGGTTTGAGAGTTATGGCCTTATGAAGTTGAAGGACCCTCACATGTTGGATTGAAGCCCCAAAAGGTCAAAGAAGTCAAAGTGCTTGCAAAGAAGGAGAATTATTTAAATAATAAATTGAAGTGACAAAGTCAAGGAAGATTATTTAAATAATAAAGTAAATGGAGAACTTTCTAATTATGGAAAGTGGTTAACCCTAAAAATAAGAAAATGGGTTAAGTGGTCAAGTGGCTATTGGATACATGAACAAGTGGCAAATTGGGAAAAGTTGGACAAAGTGACTATGTGGACAAAGTGTCTACGTGGACAAAGTGACCTAGAAAAGGATTCTAAGGAAGCTACTTTGAAAGTATAAATAAGAGGCAAGGGTCTTTTGTGATAATATCTCTTGAGCATATCTTAAAGATCTATTATGAGAGAGAGAGTGGTTGGAGGATCTCATGGATGCATCAAAGTTTCTATAAGTTTGAGATCTTGATGACAAAAGTTTCAGAAATTCAGAAACCCTAGTTGCTGAAGAAGTACGCGAGCGGTAGTGGGGCAGAGAGCGTACATACGCGGGCTGCAGTGAGTCAGAGCATGTACACATGCGGGCTGAAGGAAGATAGAGCGCATACAGTTGATGAAGTCGTGAAGACTCCAGTGTGAGTTGGTGCCAAGTTCTTGATGATTGAAGCAAGTTTCAAATCTACATTTTATGGGCTCAGATCTACCATAGAAACTCTGGTATGGTTACATAGTTGTCTTGATGGATACTCTTGCATATTGTATGATGAATGCTTGAATCATTCTTGGTATGGTTGTTTCAGTTGGTTTATGTTGGTTGATGGAGTGAGCAACACTCTTATGTTTCAGTACTGATATGGTTTCCATAGTATATTGGTTACTTGTGGTTGAGTAGCATTCATATTGTATGATTGAGGAGCATGAGTATAAGTTGTTGGAGAGTATGGATATGTTGAGATTGGTTATGGTCTAGATTGGATAGTGAAAGACATAAGTGAATGTGACTGAGGGCTGCAGAAGATCTGAGTTTTTCATGGAGAGAAAACCCTAGTTGTTCAAAAGACACACAGGTTGTAGTACAGACAGGTCACGTACATATGTGAGTTGTACTACTGGTAGGGATCATATATATGTGTGATGCACTACTAACAGGTCGTGTACCTATTGACAGATCGATATCTATTGAGGATTGATTCCTCTTCTCAGTGGGTGTTGAGTTGTGTAAGTTGAGTCTTGCATTGTAGAGTTGTTTCTCTTGTGGAGTTGTAACTCTATTCAGTTATTGTTGATAACCCAAGGATTGTAGTCTGTAATAAAAAGAAAATTGTACATACATCTTGTGTTCATTGTGTTCCATATGGTGATGACTTGTTGATGATATATGTTGTTGTTATCTATTGTTGATGTATGTTCACATTTAACTGGTTATAAATGACATCAATAAGTAATGAGTAAATGGTGATTGTTAAATAAGGAGTTTTGTGAAGGGAAGTTTGAAAAAGAGTCCCACACTCATTCACCCCCCCTCTAAGTGTGGTCGGTGTGTCCAACAATTGTTTTTGTGAGAAGAATCAAGAATATGTTGGTCATCATTTCCTTTCCTACTAATACTTTCATTATTGATAGAGCCTTTGAGAATATCAACATGTCTTTTAGGATTTCCTTCAGGAGTATTTTGATTCTCATCATAGCCAAGACCAATCTTGATGAACGATGACCTTTGGAAACGAAGGATCTCATTTAAAATTCCAGTTCTCTTTTCAAACTTCAACTGAGTATTTGACTTCTTCAATTTCTTTAATGAGACAACTTTAGACTCTAAATTCACATGGGTTTCTTCCTTTCCTTTGAGCTGACTGTTCACTACTTCTTCTATTCCTTTTGCTTCTTCTAGCTGAATCTCTAGGCTGATAATTATATTCTTTGTTTCTTCAAAATCATGATCCTTCTTTTCATGTTTATGCAATTTCTACTTCAACTTTATAATACTTTTTCTAAACTTGTTTATTTCTTATAGGGCACTAACGAGTTCTTCTTCAAGATCTTCTTATTTCGAATCTAGATTTTTATTATGATTATCTTCATTTTATTTATCAATATGCTTTATTTTCATGGTTATGAAGAGAGATTCTTCTTCATCATCATTATCATGCCTTTCTTCATATGGACAATTAGAAACAAAATGTCTTATTTTACGAAAATTAGAGCATTTGATGGGTGGCTCACTTTTGTATTTGCTAGGTCCTCCTTTTAAATTTCACACAAATTGTGCTTCTTTTGTCTCTGATTCACAACTAGAACAATCACCAGATCTCTCTTCATAAATTTTGGTAGCTTGTCCCAAATTTGTTTATCTCATTCCCATCTTCATATGTATAACATGTTGTGACTGATTCCCAAATACCAAACCCAAGGGCCTTCAAATATATCTTCATTCTTATACTCCATGATGCATAGCTTTTTCCATTGAACAAAGGAGCTCTATTTATATGGATACCTTCCTTACAATCCATATTTGCTCAAGATATTCCTTCCAATAGTTAAATTGTTTCCGAAGGAACCCGCTCTGATACCAATTGTTGAACTTATGCTTATACTGGAAGGGGGGGTGAGTCAATATAAGATACTTTTTACTTTATTTAACCATTCATCAAACATTCATTATAAGTTGATAAATAATAATCACATATAAACTCAAATCATAATGCACAAAGTTTAACATGGAAACCCAATCAAGAGAAACCCATAAAAGTTATCTTTATAAATGTATGTAGGAACCAACCTACTAGAGACACCAATATCCTTTACTGAGCACCAACTCAGCAAGATGTAGGCACCAACCTGTTGTAGACACCAATCTCCTCAATCGAGCACCAACTCAACAACACTTGTAGGCACCAACCTACTGTTATAATATTTGTAAGCACCAACCTGTTGGAGACACCAATCCCCTTACCTGAACACCAACTCAACAAGATATGTGTAGGCACCAATATAATATCTTCATACAGAGAGTGATTCTGACTTCACATTGCATGCTTCATTCCATATATAATCCTTCAATCCCTAGTCAAATGTAGCCTTTATGCCCTAGAGAGCCTCGTAACATCATTCGCAGAATATGATCCCAGAATACAACATCAAAACCTCAATATAATGCAAATTGCAACATCACAACCTCAAAACAACGCATATTGAAGTATCACAAACTTTAATTCCTTCATAGTGCACCTTAAGAACAAGAAAATCCCAAGAAAACTCCTCAAATTCTCTTGCACACCTTTAGATCCCAAAAAGACACCCCAGCTCCTTTAATGCACCTCAGATCACTTTTGTGCACCTCAGACTTGATGTGTTGGTTGGTTGCACTACAAATGTGCACATATACCCTATATTTATAGTAATTATGTCCCCACTTTCAAGGTCGACCTGTAAAGACTAGTTGAGTCGATCTAAATTTTTTGGGTGGGTTGTGAGATGGAAAAAATCATATCTCCTCATTCCTAGGGAGTTAGAGGGAATGTCATATACCGTTGGAAAGGTCTCAGAATAATATTTATAAACATATGACTTATGATCCCATTTGAGCTATTTATCTAGGGTAAAAATTCCTTAAAAGACAGGGTATCCAAACCGAGCATCAATATTTCCAACAATCTCCATCTTGTAATGTTTATCTTGGACATCCGTAGTCTCCCCCTGTCTTTGACATCAATGAAAAAAATATTTTCAACAAAAATGAGGCATGCATGCAGCTCGAACAATGAAAACAATTCAAGTGATGAATGGCAATCAATATAATTGAATGTTACTACAAGTTGTATGTTTTGGAATATTTGTCTGTGAAAATCAAGGATTTTATTTAATGTACTCAACGCATTGTCCCAATTGCATGACGACATGTTACCAATAAGTGTAAAAATTTCATATTAGTTTCATTTTGATTATTATGGACCTTTATGTTGTCCCATTTTGTATGACAATGGGTCTCTTATTCATATATAATAAAATGAGTTTCTTATTTTATTGCATTGTCGAATGTTGTAAAATGTTGTGTTGTTGATTAATTAATATATGGATGATTTACATTGTTACAAATGAAAAATGTGTAATCCATTGGATAACACATTAATGCTATCATTATATCAAAACGCAATAACAAAAATATTAAAATCAATATTATTATAAAAAAATATTTGATTTTGAGATGATTAATTCAAAATTTGTTAAAAAAAACAATTAGTTAAAATATATACATATTAGTGCATTGTATTCTTTTGAACTCACTAAATGGTGCATCCCATAGAATAGAAAAGGGTATGTTTTTATAAGTTATACGCATCAGTACATATTAATTACAATGAAGCATCGATGCTAAAAATTGGGAAAATAATTGTTTCTTTAAACGACATAACATACAATTATATTTGTTGTTTTCAAATTACTGTGGCGAATATTTTCAAAAAGGTTTTCCGAAATACCCATAGTTGAAGTCATTTTTCCATTGACGTTTCGAATCCTCAAACTGGATTCATCTTCAGGACCAATTATATTTATTGTTTCAAAATATTACACAATAAATACGTACTAGTGCTTTACAAATAATATACACACTAGGACTTTACATATAATGTAGGCATCAGTGCTTAGTAACAAAGAATGGCACTGACATCTCACCTCAAATGTTCAACACTTCCTTCCAGTGCACATGGTAATACAGACACCGGTGTGTACAAATTATACGAGCATCGGTGTGCCATAAAACAAAAAGAACGACCCGATGCATAATATGTATACAAGCACTAGTGTTGCATACAAAAAACAATATGAATCAGTGCGTACATAAACCTAAAAAGCATGTGTGCTACATGCAACAAAAAGGGTGGAACGCATGCGTAATAATTATAAGAGCACCAATGCTTTTTAGGTTTGTGTATGCACTAGTGCAAGTTACTTAAGAATGCACTAGTGCATTTTACCAATACAAGCACCGACAAAAAAAACTCCGCCCACGTAAATTTTCTTAGTTGTATGGAACATCAATCTCCACTAAAAATAGTCGAGGTTTTTTTTTTAATTTTTCTCAATCTTGTAACACTAAAAACCTCCGCTACAAGGTGTTTTCATTTTAGTGTATGTAGAATATTTTCTTCTCACTGCATTTATGGCCCTTACTATACTTGTTGTCGCAATTGAAACATAGTCCCTTTGTTGTTCTTTCATCCATTTACTGAGGTGTCAACCTTATAGGTTGTGTGAGGTTAGAAAATGGAACACGGTGCTCTCTATATTTGTTAGTGGCCACTCTTTTAGTAGCCATATTTTTACATTCAACTTTCTTGGCCACACTAAAATAATGTTCTAGGGATTTAGGTTCAAAGAGACACACCTCATGTTGAATTCTCTTCTTTTAAGTGCCCATAAAAAGATTTGACAATTATCCTCTAAAATGTTCTTTACCCCGAGACTTAGTTTTTGGAATTGTTGAATGTGCTCTGTAATTGGACCTCTTTGCTGAAGATTTATCAATTGACTAAAATATGCATTGCTCTTAATATCCCCATATTTTTCTATCAATTCATCTGTAAAAATGGACCAAGAGACAATATAATCCTTTTTTCGTTCACAAATCCATTGGTACCAAACAAATTGATCAAATTCTAAATACAATGATGCAATAGTTATCTTTTGTAAAAGTGGTCACTTGGTGTAGATCAAAGAATTGCTCCATCTGGAAAATCCATGTTATAGGATATTTACCATAAAATTTCCTCATATCAATATTTGGAATTAAGTAGTTCCTTGGTGCCGAGTTGAACCCCC
>ML784629.1:351116-395697 GCA_009831015.1 Picea engelmannii | reverse complement strand
GAAACACAGTACTGGAACATATGCTGAAACAGGGCTGGAACATCTGTTGAAACACAGTGGTGTAAGATGAAACACAGTGCTGTAACTTTTGCTGAAACACAATGCTGGAACATATGCTGAAACACAGTGTCGGAACATACGCTGAAACAATGTTGGAGCATATGTTGAAACAGTGTTGTATCATATGTTGAAACACAGTGCTGGAACATATGTTGAAACAGCGCTGGAATTTATGCTGAAACACCACTGTAACAAATGTTGAAACAGTGCTGAGACAGATGCTGAAACACTGCTGAGACTTATGCTGAAACAGTGACTGGAGTTTCGGCATTTAAATTTAACCCAGTTCTATTAGAAGACGTACAGGAACTAGTTTAGCTCACAAGTTTATAGCTATAGAAGTAGAATGGTTCAGAAAGACAGGCCCGAAGAAATTCGAGGCCATTTTGTAATTGGATCTGTGGCTAGTCCACCCCATTAATACAATCTATAACCGTTTCTGTCAAAAAAAAAACATTGGCTCCAATGGGGATGGAATGCTCCCTATGAGCTGCCAAAGAACTGGTAGACCATGTGCTTGATCCATTGGGTTGCTACAAACCTCTCACACCCTTCCACTTGCAACCTGCAAACTGTAACTTGTAACCTTTCCTAACTGAAAATTCGTTATTGAAAACTAAAACTAAAATTTATTGTCACTGCAATCTGAAAACACATTGAAACAATGTTGTAACTGCAATCAACTGTTCAAACAACTACTTATACACATGTTGAAACGAGAACCTCTGAAAGTTGAAAACAAACTGAAAGAACTCGCTAAATTCAAACTAGAACTTCACACTCACACTAATAATAATGCTTGATCTTTGAGCTTATTTGTGTACACAATCCTACTCTAACATGTCGAAGACAATTGTTGAATCAAGTGACATGGAAAATCTAGTGTAACCAATTCAATAATTTGACTCCTTGACCATGCTTGAACAAAATGAAAACTAGAAAATATAATAACAGAGGCAATTTATGATGCATTTTGTCTCCACAATGAAAATATAGTTGAACGTTTAAGCTGAAAAAAAACCCTCCATGTAGTCAGCCATAGGATCATAGAAAACATATTTGTCAAAGTTTGTTTGTTGATCCCAATATCAAAGGGCAAAGGTAGCCATGTGTCATTTTGCTTCTACTGAAATAAAAATTCACAAGGAAGACTCTGAAATGAAGAAATTTGGGGTATTTTCTTATCTTCTAAAGCTTTGAGCTCTCTCTCAATATCTTTGGCAAATTCATCCAAAAACTGAATCTTGGCCTTTGAGCTACATTTACATGACTTTAAATAAGAAGACAAAAATGTAGAAATTTCTTCATCACCCCCATCTTCACTGCACATATCGTTCCATTCTATAAAACTTTGAATGGAAGGAGAGTCTGCCACAAACTCTGCCTCCTCCATCCATGTTTCCAAAAAGACAACCCAAAAAGTTGTAATAGCAGGCAAACCTTTAGCCCAACTCTTACACTTCCCTTGGAATGAATCATAAAACAATCTGATGAAAACATCTTCATGCTTGACTCTAAGCAACACACTAAAGTCATGAAAGTTTGAGATATGCTTTAAAGTCAAACTCAGATCATCTCCACTAAATTTTGGACCATTTCTTAAAAAATATTCATCCTTCGGAAAAGGATTCGGGAAACCATAAATCTGTGAAAATTCAAAACATGCATACCTTGAAACAATTGTAGCAGCATCTAAGTTCTTCATCAAATCCAGTGGAATCACTAGTACCTTCTTCAAGCTTTAAAACCTTCCTCAGTGGAGTCGCCATTGATATCATGCCATCTGGATACAACTGATAATAGATTCGCCAAGTGGATGATTAACAGCCTCCTTGTGCCTGACTATTGTCCACCATCAACAATCAGATATGAACTTTGTTGTTTATCCTAGGGAAGATTTCACCTTCGATTCCCCGACAACAACGCCAAAAATGTTATCACTTGGTAATTTCTTTGGGTTGTATCAAAGAAACCCCAACGTAACCTCAAACCAATTTAGGTTGGACTCTGACACTTCCAACCAGAGAGGGATATCTCAGATGTTTAATGACTAGTAATAGTTCAAAGGATTCAACAATAAATGCACATAGGTCAGATTCTGCAAAAGGATGAGTTTGTTTTTTTGTTTTTAAAGGGTTGGTAGGACAAGCAAGAGAAGGAAACCATTGGGCAATGGAGTCAAAGCCTAAAACTTAAAAATATTGAGTCAATAGTTGATGGTGTACTCTCAGAAAGAAAAGGCAAAGTAAGTATTGTTCTTCAGCAAATGATCAGTATTTGGATGGCAGTAGAAAAGAGAAAAGGACATCTCATTACACTAAGAGCACCTAACAAAGGGAAACCATTGGGCAATGGAGTCAAAGCCTAAAACTTAAAAATATTGAGTCAATAGTTGATGGTGTACTCTCAGAAAGCAAAGGCAAAGTAAGTATTGTTCTTCAGCAAATGATCAGTATTTGGATGGCAGCAGAAAAGAGAAAAGGACAGCCCATTACACTAAGAGCACCTAACAAAGGGTGAGTTCTTAATGTAACTTTAGAAGAAAAACAAAAAAGAGATAGATCACCAAATATAGATGAATTTTGAACATGAAATCCTTAACACCTAAACAAGTATTTACTGTATGAATGGAGCATCAAATGTAGATGAATTCCAAACATTTTCTCTTAGCTAAATACTAGAAAGTGCAAACAATAATGGAGATAAGCATTAACATGTTAACACACTGAAAACAACATCGTGATGAATCTTTGCCTCCAAAAGTAGAGTGCTTCTGTATTAATTCATAAAGATGTTATGAGAAATTGATACACAGTCCAATAGCCTCTCTGGCTTAAAGTCGAACCCCCTTTACATACAAACTGATAGTTTAAATAATAAAAACAATTATGCAATTGTTCCTATTTTGCTGGAAATAAAATCAAGTAAAAATAAACTAAAAATAAATTTGGTTGTAGTGGATCTCGAATGTTGCAGACTGTTGGAAGTTCTTGGAATCAAATCTAGAACTAGTTCCTTGAAATTTGGAGTTTTACTGCCACATATGTTCTTATTCCTTTAACTGTTGATATACTCCTGAAAATGCTCAACTGAAATTCAAAATGCCAAGAATTAATTTGAATAAAATTGTTCTCTTGCTTGGATAAGCTCTGCCATCCATTGTCATTTAACTGCCTGAAAATCTGCCTAAAAATTTGTTTTGCTCCTCAATTGTGTCCTTTAAGTCTGGGACTGATTGATTTTGTGCCTAAAATAAATCATTGATTGCTACATGTTCTTTGAAATGCCAATTGTACTCTTCCATATCTGATTTTATTTATCCATATCTACCTGAATAATATCAATTTTAAAATATTTGGGAATAAAATATTTTGATAAAAATATTCTCCAAATATTTCTTTAAACCGTAACATTCCATTATTTTGGAATTTGATATTATAAATTTCATAAATGAAATTCAAAACCCTTTTCTCAAAACCATCCATTGTCTCTAAAAACCATGTCTTGTTTTGCCCAATAAGTATTTACCATTTTACTGTGAAAATTATTTATTGGTTTGCTTCCCGTGGTTTTGAAAACCATGTCTTGGAAACCATCTTCCGTAAACTTATGAAAATATCCCTTGATCTTCCCCTTTTACTTCTGCAAAAACTTTGGATAAACAATTATCCAAATCTTTCGTTTACGTACATTTTCCCATCCAAAAAACATGTATTTCTCTATAAAACTTTTATTTCTACCTCTGTAAAATTCTTCCACCGGGAGGATAAATTTATCATAAAAACTTCATAGTTCAGATTTAAGGCACGCAGATTCAAGAAATCATCATATTTTATTGTGGGGAACAATAAAATAATCTTAATTCAAGGTAAGGAAAATTTCAAAGCTCGTGGAGAGTGGTTTTAAACCATACCACTCCATCCTCTGCAATCCACCAGGAGTTGATACGTACCCCAACATCAAAACAATGGTTTGGATTACGAAACCATTTTAGGAGATTAACCCCCGATCACTTTCAACCTTTGCAATGAACATTAGCTATTGTCCATTCACCCTTTTTTACTTTTCCACTTTAATTTAATATTTATTGAGATTCATGCCCATGTTTAATATGAATTATTTTTGGATTAAATATTAATATAAATATTTTAATATAAAAATATTTATATCAATAATTATAAACTTTTTCCATTTTTCTAAGGACTTTGGCATATGAGACTCATCACATGACTTTGTGGATAATATAAGGGAGCTTAGTCTTAATAAAAAGAAAGGAATATCTTAAATTTTCAATGGGAATATGATAATAAGGGTAAAAGTGAATGAAGTGATGGGACGAAGGAATTTAGATAAACATTGAGGCTAGATATAGGTTTGGGATATTTTCCAATTTTGACTCATGGAGGACATGACTATTTTGGATGATTAGTCAAGTGAAGGCTTTAGGTGATGGGAACTTGACGGAGCTAGTGAAAAAGTTTTAAAATATGAGAGGAAAGATAGCACAAGGACAAGAGGCTTTGGAAAAATTAATACAAATTAGCATGTGATAACATTGGCTCCAATGGGGATGGCACGCTCCCTGTGAGATGCCAAAGAATCGGTAGACCATGTACCTAATCCATTGGGCTACTACAAACCTCTCACACCCTGCCACTTTCAACCTGCAAACTGTAACCTGTAACCATTCCTAATTGAAAATTCGTTGTTGAAAACTAAAATTGAAACTTACTGTCACTGCAATCTGAAAACACACTGAAACGATGTTGCAATTGCAATCAACTATTCAAACAACTACTTATACACATGTTGAAACGAGAACCTCTGAAAGTTGAAAACAAACTGAAATAACTCGTTGAATTCAAACTAGAATTTCACACTCAAACTAATAAGAATGTTTGATCTTCGAGCTTATTTATGTACACAATCCTACTCTAACATGCCGAAGAAAAATATTGAATCTAGTGACATGGAAAATCCAGTGTAGCCAATCAAGTAACTAATTCAATATTTTGACTCCTTGACCATGCTTGAACAAAATGAAAACCAGGCAATATAATAACAGAGGCAATTCATGATGCATTTTGTCTCCACAATGAAAATATTGTTGAACATTTAAACTGAAAAAACCCTTCGTGTAGTTAGTCACGAGATCATAGAAAACATATTTGTCAAAGTTTTTTTGTTGATCCCCAATATCAAAGGGAAAAGGTAGCCATGTGTCATTTTGCTTCTGTTGAAATAAAAATTCACAAGGAAGACTCTGAAATGAAGAAATTTGGGGTATTTTCTGATCTTCTAAATCTTTGAGCTCTCTCTCAATATCTTTGGCAAATTCATCCAAAAACTTAATCTTGGACTCTGAGCTACATTTGCATGACTTTAAATAAGAAGACAAGAATGCATAAAAGTTTTCATCACCCCCATCTTCATTGCACATATCGTTCCATTCTATAAAACTTTGAATGGAAGGAGAGTCTGCCACAAACTCTGCCTCCTCCATCCATGTTTCCAAAAAGACAACCCAAAAAGTTGTAATAGTTCTAATAGATCTAGCAGGAAAACCTCTAGCCCAACTCTTACACTTCCCTTGGAATGAATCATAAAACAGTTTGATGAAAACATCCTCATGCTTGACTCTAAGAAACTCAGTAAAGTCATGGAAGTTTGAGATATGATTTAAATTCTAACTCAGATCATCTTCACTAAATTTCGGACCATTTCTTAAAAAATATTCATCCTTGGGAAAAGGATTCAGGAAACCATAAATCTGTAAAAAGTCGAAACATGCATACCTTGAAACAATTGTAGCAGCTTCTGAGTTCTTCATCAAATCCAATGGAGTCACTAGTGCCTTCTTCAAGCTTTAAGACCTTCCCCAATGGAGTCACCATTGATATTTTGTCATCTGGATACAACTGATAATGAAGTTGTCAGGTGGTTGATTTACAGCCTCCTTATGCCTGACTACTGTCCACCATCAACAATAATATCTGAACTTTGTCGTTTATCCCAGGGAAGATTTCACCTTCGATTCCCCGACAACGGCGCCAAAAATGTTATCACTTGGTAAATTTTTTGGGTTGTATCAAAGAAACCTCAAGGTAACCTCAAACCAACTTTAGGTTAGAATTTGACCCTTCCAATGAGAGAGGGCTCTCTCAGATGTCTAATGACAGATAAAATCTCAAAGGATTCATCAATAACTGCACAGAGGTTAGATTCTGCAATAGGATGGGTTTGGTTTTTTATTTTTAAAGGGTTGGTAGGACAAGCAAGAGAAGGAAACCATTGGGCAATGGAATCAAAGCCTGAAACTTAAAAATATTGAGTCAATAGTTGATGGTGTACTCTCAGAAAGAAAAGGCAAAGTAAGTATTGTTCTTTGGCAAATGATCAGTATTTGGATGGCAGTAGAAAAGAGAAGAGGACAACCCATTACACTAAGAGCACCTAACAAAGGGTGAGTTCTTAATGTAACTTTAGAAGAAAAACAGAAAGGAGATAGATCGACATGGACAGATCATTGAATATAGATGAATTATGAACATGAAATCATTAACACCTAAACAAGTATTTACTATATGAATGGAGCATCAAATGTAGATGAATTCCAAACATTTACTCTCAGCTAAATCCTAGAAAGAACTAACAATAATGGAGATAGGCATTAACAGGAAAACACTTTGAAAACAACACCGTGATGAATCGTTGCCTCCAAGAGCATGGTGCTTCTGTATTAATTCATAAAGATGTTTTGATAAATTGATACACAGTCCAATAGCCTCTCTGGATTAAAGTCGAACCCCCTTTACATACAAACTGATAGTTTAAATAATAAAAACAATTATGCAATTGTTCTTATTTTGCTGGAAATAAAATCAAGTAAAAATAAACTAAAAATAAATTTGGTTGCAGTGGATCTCGAATGTTGAAGACTACTAGAAGTTGTTGGAATCAAATATGGAACTAGTTCCTTGAAATTTGGAGTTTTACTACCACATATGTTCTTATTCCTTTAACTGTTGATACATTCTTGAAAATGCTCAACTGAAATTTGAAATGCCAAGACTTAATTTGAATAAAATTGTTCTCTTGCTTGGATAAGCTCTGCCATCCATTGTCATTTAACTGCCTTCAAATCTGCCTAAAAATTTGATTTTCTCCTCAACTGTTGCCTTTAAATCTGGGACTGGTTGATTTTGAGCCTAAAATAAATCATTGACTGCCACATGCTCTTTGAAATGCCACTTGTACTCTTCCAAATCTGATTTTATTTATCCATATCTACCTGAGAAATATCAATTTTCAAATATTTAACATTCCATTTCCACATTCCCATTCAAGCTCGTGGTTTTGAATAACCATGCCTTGGTTACCATCTTCTATAAAACTTCTCCATTATTTTGCAATTTGATTTTATGAATTTCATAAATGAAATTCAAAACCCTTTTTCTCAAAACCATCCATTGTTTCTAAAAACCATGTCTTGTTTTGCCCAATAAATATTTACCATTTTACTGTGAAAACTATTTATTAGTTTGTTTCCTGTGGTTTTGAAAACCATGTCTTGGAAACCATCTTTGGTAAACTTATGAAAATATCCCTAGATCTTCCCCTTTTACTTCTGTAAAAACTTTGGATAAACAGTTATCCAAATCTTCGGAAAAAACTTCATAGTTCATATTTAGGGCACACAGATTAATGAAATCATCTTATATTATTGTGGGGAATGGGAAATAATCTTAATTCAAGGTAAAGAAAATTTTGGAGCTCGTGGAGAGTGGTTTTAATCCATACCACTCCATCCTCCGCAATCCACCAGGAGTTGATACGTACCCCAGCATCAAAATAGTGGTTTGGATTGTGGAACCATTTTAGGAGATTAAACCCCGATCACTTTCAACCTCTGCAATGAACATTGGTCATTGACCATTCACCCCTTTTTACTTTTCCACTTTAATTTAATATTTATTGAGATTGATGCCCATGACTTGGTGTTTAATATGAATTATTTTTGGATTAAATATTAATATAAATATTTTAATATAAAAATGTTTATATCAATAATTATAAACTTTTTCCATTTTTCAAAGGACTTTGGCATATGAGACTCGTCACATGACTTTGTGGATAAGATAAGGGAGCTTAAGCTTAATAAAAAGAAAGGAATATATTAAATTTTCAATGGGAATATGATAATAAGGGTAAAAGTGAATGAACTGATGAGACCAAGGAATTTAGATAAGCATAAAGGATAGATATAGGTTTGGGATATTTGCCAATTTTGACTCATGGGGGACATGAATATTTTGAATGATTAGTCGAGTGAAGGCTTTAGGTGATGGGAACTTGATGAAGCTGGTGAAAAAGTTTTGAAATCTGAGTGGAAAGATAGCATAAGGACAAGAGGCTTTGGAAAAATTAATACAAATTAGCATGTGATAACATTGGCTCCAATGGGGATGGCACGCTCCCTGTGCGCTGCCAAAGAACTGGTAAACCATGTGCCTGATCCATTGGGTTGCTACAAACCTCTCACACCTTGCCACTTGCAACCTGCAAACTGTAACATGTAACCTTTCCTAACTGAAAAATCGTTGTTGAAAACTAAAACTCAAATTTATTGTCACTGCAATTTGAAAACACACTAAAACAATGTTGCAACTGCAATCAACTGTTCAAACAACTTATTATACACATGTTGAAATGAGAACCTCTGAAAGTTGAAAACAAACTGAAAGAAATCGTTGAATTCAAACTATAATTTCACACTCAAACTGATAATAATGCTTGTTCTTCAAGCTTATTTATGTACACAATCCTACTCTAACATGCCGAAAGCAATTGTTGAATCAAGTGACATGGAAAATCTAGTATAGCCAATCAAGTAACCAATTCAATAATTTGACTCCTTTACCATGCTTGAACAAAATGAAAACTAGGCAATATAATAACAGAGGCAATTCATGATGCATTTTGACTCCACAATGAAAATATTGTTGAACATTTAAGCTGAAAAAACCCTCCATGTAGTCAGCGACATGATCATAGAAAACATATTTGTCAAATTTTGTTTGTTGATCCTCAATACCAAAGGGCAAAGGTAGCCATGTGTCATTTTGCTTATGCTAAAATAAAAATTCATAAGGAAGACTCTGAAATGAAGAAATTTGGGGTATTTTTTGATCTTCTAAAGCTTTGAGTTCTCTCTCAATATCTTTGGCAAATTCATCCAAAAATTGAATCTTGGCCTCTGAGCTACATTTGCATGACTTTAAATAAGAAGACAAAAATGCAGAAAAGTTTTCATCACCCCCATCTTCATTACACATGTTGTTCCATTCTATAAAAATTTTAATGGAAGGAGAGTTTGTCACAAACTCTACCTCATTCATCCATGTTTCCAAAAAGACAACCCAAAAAGTTGTAATAGTTCTAATAGATCTAGCAGGAAAACCTTCAGCCCAACTCTTACACTTCCCTTGGAAGGAATCATAAAACAGTATGATGAAAACATCTTCATGCTTGACTCTTAGCAACTCAGTAAAGTCACGAAAGTTTGAGCTATGCTTTAAAGTCAAACTCAAATCATCTCCACTAAATTTTGGACCATTAATTAAAAAATATTCATCCTTGGGAAAAGGATTCGGGAAACCATAAATCCGTGAAAAGTCGAAACATGCATACCTTGAAACAATTGTAGCAACATTCGAGTTCGTCATCAAATCCAGTGGAGTCACTAGTACCTTCTTCAAGCTTTAAAACCTTCCCTAGTGGAGTCACCATTGATATTATGTCATCTGGATACAAATGATAATGGAGTCACCAGGTGGATGATTTACAACTTCCTTGTGCATGACTGTTGTTCACCATCAACAATCAGATCTGAAATTTGTCGTTTATCCAAGGGAAGATTTCACCTTTGACTCCAAAGCAACGACGCCAAAAATGTTATCACTTGGTAATTTCTTTAGGCTGTATCAAAGAAACCTCAAGGTAACCTCAAACCAAGTTTAGGTTGGACTTTGATCCTTCCAACCAAAGAGGGCTCTATCAGATGTCTAATGACTGGTAATAGCTCAAAGGATTAATCAATATATGCACAGAGGTCAGATTATGCAATAGGACAGGTTTGGTTTTTTGTTTTTAAAGGGTTGGTAGGACAAGCAAGAGAAGGAAACCATTGGGAAATGGAGTCAAAACCTGAAAATTAAAAATATTGAGTCAATAGTTGATGGTGTACTCTAAAAAAGAAAAGGCAAAGTAAGTAATGTTCTTAAGCAAATGATCAGTATTTGGATGACAGCAGAAAAGAGAAAAGGACAACCCATTACACTAAGAGCACCTAACAAAGGGTGAGTTCTTAGTGTAACTTTAGAAGAAAAAAAGAAAGGAGATAGATATCCATGGACAGATCACCGAATATAGATCAATTATGAACATGAAATCCTTGACACCTAAACAAGTATTTACTGTATGAATGGAGCAACAAATGTAGATGAATTCCAAACATTTACTTTCAGTTAAATACTAGAAAGAACGAACAATAATGGAGATAAGCATTAACAGGAAAACACACTGAAAACAACACCGTGATGAATCTTTGCCTCCAACAACACAGTGCTTCTATATTAATTCATAAAGATGTTCTGAGAAATTGATACACGATCCAAAAGCCTCTCTGGCTGAAAGTCGAGCCCCCTTTACATACAAACTGATAGTTTAAATAATAAAAACAATTATGCAATTATTCCTATTTTGCTGGAAATAAAATCAAGTAAAAATAAACTAAAAATAAATTTGGTTGCAGTGGATCTTGAATGTTGAAGACTGCTAGAAGTTGTTGGAATCAAATCTGGAACTAGTTCCTTGAAATTTGGATTTTTACTGCCACATATGTTCTTATTCCTTTAACTGTTGATATACTCCTGAAAAATGCTCAACTGAAATTCGAAATGCCAAGAATTAATTTGAATAAAATTGTTCTCTTGCTTGGATAAGTTCTGTCATGCATTTTCATTTAACTGCCTTCAAATCTGCCTAAAAAATTTATTTGCTCCTCAACTGTTGCCTTTAAATCTGGAACTAGTTGATTTTGTGCCTGAAATATTTCATTGACTGCCACATGCTCTTTGAAATGCCACATGTACTCTTCCAAATGTGATTTTATTTATCCATATCTACCTAAGAAATATCAATTTTCAAATATTTGGGAATAAAATATTTTGATAAAAATATTTCCCAAATATTTCTTTAACCCGTAACATTCCATTTCCACATTCCCATTCAAGCTCGTGGTTTTGAAAAACCATGCCTTGGTTACCATCTCCTGTAAAACTTCTCCATTGTTTTGCAATTTGATTTTATGAATTTCATAAATGAAATTCAAAACCCTTTTGTCAAAACCATCCATTCTCTCTAAAAACCATGTCTTGTTTTGCCCAATAAATATTTACCATTTTACTGTGAAAACTATTTACTGGTTTGCTTCCCGTGGTTTTGAAAACCATGTCTTGGAAACCATCTTTGGTAAACTTATGACAATATCCCTTGATCTTCCCCTTTTACTTATGTAAAAACTTTGGATAAACAATTATCCAAATCTTCCGTTTAGGTACATTTTCACATCCAAAAAACATTTATTTCTCTATAAAACTTTTATTTCTACTAAAATTCTTCCACCGGGAGGAAAACATTATCATAACAACTTCATAGTTCATATTTATGGCACGTAGATTCATGAAATCATCTTATTTTATTGTGGGAACAAGAAATAATCTTAATTCAAGGTAAGGAAAATTCCAGAGCTCGTGGAGAGTGGTTTTAATCCATACCACTCCATCCTCTGCAATCCACCAGTAGTTGATACGTACCCCAACATCAAAATAGTGGTTTGGATTACGAAACCATTTTAGGAGATTAACCCCCGATCACTTTCAACCTTCGCAATGAACATTGGTCGTTGTCCATTCACCCTTTTTTACTTTTCCACTTTAATTTAATATTTATTGAGATTTGTGCTCATGGCTTCGTGTTTAATATGAATTATTTTTGGATTAAATATCAATATAAATATTTTAATATATAAATATTTTAATATAAAAATATTTATATTAATAATTATAAACTTTTTCCATTTTTCTAAGGACTTTGGGCATATGAGATTCATCACATGACTTTGTGGATAAGATAAGGGAGCTTAAGCTTAATAAAAAGAAAGGAATATATTAAATTTTCAATGGGAATATGATAATAAGGGAAAAAGTGAATGAAGTGATGGGACGAAGGAATTTAGATAAGCATTAAGGCTAGATATAGGTTTGGGATATTTGTCAATTTTTACTCATGGAGGACATGACTATTTTGGATGATTAGTCAAGTGAAGGCTTTAGGTGATGGGAACTTGACGGAGCTGGTGAAAAAGTTTTAAAATCTTAGTGGAAAGATAACACAAGGACAAGAGGCTTTGGAAAAATTAATACAATTTAGCATGTGATAACAATCCCTATAAGGTGTTGCACAGGATTGGAAGTACAAGTTACAAATTGGAGTTGACACCATCTTCATGTGTACATCTAGTCTTCCATTTTTTTTTCTTAAGGAAGGGAATCGTCGACAAGTTCCTAGCTCAAACTATTTTACCAAAGATTAATGAATAATGGAAAATAGTACCTGAACTAGAAACAATCATTGAAACAAGGGTCAAGGAACTATGAAATTGAGCAAATACTAAGTACCTCGTCAAGTGGAAGAACTTGATAATAGATGAAGCAACATGGAAATATTCGTTATTCATGTAGAAACATCCATGGATAATCAAGTGTTGAGGGCAACACTTATTTGAAGGGGAGGAGCATGTTAAGCCCTAGATATTGATTCATTAGATTTCTATTGTTATATTAGTGTGGTCAACTAGACCCTTTAATTATAAGTGTACCCTTTCTCTCCTATATATACCAAGAAGACCCAGTTTTATAATGTTATACATTGAACACCCAAATATCATAAAAATATAAAGAGAAGGGACTACATGCCTCAAGAATGAGAGAGAAGAATGAATGTGAAGTCTCTTCAAGGGGGAAACATCCTTTTACAATAGAACAAATGTACAAGATGAGATGATTTCCAAAACTAGGTCTCCTTGATGTATATAGGACATAAAGGGTACAATTATAGTTAAAGGGTCTAGATGACAACACTAATATAACAATATAAATTCAATAACTCAACATTAAAGGCTTTATCTAGGGCTTAACATGCCCCTTCCCTTTAGATGAGTGTTGCCCTCAACAGTTGATTAGTTGTGGATGTTTTTGTATGAAGAGCTCATATTCCCATGTCATCTCTTCTACTGGTAGGTTCTCCCACTTAATGAGGTACTCGGTAATTGCTCAATTTTGCAGTTGCTTGATCCCTTTTTCAAGGATTGTTTATGGTTCTAGTATGATTTTCCCTTCTTCATTAATCTTTGGTAAAATAGTTAAAACTAGGCTATTGTTGCTAATTACCTTATGTAAGCAAGAAACATGGAAGACTAAATGAACATGTGAAGATGGAGGCAATTCCAATTTGCAAGCCAAACTTTCAATCCTCTACAATATCTTATAGGGACAATAGTACCTGGGTGCTAATTTATTGTCATTCTTTTGTTGTTGTTAACTCATCTTGAATTTTATACAATGACTCCATTTTTGTATCCTTGATCCATTTATTTAACAAGAATTCTTCAAAAATTTCCCATGTGAACTAGCATATAATATTTTCATAAAGGCGTCCCCGAGGTGTAGGACAGTTGGTGACGGAGTGTAAGGCACTTTGTGATGTTAAAGTCACTGGTTCAAAATCCGCGGGGACAAAAAATTCAACCATGTTAAGGGTTGGTGTGGCTCAGGCTGGGTGTGATCCTCGAGTGATTTTAATGGCTTAGATTCCCCTGAATCGCGGTTTCTCAGCCACAGGCTAGTCCCGCAGGTCACGGACAAACTAGCAAACAAAAAAAACAAAAAATTCATAAAGGCTATTCCACCACTTAGAAGCTTCACCCTGAAAATAAAAAGCTAACAAACAATGCTTCAAATCAATTTTCTTTATCATCCTCAACCAATACATGAGATTTGTTCGATCTTTATCTCCATCTACACTAAAGTTTAGTATTTCCATTGATTCTTAATGAAGGTCTAACCCAATCCCTCAACTCCAAACCTAAATATATTGATAATAATGATCCAAAATGGTTATTATTCTTTTTCAAACATGTTATCATATGTTTCCTCTTTCCATCAGATTTTGAATTACCTCAATTAGACAATACAATAAAAAAATTATGATAATTTTAAGTTAACATACCTTTTGAAACCCTGATTTGGAGTTGTCTTGCTAGTTGACCTTTCTCAACCCTGATTTGGAGTTGTCTTGCTAGTTGACCTTTCTCCTAAAGTATCTCTAAAATTTCAACACTTCCAAGAATGAAATTTTTAACTTATAGTATTCTAATATGTCTTATCTACAATTCCACGTGTTTGTCCAAAATTTGATGTGCCAAGTGAAAGTTATGGTAACTTTCCCAAAACTTGTTGATTTTTTTCACTTTCGAGAGAGTGAACTTGTATGGCATGCCACCTGTCCAATTTGTATGATATGATTGTGAATTTTTTTTACCTAAAACACTATGGTTTGTCCTCTTTTCAATGAAATTAGTGGCACTCAAATGGAATCTTTTCATAATCAGATCTGATTGCTTTACCCCATGACACCTATTTGAGACTAGTTTTAGGACTAATAAAAAACCCTAACTTCCATAGCTTGTAACTTAAAAATTATAGTGAATTAGAATACAAAATTTTTACCAAAGGGTTTGAGATATGCCTCCTTATTCTCCTAAAAATTTTGTTGCTTGAGATGTCCCAAAAAATAAGTTATGATAGTTTTACCAAGAACATCTATTCGAGACTAGTTTTAGGGCTAATCAACAACCCTGATTTCCACAAGATATAACAAACTTACAAATTATAGTGAATCATGATTTGAATTTTTTACCACAATCGATTTGATATGTCTTGTCAATCTCCCAAAATGTTCACTATCTAAAAATTCTCAAAAAAAGGTTATAGTGAAAATGCTAAGATGACTTGTTTGAAGGAGCCAAACCCTAGGATTGTATTCTCTGAAACCAAATGCTATGCACCAAACACCCAAATAGCATAAAAATAGAAAGAGAAGTGACTCCACACCTTGAGAATGAGAGAGAAGAATGAATGTGAAGCCTCTTCGAGGAGATAACCTCCTTTTATAATAGAACAAATATACAAGATGATGTGATTTCTAAAACTAGGTCTCCTTGGTATATATATAAAAAACAAAGGATACAATTACAATTGAAGGGTCTCACTAACAACACTAATATAACAATGGAAATATAACAACTTAGTATCAAAAATTTTATCTAAAGATTACCAATGACTATGGTAAAGTGCACATTAAAAACCAAAACAAAATCATGTAGTATCATCGGTCAAACATAAAATCGTATACTACATAATATTAAAAACACTATTCAATATTAAATTTACCACTACATAATATTAAACACTCTACATTTTATATATGAAAGATTAAAATTAAACACTACATAATATTGAACATTTTGGCATCTTGTATATTGAAGATTATGACAACTTTTAGCGAAGAGGTTAGACTTGTTCATGGACATTCTATACATTGAACTTATAAATTACAAATTATGGATAACATTGTAGTTGTAGTAGAGTCTCTATACTCAATTTCGAGAGAAAAGATTAAAATTTGGTGTGTGGGAATGTATGTCTATTAAAGACTAGAACAAGACTTTATCTTCATTGTCTCACCTCCTCTAAACCAAAAATGTAATTGATCTTATAAATGTAGGCTTCTTCACTACACTGAGGGTCATTCTTGATTTTGACCTTTACTCTATATTTTATTTATTCTAGTATTTGATGCATTATTAAACGTCGTATTATGGTTGGAAGGAAATGAATAAGTAGTTCGGCATCTTTTGGAACTATGGTTAGTGGTCATCTCCTTGGGCCACACAATACCACGTGGCATGCCTAGGAAGGGGTGTGCTAACACTACTTTGGTTTTGTTGGAATAATGGCCATCACTCATTTTCATATTGACGTGCCTAGTAACATTGTTTTTGTTTGATTGGGTTATCACTCATTTTCATATTCGCATGCTTAACAATATATATATATATATATATATATATATATATATATATATATAAACTACTATAACCAACCTTTAGAATTCAATCCATGGTTGAATTAATCATCTCATAAAATGTCAGAATGGATCAACAAAGAATATGATATTTTAATCAATTTGGTTTCTAAAACTAATCTTAAGTTTTTTATAAACTTTTTCGATGTATCCATATTAGAATGTCAAAATGGATCAACTTGTATTTATCAACAAAGAATATGATATCTTAATCAATTTGGTTTCTAAAACTAATCTTAATTTTTTTATAAACTTTTTCGATGTATCCATATTAGAATGTCAGAATGGATCAACTTGCATTTATCAACAAAGAATATGATATCTTAATCAATTTGGTTTCTAAAACTAATCTTAAGTTTTTTATAAACTTTTTCGATGTATCCATATATAGGTTAGTTGCCACAACCTATAAACACTACTTCACAAGTAAATTAATCCATTCATGGCATATTTAAAAAGAATTGTATGATACCTAGCATCGAATGTACTCAACAATGATTGAAAGAAGCTCTATCTCAATTTATGCAAGCAATCTATAAGTTGCCCTTATTTCCTACCATGCCATTGAACGTCCTCAAAGGTCATAGACAAGAATCAATTTTAGGAAACCATGACATTCCTTAGATCTCCAATACAATTCACACTTAGGTAGGGTGTAATGGTGAAAAACTAATGCAAATGGCCTAGGATTGATGGTTGAGCCTACTCAAAATTGATAAATGAAAATCAATTTTTAAAAACCCTAAGATTCATTAGACCTCTAATGCAATTCAACTCAAGTATTGTGTAGTGATGAGAAAACCATGCAAATGGTCCCTAGTGTTGATGATATGGTAAATAAAGGGATCTTGCTCAAGCAAATTTACAAATTTGTGCCAAATGTAGTTGAAATTGATGTCGATTTTGGTTGAACACTCCATTTACATAATACAATTTGTATGTAATATCATGGTAATAATATGTGTATTATAATAAAACAAGTGTATATGTGTAATAATAGTAATGTATTCACAGATTGTAGGTAAGGGATTTGTGTTTAGTATGTAAGGGGTTCAATGTTAGTGGGTAAGGGGTTTCAGGTTCTAGGTTAATGGGTAAGGGCTTCAGGGTTAGTCAATAAGGCATTTAGGGTTCATGGTTTTAGGGTTTGGGGTTTAGAGTTAGTTAGTAAGGGGTTTGGGGTTAATTGGTAAGAGGTTCAAGGTTTGTTGGTAAGAGGTTCAAGGTTAGTGACCAATTAAAAAACTTGTAGTTGGATATTCTATGTGGAGGGTTGGTTTGTGTATTTGGTGTGCACTTACCCTTCCATCCTTGTTGTAAGCAACATGCTTTTGGCCTTATCTAGCTTACTTGTGATTTTATCAGTGTAAAGTTGAAAAAATTAGAGTGTTCAAGGAAAGTTTTTGCTATAAATATATTAGCATGGAATAAGGGGATAAGATCTAAGTCCTATTACGTTGGCCTTTAGGCCCATATTAGATTAATTATTAATAAGGATAATTTCATAGGTGAAATTCTTGGATTTATGAAAGATGAACCAATGTGGAAACATTTTCCAAGGAGGTTTTCATTAATCAAGAACAACTATTGGGGGTCAAAGATGATTAGATACCATCTTCATCTCAACCATAAATGATACCAACCATGTATAAGTGGATGTTTCTCTAAGGAGTCCACCAACACCTTCTAAGAAATTAGAGTGTTTGGGTTTTGGGCCTATGTTGTTAGGTCACCTCAATTAGGCCCATCCTTCACATCAAAGATCCCACAAAGGGTCTTGTCAATACCTAACACCTCACAAGATCTAGCTTCTTCCACAAAAATTTCCAAAGTGTCTTATTGGACCCTAGCACATCCACCTTGGAAGACTCAACATTCTATTGACTATGAAAGACACCTAGGCACGTGGAAGCCCATATCCAAATCCCTTCACAGGGTTCAAATGAGTAGTCCATGGGTTCAATATCCATATGCATTCTCACCATTAGAATTATGAATCTCAAGATTGAAGCCCTATAATCGAAACCCTAGACTCCTCATTATATTATCTCTCCAAACCTCAATTCATTTAAACCCATAAGAGATGACATGGAGAAAATAGAATTTGAGATGTTTTTCATCTTTCAACATACTTCCACGTTAAACTGAATATACACTAGATAATAATCACTTAATTTCATATCTTTCCTCATTAACTTTCCATTATGTTAATTACATTAGTATGATGCTAGCAAAATTGCTTACCTGCTTAAAATGGAAAGGTAATGAAAAGTTGACTATGTGTGGAGTGCTTGAGAAAATTACTCTTGCCCCATGAACTCCTACATGATAAATTAATCTCCTTGTAAATTTGAAGCAATATTTAAAAGAATTGGAAAGATCCTTAATCTAGGTTCTTAAATTGTGAATTCCAAATAGATTTTGAATTTCATACAAGATTAATGCCCATATTTCTTGGTGAAAATAAAACATGTTAGTTGTTGCTTCAAGTAAATTAGTGGCACTTAAGTATTTAAGTGATTATTTTGGTTAGAAGTTTACACCTTAAATTTCGAGATATAAGGGATGAAAATGAATGGTTTTAAGGAAGCATAATGATTATTGCCTTGAGTTCAATTACTTGATAAGCTCCGTGAGAATCTTAAAAGCTACACGCCTCAAGTCTTTTGATCCCACTTCAACATAATAAGAAAAACATCAATTGCATTTGGGAATATGATATTTATTCATCTCAATGATGTTCTTCTTTTGTCTTTCTTCACTTGTCTATAGTTGCACATCTTTGACTCAATGAGGGAGCTAACACACTTTCTAAAGAAGGGAAATAGATTGCAGATTGTCTTGGGTTCTTGAAGAATTTAGAGAGATGGTATCTCTTTGTCATTTATGTCAATTTCTAATCATTTCAGATTTTTTTTATTTTTTTTTATCTTGTTTCTCAAAATGTTGGGTTTTAGACTTCTAGTTGAATATATCTCGATAGTGATGGAGCATAATATTGTTATTTATTATCATCTAAAAGTATAATGATGTATAAGACTATTAACATGTCTCTTTACATGCATAGTAGTTAAATTTCTTAATTTAGGGAGATTTATTTGGATAGAGGGGATCTAGTTTCTAATTAAACTTAGTTTTTGAATTCAAAAGTGTGATAGCACGAGATGTAATTTTTGTTCTCTCTTTGAATAAAAGTTGTGATTTTTTTCTTGGAGGAAAAAAAATGATTCTATGGATTAAATTAGTAGCGTATAGACTAAACAATGGTTTGTTAAGGTAAATAAATTGAAATAAACACAATGAAATCTACATTTACATTTATACAATTAAGAGCAGAATACTATATTTAATTACACCATTAAACCTTAATGGTCTTCATTCTCTTGTTATTAGTCCCTGCCGAAGGCAGAGAGGGACTATAGCGATCGATAATTCGTTGACTTCATATTAGTTTGTCCTTTGACTAAAAATATTTGCATGATATATATTGTTGGAGCTAGGGAACTAAAAGCATTGATTTCTATATAATAAAAAAATATCATATTTGTCATGATCTGATTGGATAACAGATTGGAGGTCTTATTGTCAGCTTCGCTATTCCCAATGTTTGATATGCTAGCATATCCAAAGTTTTTTTGATCATATACGGTCTTTTTGAGTTGTTATTAGTCCCTGTTTTTTTCTTGAAATGTTTGGATATCCAAAATTTTGAAGATAGATAGTTAGTTTTTTATAAGTTGACTTCATATTAGTTTGTCCTTTGAATAATTTTATTTTGCTTACATAGGCTCTACTGTTCGAACTATTGTTACTAATTTTTTTTATATTATTGTTATAAAATAATATAATAAATGTTTTTTTTGGTACGTAAGAGACCTGCCACACTGCATTCTTTCTTAAATGTTTACAGAGCAGTTCTGACAGACTTAAATGTTTACCTAATAGGTTGCACAGCCTTAAATGTTTACTTAGCAGGCCTGTTAAAATACATTTTCTTCCATTTTTTTTTATATGCAATGTTCTATGCAGTCAATGTGGGCAATATTGTTCTTCAACGACATTGTTGGTTCACTGGTTCATGCTTGCTTCTTGCATGTTCACTGATTTTTTATTTGTCTGTTGTTGTTGTTCTTGTTTTCCTGTTGGTCTTGTTGCAGTTTGCATGCTTGGGGTTCTGCATCTGTGATTGGAACTGCCCTTATGTCGTCCCCCATTGACAGGCGGGTTTGGGTGTCGTGTTTATTTTCGGTTGATATTTGCAGTTTGCAAGTGAGAAATTTGACTACTAGGGATGCCTGAGTCGAAATCCTCTTCCAGAACATCTTTGTATGTGAGGAGAAAATACAATTTCCTTTTGCGACGCGTCACTGTTTCTGTGATGGAGGTAGGTTATGTGTGGAACATTGGCCTTTGGACGGTCCTGCTAGCTTTGAATTTTACCTGACAGGTCTCACAGCCTGAAATATTTGGTTAACAGATGTGTTGCAATACATTTTCCTCCGATTTTTTTGATACAATCTTGTGTGCAGTGAATTTGGCCAATATTGTTCTTCACCAACATTCCTGGTCGATTGGTTGGTGCTTGCTTCTTTGTTCGTTGGATGCTGATTATTGTTGTTTGATTCAACTTTATAGGGTTCGGGTCCTATGGCTACAGTTGGGCCTTTTGGTGCTTCTTAATTGGGTTGTTATTTCCTTCTTGCTCTTGTTTTCTTAAGCTTTGCGATGTTGGGGTGTTGCATCTGCAGTTGGATCTGTTGTTACATTGTTTTGCAGTTGGCTCTCCAAAAAATATTATTAAGATAAAATAATATGCAAAAATTTGCAATCGATGTAAATTGCATCTCTTACGGCTTCAACCAGAGTTTGTCGGGCTCCAACTATATTTCATAGTTGACGATGTTTTTCTCATGGTTAATGCCTTCCTATGGCTTCATAGTTATGAGAGTAAGTGTTGTTGTCTGAATGATAAAGTTCTTCTCTCCCTTTCTTTTTCCTCTTGTAAACTTTCCCATTTTTTCCTAACTTGCCCGTTTTTCCCTTTTGTTCTTACCCTCTATTATGCATTTCTGGTTATATACTTTGTCACGTTTATGTGCTCGTGGGTTCCCGGTTTGGTGAACTGACAAATCGTCATCTCCATCTATATCTTCACATCACGAGTTCGACCGACCGTCGTTCGTTTTCATACTTAGCCAATTTTATGAACAGAGGTTCGCGAATAGGTGTTATCGAACTATGGTAACTCGTGTTCGAGGTATACATCTTGCACCTAGAACTTTCGTGCTCTATAATTCGGCCCCGGAATCCTCGAACTTGAAACACTACCTCTATCTACAATGACTCTGTCTGTCCAACCCGCCTTTCCATACTTAGTCGAGTCTTCAAAGTTTCGCGGGTTCACGCGTTCCCGGGTTCAGAAAAGTTTAAAAGTATTTTGTCGCTCCCCTCCATCCCTGCCACCTTTCGCCCTTCCCAATGCACATTAATTATGCTTTTAAAAGTTACAACCGACCAGAAATGTTTGAAAATATTGGCTTTAATAAGCGGAAAGCTCGAGGACATCTCCCATTAAAATGCATAAACAGGCAAATATTATGGGATCTGATAAAAAAATTTGCTTGCATTTTGAATTTGCAAAACAAATATTGGTTATTTTAATTTTTTAAAGGCATCATCATAGTAACATCGCAATAATCTACTACCACGTTGCCATCCATGAACGTGTCACCCACAAAGGTCTTGACGTCATGTCCCTCTTTAATACTGTGCATATGTTACAGGTTGTCATATTTGAGAATCTGCTCGAATATGGGAATGTTGTTACGTGCTATTAGTCACTATTCAACGCACATATTCGAAAAGATTGGCATTAATAAGCGAAAATATACAGGGCATATGCCATTAAGACGAATTAAATCAAAATCTACGGAAGATTATACTGTCATCCTCCAGCGTTGATTTTAAATACTTATTCCCATTTCTCTCTATCATCAAAGAGTTGGGCTTTAGGGTGCCTTCATTCTAATGTTCCTGGTCATGGACATGTAAGACAAATTAGAAATGCAATTGAGGCCCAATTGAAAGATGAGAGAATGGTTTTATGTGACGTGAGCTTTGAGCCAAAAAAAAACTTTGTTAGCCAACAAAAACTCATACAGGAAAAACAAGTATCTTATGATTGGTGTTCTCCCTGTATTCGATGCTTTGGTGGGTTGAAAGGACTGCCTGAAGATTTGTTTGTTGATCTTCTTTGTTTTCTTGCTGGGAGTTGGAAGGGATTTTCAGGTCATCTAAAAAATGCTCCTTCGTTGAAGTATATAGTTTCTTCCAACAACACAAATTTGGCAAGTGTATCAAATTCTGCAGAGCACACAAGAATTTGTCTTTCGTTAGAGGAGTTGCACTTACCATGTCTTGCAAAATGGTTTGTAATATTCGGAAATGACACGAAATATTACTCCATTCGCAAATGTACTCAGAAGGAAATTATAGATTTGGCTCGTCGCGAGTAAGAGAAACGGTATGGGTGGTTAAAACAACATACTAAAATTACAGAAGTTTATATTTCAAATTTTGTTGAGCTACTTCTGGGTGTGGTAACAGACTTGACAGAAAGCCATATTCTTTGTCAAAATTTGTTCACTGTCCTCTGGATGTAGTTACAGACTCCACCCAAAGTCAATTGTCTATCGCTACTACACATTTTTTATTTTACTACTCCTACACATATGATTGCATCTGGGTCGATGGGCTTGCCCCTATTTACACGACTATTCCCCTCCTACTTGAAGGTGGGTATATAACGAGGGAACGATGCTCTCAAAACTTTTTAATCCCTGCATCGACATGTAACTGGAAAAATTTAATGGGAAGGAATTATGGATTATGGACTTTGCAACACTTTCCGAGGATTACTTTATACTACCACCTTCTACAAGAAGTTTCGCGTGTTCAGGTAATGATTTGGTTTCTGAAAATCACCTTTTACTACCACCTTCATATAATCATTTTATTTCATTCTTTAGAAGAGACCTTAATGTAGTGGTGTGTTTCCATATCTGTTTCCACCTAATTTCAATCTTCATGTTGTTTCCCTTGCTTTGGATAAGGAAAATGCATTTATTTTGTTGCAGTTGATGCAATATTTGAAAAAAATATATGTTCAAACCATACAATTTCTTATTTTATTTTTTTTGTTTGTTAATTTGTGCGGGACCTGTTGGCTACGCGATTAACCTGTGTCTTGAGAAACCGCAACTCAGGGGCATCTAAGCCGTCAAAATCACTCGGGGATCGCACCCAGCCTGAGCCACACCAACCCTTAACATGGTTGGATTTTTTGCCCCCGAAGGTTTTGAACCGGTGACTTTAACATCACGGAGTGGCTTAACAACGCACTCCGTCATCGACTGTCCTACACCTCAGGGACCATACAATTTCTTAATTTTTAAAATATAGAACAATGTATTTTTTGAACAGACGATTGTTCGAAAAGTGTTAGGCGTTGTTTGGGATTCACGTGCTTCAAGGATGTTAATTAATCACAAAATTAATATTGTTTGTGCCAATGCAATTGAGTCATCGTCCACTATGGCAATTGCATTAACAATGCAATGTCAGATAATAGATGTCTGGCATGTACCTAATGTCAAGGTCATTATCACACATAATGGTCAAAGTGTCCTCAGACACACAATTTTATTAAATAGGAAAAAAAAATACATATGAGAATTTGCAAGAGTTTACACACCAACACACCAACACTCTTGTAATGAGTTATATATAAGTTAAATGTCCTAACCAAATCTAGTTATGGATCACTTATTAAATAAACAAGTGTCCATTTACAATAAATGTTATTTTAACAATCTTTTAACTATATTCCTAATTTAGAGCCTAAGATACGACACCTTTCTAGAGTCATATCTTTCACAACAATATTCTATTTCTAAATGTCTCCATTTATTAATCAAATATTCTAGATTATTAATTTAATATTCTAAATTAATAATTATTTTATCCTAACTTTTTAAACTATGATATTTGTATTTTGGATCATCTAACATTCTCCCCTATGATCCAAAGATACATTACAACAGATACCAAGTTCATCCTTGAACTTAGTAAATTTTATTCTGCCAAGAGGTTTCGTGAAAATGTTAGAGATTTGATCTTTTGAAGGACAATAAATTGGCTTGATGACATCCTTTTCAATGAGTGATCTGATGTGATGATACTTGGTGTCCACATGCTTTGTCTTTGAATGAAAAACATAATTCTTGGCAAGATTAATGGTTGACTAGTTGTCAATGAATAACGATGTAGCTTCTGCTTGAGAAATGCCCAAGTCTTGCAAAACTCTGTGTAACCAAACAATTTCACATGTTGCTTCCCATGATGAGATGTATTCTGCTTCTGTTGGAGAAGTGGCCACTGTAGCTTGTTTCTTACAACTCCAAGACACTGTTGCTTAACCCATGTTCATTAAATAACCTGATGTTGATGCTCGATCATCAATACTTCCAGCAAAGTCGACATCTAAAAATCCACCAAGTACAAAATTTTTAGTCTTTTTGTAAAGAAGACCAAAATATTTTGTTCCTTGGATATATCGAAGAACTCTTTTGGATGCATTCCAGTGGTTGTCCCGTGGTTCCTGCATAAAGCGTGAAAGAATACTGACTGCATAAGATAGATCTGGTCGAGTGTTTTCTAGATAAATCAAGTTGGCAATCAACTATGTATAAGTAGTGTTGTCTACCATTCCCCCCCTCTTCAAATTTTGAAAGTTTCAAGTTTTGCTCCATAGGGGTAAGAGATGGTTTGCAATCCTGCATTCCAAATCGTTGAAGAATTTTTGCTGCATACTTACTTTGAGAAATGAAAATATGATGTGGACATTGGAATACTTCAACTCCAAGATTGTAGTGAAGTAGTCCCAAATTTGTCATCTTAAAACCTTCATGTAACTCCTTTTCACTTGTGCAATATGATCATCATTATTTCCAGTAATGATCAAATCATCTACATACATAACAAGAATCACCAGATATGGACCATGTTGATGTTTATACAAAGTATCATCAGATTCACTTCGTTGAAAACCAATTTTCCTAAGGTATTCATCCATTTTGGCATACAAAGCTCAAGGAGCTTGTTTTAACCCATATAAAGCCTTGATTAATTTGCAGACTTTATGTTCCTGCCCTTCAATTTCAAAACCTGGAGGTTGTTGCATATATACATCTTCCTGTAAGTCTCCATTGAGAAAAGCACTTTTTACATCCATTTGATGAACTTTCCAACCTTTCTGAGCGGCCAATGCAAGTGTTAATTGAATGGTGTTCCATTTAGTCGTTGGAGCAAAAGTTTCCTCATAATCAATGCCTTCCTGCTGCACAAAACCTTTAGCCACAAGTCTTGATTTATACTTGTCAATTTCTCCATTTTGGTTGTATTTAATTTTGTAAACCCATTTGCATCCGATGGGTTTAAGACTTTTAGGACAATCAACAAGTTTCCAAGTGTTGTTATCAATTATTGTTTGATACTCTTCAATCATAGTCTGTTGTCATTCTTTGTGTTTTACTGCTTCTTTGTATGTGGAAGGTTCGGTAAAATCATTTGCTATCAAGGCAAAATTTCCTTCAATTCTATGTGACCCCCTTGTTCCTGTTTTATTCTGCTCATCAGGCCTTACATCTTTCAAAAGTTGAACTGCCCATTTTGGTAGTTGATGTTCACTTGTTTGGGGATCTGAATTACCATTATTGTAAATTGGATTAATGTAAATTGATGTTCGTCGATCAGTTGAAGATTCTAGAGGTGGAGAATCATTGTTAGATGAACTACCGTTGCTAGGAGATGTTGATGAACTCCTAGAAGAACCAGATGGTGTTGTTGAAGTAAATCGACTAGATGAATCATCTTCAAATGAAGTAAAATCAAGTTCATACCAATTTTGTGAATTTGCTTGACTTTGCATTTTTCCTTTTCTTTGATTGCCTTTAGTTTCTAACTTTTGAAGAAGACTTTCTATTTCTTCAGCACTCTTACTTTCAGTTTCATAAAAAATTACATCCGTACTCACAATAAATTTTCCATTGGACAAAAGTCGGTACCCTTTCTTCTCATTAGAATACCCAATCATTGTGCATTTCAAACTTTTTGAGTCAAGCTTAGTTCTTTTTTCTTTCGAAACTAAGGCATAACATACTGATCCAAAAACTTCGAGATGGTTAACTCGAGGTTTGAAACCAAACCATGCTTCATAAGGTGTGATTTCATCCAAAGAAGCAGTTGGAGATCTGTTCCTTAAGTAGATAGTTGTATGGATTGCTTTTGCCCAATATGTAGGACTTAACTTTTTAAAAGTTAACATGGATCTTGCCATTCCTAACAAGGTGTGATTCATTCTTTCTACGACTCCATTTTGATGTGGAGTGTAGACATTTGTAAGATGTCTTCTTATCCCATTGTATGTGCAATAAGTTTTGAATTCATTAGAAGTGAATTCCCCTCCATTATTTGTCCTAAGAGTGCTTATCTTTTCTTTAACTTCGTTTTCAACAAGTTGGCGAAAATTTTTAAACTTTTCAAATGCTTCTGACTTTTGCTTCAAGAAATAAACCCAAGTCATTCTACTGAAATCATCAATAAAGAGTAAAAAATATTTGCAACCACCTAAAGAAGTTTGTAGTGGTCCACAAACATCACTGTGAACTAGTTGCAAACGCCTATTTGCACGCCATGAACTTGTTGGAAAACTCTCTCGACTTTGTTTTCCATAAATGCCAGCTTCACATTTTGCATTTTCCTTTTTGAAAGTTGGAAGTCCCTTAACCATCCCTTGTTTTGGCAATTGAGAGAGACTTTCAAAGTTTAGATGTCCATATCTTACATGCCACAATATTATAGGTGAAATACTTGTACTTATTGCTCCTGCAAATTCAAAATTCCTTGGAATAATTGTACCTTTTATACTTAATAGTTTTCCATCTTCATATCATGTCATCATTGTTTTCATATTTTGTTTGACTGAATTAATCTTAATTAAGCCATCTTCCATAATCACCTGATGTCCTGTTGGTCGAATCGTGACTAAAGACAACAAATTCCTTTTAAAGGTTGGTACATACCATACATTTGAAATCATTCTTTCTCCAATCTCAGGTAAATAAACTTTAACTACACCTTTTCCATAAGGAGTATGTTTGGTATTATCTGCAAGAAAGATGGAATTAAGATGACATTCTTGAAAAATCCAAAAGAAGTCATGTCTGAAAGACATGTGTTGAGATGCTCCTGAATCTAAAATCCAAGCATCTTCATAATCACTTTTACGATAGGTGGAAATCTGTAATGCTAAATATGAGGTAAAGACATATTATGAACCATCACCATCTCGATCATTTACAAACTGTGATGTGTTTTGATGAAACTTGGAAATTTTATCAATGGAAGTTAGACAATCTTCTACATAATGACCAACTTTGTTACATCTTCTACAAACAATTTGAATTAAATCTCTTCCTCTCCCTGGATTCTGTCCTATGCCTCTGTTTTGACCTCTGTTTTGAGTTTGTCCTTTGCCTTGATTGTTTCCTCTGCTTTGAAAATTGCTCTTTGACGCAGTAGAGGTCTGACCTATCACCCCGCAGGGTCTCTTAAGCTGACCTCCTGCTCACAGGATCGTTCCGATTCTCTCTGTTGAGCCGAAGCGGCTCTTTAGATTCCTCTCGGGATCATTGTGCAAACCCGATCCACAGGTCCTTCTGACTTTCATCTCGGCCTCTACACTTAGCCGTGGTGATCCCCGACTCTATATCGGGGTTTTGGAGTTTCGGCGTTTACCCTGTCGAGAGTTCCGCACCTCTCCAACTCTCGATCTCCGATTATCCGATGCACCTTAGGCACTAGCCCTGCTGGCAGTGTTCCTGGTCCATATGACCGTCTTCACATGACCGCAGCCTTGTATCACCCTATCGGGATTCGGGGTTTCGCGATCTCCAATGTCACGAACCTCTGTCTCCCCAAACTCTCGATCACCGATTCTCCGATGAGTGCTTTTCTCCACGCGTTGGCCCTCTTGACTCAGCTCCGGGTCCACATGACCATTTCCCCACGACCGTGGCCTACCTTTTGTCGCGGCTCCTCCTATCGGAATTTCGACACTTGCGATGTCAAAATTCACAAGTCCTCTGGACTCGTGATTCTCCGATTTGCGATGCGCTCCTCTACGCGCTAGCCCTTCCGGTTCAGCTCTTGGCTCATGTGGCCGACCTCCGTGACCGCTACCTTATCCTGTCGGGGCTATGGGGTTTGCGATGTCACGATGCAAACGCCTACGGGATTCCTGATCATCCAAATCCCGATTCTCCGTTTAGTTGACAGTTGTCCTCCACCTCGGCGTTGTCCTCCTCCTCTGTTGTTCTGACAGCTGGCTCCCACTACAGCTTCGCCTTCCAATTGGCTCCCGCCTTTGATCTGCCACCTATCCTTCACTGAGCACCTGGGTGGCCCCACACGCTCCTCCGTCGGGATATTGCGAATCGCGACTTCGAGCTGCAAGAGTTTCTTGCCTCCGGAAACTCCGATATGTCGATCCCTAACTCCTCGGGATCCTCGGACACGCATCCTCACAATGGACGGTCCTGATCCGATCGGGAAATCGCATTTTGCGATTATGTTATGAATGAAACCTATGTGCCCAGGATCTCCAATATCCCAATTCCCGATTGACTCCAAACACCAAGGGGTTGACTTCCCTGTCGGCTCTCCTTGATGGTGCTCGATCGTTGTCACGCGTCCTCCAACGAACGGTTCAGATATTGTCGTCGTTTCGAGACCTGCAAGTCCTGATGCCTGGTGCCTCGGATCTTCGGAACAGACGATCACGTGACACGTACCCCTCCTCAGATGGACGACTCAGATTAACTCTCGAGATTTCGAGACTTTCAAAGTCCCGATTCACACGACCTCGGGAACTCCGATTTCCTGATGGTCGATATCCCGATGATGACTCCTCTCATCGGGACTTCTCTTCTTTCTCCCGAGGCTTATCTCCCTCGCATCTTCTGCAGATTTGACGGTTGTCGGCGACCCTGCACCAAATCTAACGGCCCAGAACTGTCTTCCTTCCTTGCGCTTCCCCTGAGACTTAACCTCCGCGCACCTTCTCCCGATCCAACAGCTGACGAGATTTCTATATGAGATCCGATGGTTGTCGGTCTCCTCCTTCTGTGCCCTTCCTCTAGAGCTCCCCTGGATGTGAATCTTCAATGGTCCAGATCTGTTCTCTCCTGCCGATCTAACGACGGTTGCTACTCCTTCAGAGCTCCATGTGCTTTCGTCCTACCTTGGAAGATATTCCAAGGTTCCCAAAAGGCCTCAGCCTGTGCTTCTTTTCCCTCTGCGAGCTCCTTTTACCTTGAGCCTCGCTGCGCATTCTCCATGACGCTATTCCTTCCGAGCTTGTTCTTCTCAAATCCTTAAAGGATTTCGACGTCTGCGCTCCTGCAAAATCTTCTCATGCACCCAGCGTGCTATCTTATGAGCTTCCGTAAACACTCAGATCCCTTGGGGATTTTACCCTTCTTCCCTTCTCCTGCAGATGGAGAATATTGACGCCTTCCTGGTTGTCTTGTTGCTCAAGCAACTACGTTGCTGAGTCTTTCTGGGTGTTCAACAACCCAGCAAAGGTCCCTCAATGGACTCTTTCTTCGCTCCCGAACTCAAAGAGTTCTTTCTTCCTCCAGTGCCTACCCGCACACAGACTCGATGCCCTCCTGGCAGAGTTCCTTCTCAGAACCTTCAATAGTTCAGTTCTCCTATGCACCTCTTCACTCGCTCAATGCCCTCCTGGCAGAGCTCTCAGAATCCTCAGTGATTATGGTCTTTCTCAAACTCTCTACGTTCATACGCACCTGCTCAATGCCCACCTAGCAGAGCTCTACAGAATCCTCAGTGATTCTGCTTCTTTTGAACTCTCAGCAGAGTTCCTTCCTTTGTCCACTCCTGTACACACGCTCGATGCCCACTTGGCATAGCTCTCACAGAATCATCCATGATTCTGTCTGCAACTGTGTTTCAGCCACACAGCCTTGCCTCCTGAGGTGTTCAGTAACCTCACAGGTCTTCTTCCTGAGTTGTTGACTTCAGTCCTGTGCCTCAGCACGTCTTTGTCTGACTCCTCAGAGTTCAGAAGTGCATCCTCAGTGCACGACTATCAGAACCCTCAACGTTTTGTCACCCCCTCCTGGTGTGAAGCCTTAAAGACCTTCCACCTGAAATCAAACCGACTCCCTGCAAATGCACTAACACACACATTCACAACATATACATGGAACACACACACAGACATCCATTCAACACAGAACATGTGCAGGAAAAACTGTTGTTTTTATTAAAAATGGCAACAATGCCTGTATTTTTACAATGGTGTTCCTGAGCTCTCTCGGCTCTTCTCTTCTCTACCATTACAACAACTCCACTCCCTCAAAATGAGATCTAAAATCTCTTTTACCTAAGGGGCTCTTAGCGCTTCCCTCCAGGTTCACCTACTCTAATAAATTACAATCAATGGTTGTCTAGTCCAGCGCCTGGATCTAGATCTCAGTCGATCTAGCAGTAAATGCCTATCTTATCTACAGCCTGCGTAAAGGCATGGCTTTCTTGGCTCAACAACCTAAGCACATTTAATTACATTCATTTCAAATTCAAATGAGGTTGTGCCTCACTTTTTAGCATATGAATGCATGCGTGCTGATGTGGTTGGCTGGCTGGCTGGATGACATGGAGCGATGCTCCTGCATCATACTCCACAGCTGCAAAAATCATGAGCTCCTTCTCATGAGCTTCCCCTGTAGCTGTGGGAATCCTCCTGGATCCCAAACGAATCTATGGAGTTGTTCATCCGCTCCTTTCTGCTGTTGACGCTGCTTTTGTTGCGCTGCTACTGCTGCTTCTTCTCTCCTTCTGCCCAGCTGCTCCCTGCTGGAAGTGTCTGCTGACTTCAACATCAGCTTCCTGATGTTCTCTATTACTTCATCCAGCTGCTTCAGTGGCTAGTCCAGTCCATGCAGTCTCCTCGGCTGCAAAAATTTTTGGCCATTGGGCAGATCATCATGATCTCCCACGTCTTCCTCCTTATCGGTTTCCAACCTTACATGTTGGATGTGCCTTCCCTGCACTCTCACCCTTTCCTCCAGGGCTTCTATCTAATCCCACAGATCAACAAAGCATAAGTTGTCTGCTTCCTCTTCCTTTGTTTCTGCAACCTCCCATGTTGCATTCTTTTCAGCTTCCTGGCTGAAAATATTGAGCCATTCCTCAGAATGCTCATCATCCTCTTCATCTGCTTGTGCTTGTGCTTGGGCAGTCTCAAACACCTGCTCCAATTTGCCTTAGACAGTCACGGTCGACTGTTCCTCTATTTCTGTTGCTGGATCATATGCAACACATTTTTTTGCCTCCTCCTGGGAAGATGGTAGGACTACTTTGATTTCCCCAATCATCATACAGCTCCTCAAATCATCCACTGTCAGTTGTACCTGCTGATCTGATTCTGAGCTTTCCTGCTCTGTCAGCTTCACTGGCAGAATCTGACTCATCTGCTCATCCCTGCCCTCCTGGCAATATGGGATGTCTCTGCTGCCCTCCTGGTAATATGGGATGTCTCTGCTGCCCTCCTGGCAATATGGGATGTCTTTGCTGCCCTCCTGGCAGACTATGAGATCAATTGATCTCACCTTCATCAGCACTCCTTATTGAACTGAACTCTTCCCTGAGTCCATGAGACCTTCAGATGGTCCCAAATTTTCATCTCTGCCCACCTGGTAGTTCAATACGCTTTCGCTGCCCTCCTGGCAGTCTTCGAGATCCCTCAGCGATCTCTCATCATTGCCCAGCTGGCAATGTGAAATTTCTTCGTTGTCCTCCTGACAGTCCGTGAGATCCTCAGCTGATCTCAACTCGTTGCCCTCCTGGCAATCTAGAATTTCTTCTGCTCTGCCCTCCTGGCAGTCTTTGAGATCATCAGACGACCTCATTTCAAATTCTTCATCATCCCAATCATCGAGACCTTTTCCAGTCTCTGGCCAACAGTGATCAATCATCTCTTCCTCTGTGGCCTTGAGGTTTTCAGCATACCTCAACCATTTCTTCAACATACTGCGTTGTCTTATGACCATCAGCTCCCTGACTGGCCATTTCACCTTTGGCGTCTTCATGGGCCATTCATACACCCATCTTGGCTTCTTACTCTGCCACATCTTCATTTCGAGCTCCTCCATCTCTCGCTTTATGTCAGCGAGCTCTTTATCCATTTCTGCTGCGCTCATCAGCTTTGGGCTCTTCTTTTCAACATGCTTATGGCCTTCAATAGCTATTTTGCTGTGTCTGTCTGCCTTCCTAGCAAACCTGTTGCTGTCACTCTGCATCCCTAAGTGTTCCAGCTTCATTCTCTCATAGTCCTGCTGACTGTCTATGGACTGTTGCCTATCTGCAAGCAAGTCCTCACAGAGTCCTCAACAACTCTGTCTTTTTTCCTGCTTTCTGTTTTCTCCTCTTGCCTGAAATATACAGACAAGAACTCGCTCTGATACCACTTGACGTGTATCAGAGTGCTCCTTCTCTTCTTCGCTCCTCTTGCCTGAAATATACAGACAAACAATTAGCTCTGATACCACTTGACGCAGTAGAGGTCTGACCTATCACCCCGCAGGGTCTCTTAAGCTAACCTCCTGCTCACAGGATCGTTCTGATTCTCTCTGTTGAGCCGAAGCGACTCTTTAGATTCCTCTCGGGATCACTGTGAAAACCCGATCCACAGGTCCTTCTGACTTTCCTCTCGGCCTCTACACTTAGCCGTGGTGATCCCCGACTCTATATTGGGGTTTCAGAGTTTCGGCGTTTACCATGTCGAGAGTTCCGCACATCTCCAACTCCTGATCTCCGATTATCTGATGCACCTTAGGCACTAGCCCTGCTGGCAGTGTTCCTAGTCCATATGACCGGCTTCACATGACCGCAGCCTTGTATCACCCTATTGGGATTCGGGGTTTCGTGATCTCCAATGTCACGAACCTCTGTCTCCCCAAACTCTCGATCACCGATTCTCCGATGAGCGCTTTTCTCCACGCGTTGGCCTTCCTGACTCAGCTCTGGGTCCACATGACCATTTCCCCACAACCGTGGCCTACCTTTTGTCGCGGTTCCTCCTATCGGAATTTCGAAACTTGCGATGTCAAAATTCACAAGTCCTCCGGACTCGCGATTCTCCGATTTGAGATGCGCTCCTCTACGCGCTAGCCCTTCCGGTTCAGCTCTTGGCTCATGTGGCCGACCTCCGTGACCGCTACCTTATCCTGTCGGGGCTATAGGGTTTGCGATGTCACGATGAAAACGCCTACGGGATTCCCGATCGTCCAAATCTCGATTCTCCGTTTAGTTGACAGTTGTCCTCCACCTCGGCGCTGTCCTCCTCCTTTGTTGTTCTGACAGCTGGCTCCCACTACAGCTCTGCCTTCCAATTGGCTCCCGCCTTTGATCTGCCACCTGTCCTTCACTGAGCACCTGGGTGGCCCCACACGCTCCTCCGTAGGGATATCGTGAATCGCGACTTCGAGCTGCAAGAGTTTCTTGCCTCCGGAAACTCCGATATGCCGATCCCCGACTCCTCGGGATCCTCGGACACGCGTCCTCACAATGGACGGTCCTGATCCGATCGAGAAATAGTGTTTCACGATTCTGTTATGCACGAAAACTATGTGCTCGGGATCTCCGATATCCTGATTCCCGATTGAATCCAAACACCGAGGGGTTGACTTCCCTGTCGGCTCTCCTTGACGGTGCTCGATCACTGTCACGCGTCCTCCAACGAACGATTCAGATATTGTCGTCGTTTCGAGACCTGCAAGTCACGATGCCTGGTGCCTCGGATCTCTGGAACGGACGATCGCGTGACACGTACCCCTCCTCAAATGGACGGCTCAGATTAACTCTCGGGATTTCGAGACTTTCAAAGTCCTGATTCACACGACCTAGGGAACTCCGATTTTCCAATGGCCGATATCCTGATGATGACTCCTCTCGTTGGGACTTCTCTTCTTGCTCCCGAGGCTTATATCCCTCGCAGCTTCTGCAGATCTGACGGCTGTCGGCGACCCTACACCAAATCTAATGGCTCAGACCTGTCTTCCTTCCCTGCGCTTCCCCTGAGACTTAACCTCCGCGCACCTTCTCCCGATCCAACGGCTCACGGGATTTCTATATGAGATCCGACGGCTGTCGGTCTCCTCCTTCTGTGCCCTTCCTCTAGAGCTCCCCTGGACGTGAATCTTCAACGGTCCAGATCTGTTCTCTCCTGCTGATCTGACGATGGCTGCTACTCCTCCAGAGCTCCCTGTGCTTTCGTCCTGCCTTGGAAGAATTTCCAAGGTTACCAAAAGGCCTCAGCCTGTGCTTCTTTTCCCTCTGCGAGCTCCTTTTACCTTGAGCCTCGTTGCGCGTTCTCCATGACGCTATTCCTTCCAAGCTTGTTCTTCTCGAATCCTTAAAGGATTTCGACGTCTGCGCTCCTGCAGAATCTTCTCATGCACCCAGCGTGCTATCTCTTCTGAGCTTCTGTAAACACTCAGATCCCTTGGGGATTTTACCGTTCTTCCCTTCTCCTGCAGATGGAGAATATTGATGCCTTCCTGGCTGTCCTGTTGCTCAAGCAACTACGTTACTGAGTCTTTCTGGGTGTTCAGCAACCCAACAAAGGTCCCTCAATGGACTCTTTCTTCGCTCCCGAACTCAAAGAGTTCTTTCTTCCTCCAGTGCCTACCCGCACACAGACTCGATGCCCTCCTGGCAGAGTTCCTTCTCAGAACATTCAATAGTTCAGTTCTCCTATGCACCTCTTGACTCGCTCAATGCCCTCCTGGCAGAGCTCTCAGAATCCTCAGTGATTCTGGTCTTTCTCAAACTCTCTACGTTCCTACGCACCTGCTCAATGCCCACCTGGCAGAGCTCTATAGAATCCTCAGTGATTCTGCTTCTTTTGAACTCTCAGCAGAGTTCCTTCCTTTGTGCACTCTTGTACACACACTCGATGCCCACTTGGCAGAGCTCTCACAGAATCATCCACAATTCTGTCTGCAACTTTGTTTCAGCCACACAGCCTTGCCTCCTGAGGTGTTCAGTAACCTCACAGGTCTTCTTCCTGAGTTGTTGACTTCAGTCCTGTGCCTCAGCACATCTTTGTCTGACTCCTCAGATTTCAGAAGTGCATCCTCAGAGCACGGCTATCAGAACCCTCAACGTTCTGTCACCCCCTCCTGGTGTGAAGCCTTAAAGACCTTCCACCTGAAATCAAACCGACTCCCTGCAAATGCACTAACACACACATTCACAACATATACATGGAACACACACACATACATCCATTCAACACAGAACATGTGCAGGAAAAACTGTTGTTTTTATTAAAAATGGCAACAATGCCTGTATTTTTACAATGGTGTTCCTGAGCTCTCTCGACTCTTCTCTTCTCTACCATTACAACAACTCCACTCCCTCAAAATGAGATATAAAATCCCTTTTACCTAAGGGGCTCTTAGCGCTTCCCTCCAGGTTCACCTACTCTAATAAATTACAATCAATGGTTGTCTAGTCCAGCGCCTGGATCTAGATCTCAACCGATGTAGCAGTAAATGCCTATCTTATCTATAGCATGCGCAAAGGCATGGCTTTCTTGGCTCAACAGCCTAAGCACATTTAATTACATTCATTTCAAATTCAAATGAGGCTGCGCCTCCCTTTTTAGCATATGAATGCATGGGTGCTGACATGGCTGGCTGGCTGGCTGGCTGACATGGAGCGATGCTCCTGCATCACTCTTGCCTGAAAAATTGTTTCCTCTACCTTGGATTCGACCACGACCTTGTACACTATGTGTTGCTTGTTTTGATTGAAATGTCCTCTTCCTCTGCTTCTAGAACTGTCAGCTGAGGATTTACTTGTGCTAGCCTCTGTGAAAAAAACATCTTCCCCAACTTGCTTTTTCTTTCCAAAAGTTTTATCGTGTTGAGATAACATTTCACTTAGCTCATCAACTTTAGCTTTTCTAACTTTCCAGTTACTTGTAAAGTTTCCAAAAATTGTGTATAGGAAGAAGGAAATCCAACAATTAAAATTGTGGTCATGAAACTATCATCTACTGCTTGAAAACCAACATTTATTATTTCCTTCTTAATGTTCTTAAGTCTGGAAATATATTCAAGTACATCACCTGCTTCAGTCAATTTCTGTTGGAGCAACTTTCTTTGATTCAAGCTGAGTATCAAATAAATCCTTAAAATTTTTCAAAGCAAACCATGCATCAATAGTATTTTCAATGTGGACATACATCTCATCATTAACTGAAGATTTGATGAGTGTTAATGCTTTGGCATTTTTAATTTCCCATTTTGCTAGTGTGGCTGCATCTGTAGGTTTATTTGGCTTTGTATCTTCATTACATATATCACGCCATAGTTCATTATAAATGAGAGTGCTTTCAATGAGACGTTTCCATGTCTTGTATGATTTTGTGCCTTCAAGTTTATCGGAATCAAAGAACAAATTAATTAACTTCGACATTGTAGTGTTGAATTTTCACACCAAAAATAATCAAGCAAAAAAATATAAAGATGAGAAACACACCACACGCATCACACCATGCAAAACGATATATCGGGGCTTGGCCTTGACCCTCGTATAGTCGTTGAAGCAGGAGAAAAATGACTGAGCTTTGCACTTGGCTCTAGACAAATTCCAGGTAACTTTCAAAATTTTACTCCTTACAATGCTCTTGCAAATTTTGGTAAAACAAAATTTCACCCCCCCTCAAAGTAAAATTACTTTGAGTTACAAAAAAATTGTTACCCCAAAAAAACATCATTGCATAAAGATCAAACTAATAAAAATTTTCATATTTTTAATCACGACGACAATCCCATGCTATCACAGTCGCAGGCTCGCCTCTGCTCTCTCTGCTCGCAATATCTCACCAGGGGATGTTGTCTCTGTGGTGGCTCCCAACGTTCCTACGATATATGAAATGTATTTCGCAGTTCCGATGGCAGGGGCGATTCTCAACACCATCAACATGCGTCTTGATGCTCGAACAATGGCTGCTCAATTCAATCACCGTCACCCCAAGATTGTGTTTGCGGATTACCAATACTTGCCTCTTGTCACTAAATCTCTACGCGGAACCAACCATACGCTCAAACTGATACTCATCCAGGCATCGTTCCTTCCTTTGAACGACTCCAGCCAGTTTGATTCAGAAGACAAAGCATAACTTCAGAGAACCACGGAAACACCAGTTACGTCCTTCACCATGGCTAGATAAGTATGGCACAATAATGGTTGAAGTAAATAATGCAACTTCTGTGGTGCCAAATAAAAATGCATCCCGTGTTTTTTTAAAATGTGCAATCATGGCACAATTGAGGTTTACCCAGGTTTCTTCTTCTGCTATTGCTAATGCAAATCCTCTAGAGGGAAGGAAATCGGGGTTTGCCAATGAGGGATTTGTGGATTTTAAGGGGGAATTTTTAGTTGTGTCGTTGTTTTCCAAAACTATATATTCCAGAGGGGATTTTGGATCCCAAAAGCTCTCGAGGTTGAGGTGTGCATTTACAGAACCAAAGACTAAAGTTAAAAGAAAACAATTCTACATGAGCTTTATGAGCAGCAGGGGCAGAGTCCTTGGTATGGTAATCTCAGGCGTCCAGTTAGTGACTTGAAACCACTTATTGAAAGTGGAGTTCAAGCCATTACAAGTAATCCCACGATTTTTAGAAAAAGCTATAATATCTTGCAGAGACAATAAAAATTGATTTAAAAAAAAAAACTTTCCCCTTTAAAAAATAAATAAAATGAACAATTAACTGACCAATTTAATGAAGTTTTTCTTGGCCTGTAGAGCTGGAATCTCCTCCTCACATCAACTGCATTACTGGAGCTCTGATACCACAATAATGGCCGAAGTGTCCTCAAACACACAATTTTATTAAATAGGAAAATAAATTACATATGAGAATTTGCAAGAGTTTACACACAAACACACCAACACTCTTGCAATGAGCTATATATAAGCTAAATGTCCTAACAAAATCTAGTTATGGATCACTTATTAAATAAACAAGTGTCCATTTATAATAAATGTTATTTTAACAATCTTTTAGCTATACTCTTAATTTAGAGCCTAAGATACGACACCTTTCTAGAGTCATATCTTTCACAACAATATTCTATTTCTAAATGTCTCCATTTATTAATCAAATATTCTAGATTATTAATTTAATATTCTAGATTAATAATTATTTTATCCTAACTTTTTAAACTATGATCTTTGTATTTTGGATAAATCTTTTGGACACCCAACGTCCAAAGATTTATGGACTCAAAGAAACATTGTATATTTCGTGAGAAAGCAACACTAAAGTCAATGTTCTTTGCAGGTCTGACAATCCTGCAGTTTAAGTGCTTTGACACTGACAACCCTGCTTGTTCACCGCATTCTCCCACTGCAGTCAGTAGCACTGTTCCCATTGCCACCGCCAATGTCAATGTCCGAAGCCAAAGCTATCTGGAGCTTGGGGTCACCGTCTATGTGGATGCCTGAAGGTGAAACTACCTGGAACCTACGATCACGACTTCTTACACTTGACATTAGTATTAGTAGTGATAGAAAGTTGATTGTATGTCGAGTTTGTTACTGCATCTAGAGGTCGCTCAACACTATTTGACATAGAAACTGGTTGTTTGTCAATTCTGTTACAACTTTGGCATAAAATGTTTTGTAATTTTAGTATGTTGATTCAAACATGCATACAGTTTCTCATGTTCGTTGGTATCCAATTTTATAATTTCCTTCTGAGTGTATTCGGGCATGGAGTAATATTTGGTGTCACTTCCGAACATTCTATACCTTTTTGTGGGTCACCATGTCTGCCACGCCTATGACGAAAGATATATTCTGATGTGATCTGTAACATTTGATACACTTGCCAGATATGTGCTGCTGGAAGAAGTTATGTACTTCAACAGAGGAACATTTTGCAGCTTGTTTGGACGTCCCTTCCAATTTACCATAATAAAACAAAGAAGTTCAACATACAAATCTTCAGGCAGGCTTTTCAACCAAACAGATGATTGAATACATGGAGAATAGCAGTCACAACATACTTGAATTTTTTTTTTGTCTCAGCTTTTGTTGCCTAACAGGATTTGTTTCCCCCAAGGTAACGTCACATAAAACGACTCCCTCGACTTTGAATTAGGCCTGAATCACATTTCTAAGTTGTCTCAGATGTCAATGGTCAGGAACATTACAAGGAAGGTACCTTAAACCCCAAGTTTTCGACGACAGAGGAAAATTAACACTTAACAAAGAATGGAATGTTGAATAACCAGCCAATGCAAGCAGGCCATATCTAGAAGAGACAAGCTATTCAAAAAGCTGGGATAGATCTAGCTGGCAGCACAAATGAAGTCCAAGACCCGAAATTGATATTCAACTCGTTGTTTTTTTACGAATCAAACATTTGATCGTCAAGAAGACTGTCCACAAGCTTCATTATTGTACATTTTTTTTTTGGTCTGTGGCAGGCCAAATCGCAGTCATTGTGGCAAATAATCTCAGTTGTATTTTGTAACCTATCTTATTTGAATATAGAATATTTACGGTTTTTTTATGGTGTTTTCCAATCTCTGGTATTGCTTTTCATTTTATTTTGTACCTTTTTTTGTGTGTCGTTAAACATGGACGACAAGCTTTTCTTTCTATTGCCCAGTACTTTGATTTAAATAAAGGCTACTCTGTCCATTCCTTACATTTTACATGGAAGAATAATTTTCCATAGGCCATACTTATGTGGCACCCGCCCTATACTTAAAGAAAGAAATTGGAGGACCTGTCCTGCTTTCATTCTTCATGTCTCGTAAATAGAATGAATTAATGACTATTACAACAAGGCAACTCAATTGTTGACATCATGTTCATGTTCAATATCTTGCATATATTGCAACTTCTTCTATTTGATAATATCTGTGCATATACAAAAATGTTGCGTCATATATATATATATATATATAATTTTTTCTTCTTTCTATTGCCTATTGTTTTCAACGAATTTTGTGAACCGAACAACATCCTGCAAATTGGAAGATGATTTACATTTGAACCAGAAATAATCTATTAATATATACTAATATAAATACTATTGGAATAAATATAAAAACTTTCTCTTGGCCAAAACTTAGCCAATTATCTGGCCACCGGGTCCTAGTTTTGCGGTATCCAACACCTATGTCCCCTGTTCCATCATATACATCTTGCAACCAAAGAACTTTCGTGATCTGCAATTTATGCTTTTACTAGTGAGAACTCAGCATGGGTTCGAAAAGATTGGCATTAATAAAGGAACAATAGATTTTCTTCTGTGAGATACTTAGTCATTTTCCCCTTTTCTTCTTCCTGTCTATTATCGCTTTATGGTTATATACTTAGTCACCTTTCTATGATCGCGGGTTCCAGGGTTGGTGGGCTAACATATCTTCATCTCCATCTATATCCTCACATGACGAATCCGACCGACCGTTGTTCCTTTCCATACTTAGCCAATTTTATGGTCACGGTTGCCGAGTTGGCGCTTTCAAACTCTGATGCTTCTTGTTCTATTATATACATCTTGCACTCAAAACTTCCATGATTTCAACGAAATTTGCGAATCGAACAACATCCTGCAAATTGGGAGATGATTTACATTTGAACCAGAAATAGTTTATTAATATATATAATTATGAATACTATTGGAATAAATATAAAAACTTTCTCTTGGCCAATACTTCTCCAATTATCTGGCCACCAGGTCCCGGGTTTGCGGTATCCAACACTTATGTCCCCTGTTCTGTCATATACATCTTGTAGCCAAAGAACTTTTGTGATCTGCAACTTATGCTTTTACTAGTGAGAACTCACCGAGGGTTCGAAAAGATTGACATTAATAAACGAAAAGTAGATTTTCTACTATGAGATACTTAGCCCTTCTCCCCTTTTCTTCTTCCTGTCCATTATCGCTTTTTGGTTATATACTTAGTCACCTTTCTATGATCATGGGTTCCAGGGTTGGCAGGCTGACATATCTTCATCTCCATCTATATCCTCACATGATGAATCCGACCGACCGTTGTTCCTTTCCATACTTAGCCAATTTTATGGCCACGGTTGTCGGGTTGGCACTTACGAACTCGGCTGCTTCTTGTTCCGTGATATACATCTTGCACTCAAAAATTTCGTGATATACATCTTGCACTCAAAACTTCTGTGGTCTACAATTCCACCGCGGACTCCTCGAACTCACAATCTTCACTCTACCACGGTTCACAAATGTTTCAAAGTATATGTCACTACCTTCCATCCCCACTAACTTCCCGTCCTTCCTAATATACATTAAATATGCTCTTACTAGTGACAACTGAACACACGGGTACAAAACAATTGGCACCCAATCCTCTGCCATATACAAATTGACTACCGAATTCTGACATCGTCCCCTCTTCTGTGTTATAGATTATGCATTCAAATGTTCTGAGCGATACAATTCGACCGTCAGGACCTCACGTCTTCCGGGGAGACCTTGTCATCGTATTTTGGATCCTCGTGTTGGCAGGTTCATGAAATTTCCAATTCCTAGTCACTATTTCTTGTTCCGACCATCCTCGTACTTCTTTCCAAATACGAAACACCAAAGGTTTAATACTAAAACGCCATCATGCAACAACCGTAAGGATCGTCATTAATAAGCAAAAGTCTCGAGGACTAACCATCCCTCAAGAACTTGTCCAGAAACATACAAATAAGATCTTGCCAGGCAATGACAAAGCTATTACAAATTTCAATATATTAGTGAAAACAAGTCCTGGTCAGCATTTCCCTATTCCATACTTGGACACTTTTTCGATTGTGGGTTCCCGGATTGACGACCTCAAAATTTGTGTTTGGAATCTTCCGCAACTTGCAAACAGTGCCCAGAGTTCCGCAATATACAATTTGTCCGCTGGAATGCCCCGTCACGAGCCCAACTGTCTGTCGTTCCTTTCAATACTTATCCCCAAGTTGGTTATATCTCCATGACATTGTACATTTACTGTGTATCGAGTCCGCCCTTCTGTTTCCATGTTTCATACTTAGACACTTTTTTGATTGCGGGTTCCCGGACTGGCAGGCTCAGGATTGTGTTTCCAATGTTCCATGACAAGCAAACAGTACCCGAAGTTCCGCGATATACAGTTTGTTCACATGAATGCATCATCATGCCCTCTTCCATGTTACACTTTCGGCGGTCAACACTCCCGAGAGATACAATTTGACCCTCGGGCCCTCACCTCTGCTACTTGTATCTTATAGCCCTATTTTGAAGTGTCACCAACCGTTTTCAATAATTAGCCATTCCTCACTTGTTGTTCCCTGTCCCCGCCACCTTCCTACTTCTCTTTGGAAATGCAATTGGCAAGCTTTAGTGCCATCACTTCGTCGTGCATGAACCTTAAACATGTCATTAATGACCGAAAGGGTTTGTTGTATACAAATTGACTGCTGGAATCCCATATCATCCCCTCTTCCATGGTACACATTTTTGCATTCAAGTTCCGAGACATACAATTTCACCCTCAGGAAGTCACGTCTCCTGGGGAACCATTGACACCCTAATTCTGAAGCCCGTCTGACGACTTTCCATACTTGCCCATTTCATGGAATCTCTTTCGTGGTTCCTCGGGTTGGCAGGTTCACAAAATCTCCAATTCTTAGGCATTGTTTACTGTGCCCGACCAAGGTTTAATGATAATAGTTCATCATGCAACAATCATACAGATCGCCAATAGGGTATTCGGCTTAGGGGAGAGTCGTGAGCGCCTAGGGTTCATCGTGAGCACCTAGAGTTCGTTTTTGCAGCCAGAGCCGGCCATGGCCGCCCCAGGGGGCAGGGATTCGGCCCCTCCTCCTCCGAGCTCAGAAGAGGACGCGTTCAGGAAGTTGATTTCCAGTGGAGGCAAGCGCAAGGTCCCTTCTTCTGTTCCAAAATCATAAAAAAGCTAGATGAAATCCCAGAAATCGCCCTCCAGGAGACGCAATCGATCAAGATAGTCGCGACTCTCTCTGAGAGAGGGCTGGTAGGCCAGTTTATGGGACTTTGGCCCTCAGCAAAAACCACCAACGCCTGGGTCCAAAGGAACTGGAAGCCCCACCTTAAGCAAGGAGTTACCTGCTACCCTTTGAGCAGTGGTTTTTTTCTCTTCGAGTTTATAAACAAGGAAGATAAGGATCTCATTTTCAGAAATGGACCATATTTTATGGGAACCCAGGGGCTGTATCTGAACCGCTGGACCCCGGACTTCGATCCCACGGTGGAACTGCTAAAGGAGGTACCTGTTTGGGTCAGGCTCCCCAACTTGCCGGTTCACTGCTGGAACTATGAAGTTCTGCAAAAGATAGGGAATGGAATAGGGAAATTCATTGATAAAGCAGACAACAAGTCCATCTAAAACTGCGCTAGGATATGTGTTGAAGTGGATCTTGAGGCAGGGCTCCCGGAGGCGGTGAAGCTTACTGTGGGCAATTGGTCTCACTACTAGAAACTCGATTATGAACACCTTCCCTTCAAGTGCAGAACCTGTCAAGAGCACGGACACTTCCAGGGGAATTGCCCAAAGAACCAAAGCCCAGAAAAGGAAGATGCTGAGGGTTGGCAAAAGGTCAAGAAAAGAAAACTAGGTCCTAAATCCAATCCAAGGCCAGAGCAGGCCAGCCTACCTTCATCTTCAAAGTCAAACCCTCAGAAGGCACCTCCGAAAGAAGGGGCTAACAAGCCAAAGGAAACCCTGAAAGAGCCATTCGTTATAGTCTCTCAGTCCCCGCCAGCCCCAGAAAATCCGATTCCGATCAATGAAACCTTGACAGCAGATGAACCCATGAAGTCAGATGAGGAGCACAATCCTTTAGACTCTGAAACGGGCCCAGATACAGATGAGGGGGCCATGGAGACCAGTAGTTCTGTTGGAATCCCTGAGAAGGCCCCTAGAGGAAGGAAACCAGAGAGAAAAAAAAGGGAGGAGAAATATTACAGGGACGTAACTGCAGGATTTCAGCATACCATCCCGGCTATGATAGAAACCAGATCTTCAAAAAAAGGCAAGGCTTTGAAAGGAGCCACCC
>ML784629.1:270230-281190 GCA_009831015.1 Picea engelmannii | reverse complement strand
TCTCAAAAATCAAAGCCTACTGTGGACATAAATTATGTTGCAAATGAACCCAGTCTTGAGGGCATTGCTCAAGCTGTGGATGGCACAGATGATAATGGGCAACACAAAGATGGAACTGACAGGTTTAACTCATTTGATGATGAGGGGTTTGAAGTTCAATCAGAGGCAAACTCAGCTTCCTCTGATGCTGAATTTGATTCAGATTCAGATAGTGAAGAAGAAGAGTGTATTGACAGTGTTGCTGATAATACTCTTCAACAGAATAACTTGCTTAAAGAACCAGGGTGCCTGGAATCACTTAAGGCTGCTTTTGAAGCTTTGAATAGCGATAACAAGAGTGGAAAACTTAATATAAATTCAAGCGAACAATTGGCTGCAAATGTTGATAAAGAAAAGCAGACGGATGAAAACAGTGATACAAGATTGAGAGACCCAGGTCCTTTGTATGTTTTGCCTCTGTATGCAATGTTGCCTGCAGCAGCACAATTACGGGTATTTGCTGGAGTACCAGAAGGAGAAAGACTTGTTGTTGTGGCTACAAATGTTGCAGAAACTTCCTTAACAATCCCTGGCATTAAATATGTTGTTGACTGTGGTAGAGCAAAGGTCAAAGACTACAACTGTTCAAGTGGGATAGCAAAATATGAGATCCAATGGATTAGCAAGGCATCGGCTGCTCAGCGTGCTGGCAGAGCAGGAAGAACTGGACCAGGACATTGCTATCGTCTTTATTCTTCTGCAGTTTTCAACAATACATTTCCTGATTTTCCTGTACCTGAAATATGCAAGGTTCCTATTGAGGGAATTGTACTTCTTCTAAAGTACATGGGTATCAACAAGGTGATTCAAAAATAATTTATAGTATGTTTTTCTTTCAAAAGGAATCAACAGCTTTGTAGGTTCTGTTTATGCAGCTTGCCATAAGCAATATATTCAGATATCTTGATGCTGCTATATTTTCCCTTATCTTACATACTGAATGTGAATGATCATGTTGTGTTTCAGGTAGCGAACTTCCCTTTCCCTACCCCTCCTGATAGGACAGCCTTAGTGGAAGCTGAACGATGCTTGAAAGCTCTTTCAGTTCTGGATCAAGCTACAGGAATGCTTATGCCAGTTGGAGAAGCAATGGCATTATATCCCATCAGTCCTCGACATTCACGTATGCTTTTAACTGTCTTTGAGATAGTAAGTAACTTGGAGGAATTGGCTGGAGCAAACTTGGTTTTAGCTTTTGCCATTGCCATTGCAGCAGTATTGAGTATGGATAATCCGTTCCTCACACAATTTAGCTCAAATGCAGTACAAGACAGGCAGGAAAAAGAAATGGGAATCAATGCTCGCAATGGAAAAGGCACTGAAGAGCAAGAATATCTGCAAATAAAGAAGCAGCGTGAAATGGCTAATGCTGCCCATAAAATGTTTGAAAATATGAGCAGTGATGCGTTGACAGTGGCAAATGCACTCCGTTCTTTTGAGCTTGCAGGTAATCCAGGGGAGTTTTGTAGGAGTAATTCCTTGCATCTTAAAACAATGGATGAAATGTCAAAGCTTCGAAAGCAGCTGCTTCAACTTATCTTTAACCAGAAAATGGAGAAAAAACTAAACCAGGACTTCACCTGGGACTTTGGAAATATAACAGATGTGGAGCTTGCTTGGAGGGAGTCTATGGACAAACCTCTTACGTCAACTCAAGAAGATATACTGGGACAGGCAATCTGTGCAGGTTGGGCTGACAGAATTGCACGGCGTCTAAGATCCCATATGAAGATTAAAACATTACCAGAAGGGGAAAGGCCTAAGGCAGTTAGATATCAAGCCTGTTCAGTTGAAGAAAATGTATTTCTGCACCCCAAATCTTCTGTTGCCAGATTGGCACCTGAGTTTGTTGTTTATAATGAACTGATCCAGACTTCAAGACCATACATGCGTGGTGTGACAAGTGTGAAACCAACTTGGCTTGTCTTACATGCGAAGGCTCTCTGCACATTTTCTAGGCCTCTTGCAGATCCTCAACCGTACTATGACTGTTCACTGGATGAGGTATTGTGTTGGGTTTCTCCTATATTTGGTCCGCATTTATGGGAACTTCCTCTTCACAGATCTCATATGAAGACTGGGAATCAGCGGATAGCAGTGTTTGCTTGTGCACTTCTTCAAGGAAAAGTTCTACCGTGCTTGAAACAGGTGATGAATTTTCTGGCAGCTGATCCTTCAATGGTGCTGAAACCTGAGGCGGCAGCACACAAACGTGTCAGTGACCTCCTTCACAGATTGAGTGCAGGGCCGATTGTTGTTGATAGCCGTATTAAACTTAAGTCTGCTTGGGATGCTGATCCAAAGTTCTTGTATTTCGAAATATTATCATGGTTGCAAAGTAAATTTCATCGGAAGTTTGAGGAACTTTGGGAGCAAATGAAGCACGAAGCCCAGTTGGACTGTAAACAATTGTTTCCAAAGAAAATTAAGAAATGCAGCAGTGTAAAGCATAGGCTGAAGCAATGACCTATGATAATGGGTTAGCTTCAGCGTTCGGAGTTGTTTCAATTAGAATAAAAACTTCAATCAGAAAACTTTTGTTTCAAACTTGTTTTATACAGAACATATTTCATAAGTGTGAGATTCTTCTCATAATGTTTGGCTCTTGCATGTGGTAACACAGTCTTCATTATGGGCTTACACTCATCGCCATATCCAAGACCATTCTATCTGCAACTTGAACTTTCAATCAGCCAAACAAATTTGATTATTCACGCATATAATCTTTTTACTGCAATATTTAAAACAATTCATGAAGTGATCTCAGAATATACTTCACACTGATAACTCAATCACTTTTAGTTGTTCATCACATTAAATGATATGAAACTATCATTCATCATATATGCATTACTAACATTCTAATTATTTCAGAATACCATACTCAATGTTTCAGCGAAATACACACCGAGTTTTGGAGAGAACTACGTTCCTTTCTTGCTACTTTGCACAAGTCACAGGTTATCATGAAAGTAACCAATCTGCCTACAGATTACACTGATTTTTCCAGCTCCAGGTTTTTGTGCTCCACATCAGCAATTTCTTCACATTTTGCAGACTTTTCCTTTTCAATCCTCTAGGTCACTATATTACTTAATTTTTCATTAGAGTAATAATTTGCAAAGCACACAAGTTACTCTGTCAAAAGAATTGCAACATAGCTTGTTCTATAGATAAATCAAATTCAGAAAGAACACAAAATTGAGATGATAAGAATCACATGAATACAATTTCTCCTTACCTGAACAACAATGAAAGCTTTCCATGACACAACATCAAATCAAAGTAAAACACGTGTCTGAAGTAGACAAGATTTCCACTTTTGGCAGGAATAACCAATTGTACTTCAGGAAATCCTCGTCTTTGATTTCAATCCTTGCAACTACTAATTCTTCGCTAACACATCTGATTTTTGAAATCAATTCTTCTACCTTGCTACCCTCCTCCATCTTAGTAGCATAAAGCATATTCTACAAATACATAATTCTGGAGCCATCTATGGTTTCAGAAATATTTTTAAATTTTTTCCAAAGCTACCTTAGCATTTTTGTCATTCCTCAGATGCTTAATCATTGGTTCTGTTACTACCAAGGTTAAGAAAAACAAAGCCTCCCTATTTTTTTTCTCTCAATTTTTTCTATCATATTACGATTTACTATAGATTTGACCCATGTGCCCTTTATATTTCCCCACGGTTTTTTTTATATGACAGAATGTTTTCAATTAAAAAGGTCCAAGACAATTTTTTTTCAATTGACATAATTAGCCTGAATTAGAGTTATGTTCCAACCACTTCCACTGCACGGTTCTCTGTCTGCACAATAGAACAGGGATTTCAATTATACAGGTTCACCAATTCCTCCATCGAGAACTATGTAAACGGGGAATTCTTCTGGGAGAAAACAAGTTCTAAGGCCTAAGTTACCCCTGACTATAAGGCCTGCACATTAGTCCAGGATCATTAACATACTATCATCCTTTCAAAAGTGTTGAATGTTCATGTTTTCTAGAACCCTTCTTTTTGGTTTTGATTGTTTGTGGTACCACGAGTTTTTGACACCACAAAATCAAATGGTCTGACCGTAAACAACAAGTTCATCCATTCATCCTTGAGCCCATACAGCCCCTAGGGCTGTTGCCTGGCTCTGATACCAATTGTAAGAAACCCACTTATAAATATAAATAAAAACACAATTATACATCCAATCACCAGCTGCAATGAAAATCAACAGAGTAATAAATCAAGTTATCAAGTTTAATACCATCATCTCCAACACTTATGTAATTTCCAGATTTGATTTTCAGCCATCTATGTTCTTCATGTATTTTTATTTGCAGCTATAAATATCATGCTGATTTGTCATAAGTGAAGGGTGATTTTGTTGAGTAATTTGACATCATCTTTGAAGAATTTAAGGGTTGTTTTGCTGCTGTTATATCTGCTGTAAAAGTGAATTTTCAGGTCTGGTTTATGCATGATAAGTTGCCCTAAAGGGCTGAAACTTATCAAGACACTTTGGTATCTTTTCTCCTTGGATTGCCTAGAAGATTGGGTTGTTAGAGAGTCAAGTATTGTATCTTTTCCGCTGCTGTTTTATACTATATTTCATAACAGCCCTCAGGCTGAAATTCACAGGGTAAAGATCTAGGAAACCTCCAAGATTAGAGGTGAAATTTCTGAACTTTGAATTTTTGAAATTTCCACAACTTTTACTTTTTTTCTGTTACAGTTCAGAAGGGTCCTGCAGAAATATTTTACTCTGTTGCTGATATGCTTGTAACTCTTGGTCCATTGTGTTCTGTACTCCTTGTTCCACTCTTAATATTTTTTAAAAGAAAGGCTGTACCAGACTGTAGGCCATATCAGTTGCTTATAATTCGTTGTTTGCACTATCAGTTATGCCCATGGCCAGCACTCACAGGCACCAATCTTCACATCCTTGAAATTCAGATTAAGAGAAAGTTACAGAAGATACCAAGAAGCAAAAGACAGTGCATCCTCTGCTGTGTGGTCTATACTAGCTTTGTGGTAGATTCACCTACTGTTTATTCGCAAACTTAAAGTTGGTTGCATGATCAAGATTGTTTATCAGAGATGTTCTATTATGGTACATTTATCTTTCCTATGCAGATTTCACAACTGGTATTTTAAATTACTTGGAGCTCACTCAGCTCTGTAACCGCGACACATACTGAGGGATATCTGATCTCACATTCTTACCAATCGATTTCAGCAGACCATTCAGATGCCCAATCAGTGGCTGCTGAAGACGCATTTAACATATGGCCCCTACTTGTAGCATAAATTATAAAAAGAATCCTTTTGTCAAGCCAAGAATACATAATATGACCAGTACACATAAAGGAAGAAACCCAGTCGCCACATTCCTTTATCTCTTTCACTGCATACTTTTTGATCTGTGCATATTACTCCGCCCCTTACTAAGCTTTAGGTTCTGGATTTATATGGTCAATATGTTTCAATATTTGGTCCCTGCCCATTTTTAGGGGTGCATAAATTACCATAATGCTCTCATGCCAGAGAAATTTCTCTATGAAAGTACACCCCCCTTTTCCAAACTCTTCTGCTAATAAGCCAGTAACTCATTTTTTACTGTATGAACCGGATATGTCTATTATTATAGGAGCAAACAGAAATTTTCCAGATGCTCTGTTCTATCTGGTGTAAAGACAAGCTCTGTTCTGTCCCTGCCCATTTTTAGGGGTGCATAAATTACCATAATGCTCCCATGCTAGAGAAATTTCTCTATGAAAGTACACCCTCCTTTTCCAAACACTTCTTCTAATAAGCCAGTAACTCACTTTTTACTGTATGAACTGGATATGTCTATTATTATAGGAGCAAACAGTAATTTTCCAGATGCTCTGTTCTATCTGGTGTAAAGACAAGCTAATGAAATTTGAATAGCCATAAACAATAAACAAAACATTAATATATATGGATAGGTTTTCCAAATGGAACAATCTGATCTGTACACTGGGAACAAAAATGCTGCAAGATCTAAAGCAGACAAACAACAATACTTAGAAGAAGTGCAAAGCAGTGATCTTTCTTCTTTTGAAGTTCTAAACATTAACAAAAGAAACAGGCATTGGTTAAATCCAATTCAACACACATAGTCATAACAGAGTTATCCATTCATGAACAAATATATCACCATTTGAAGCATCTTACAGTTACCAGCTGTTGGTGCCATACAAAATGTACATTACTCACACGAACATAAAGACCAAGATAGCAAAGGATCATACAATGGCTTTAGATTTTGTAGAGAACATACAGATTCATGCCCAAGTAAAAGTACCATTGTAATATTCTTAAGAAGAATATAAGCAAGAACATAAATTTGGAATACTAAGCCGCACATATTATTCTCTTACTAAACAAGAGCGAGCTTATCATTTGGAAGAATCCTCAAGGTGAATTGGAAATGGTCATCTGCTAAACTCTGTAGAAAATCTTCTTCCTAACCAAATTATTGCATTTTCCAGTCATGCTGCCACCAAAATTCCTAGCAGAGTGTTGATAAAGGACCCAACTGATGATGGTATTTAATTTTCTAAACAAACTAATTGAAACTAAGGACCTAGTCTAGTCTCTCAGGATGTTACAGGAGTGAACTGCCACCTAACTGAGTTAACTAGTCAACCAATATTCAGTTAACTGACTGAAACAGAGTGTAGTGAGGAGTAGATCAAATAATCAAGGGTAATGCGGCAGTATGGTGATGCAACCAGGGCTAATGCACATTAGCATGGTGATGATCCCAATGTTGCACGGTGACAAAACCAATGCAACATCTAGACTCAACTCAACTAGTCACACTGAAAATAATATTCTCTAGGTGGAATATTCTCCCCTAAACTTTAGGAGATTGAATAATGACTAATAAACATAGGAAAAACCTTAGGAACTTAGGAAAAATAAATGCTAGGTGTGTGTGAAGTAACTCCAACACTAGAAATATAAAATAACTCCAATCTTCCATTGGCAAAATAAGTTTTCTAAGGATATTTATCCCCAATATGGAAGAACTTATAAGAAATATTAAAAACATGTTAAAGAAAGAAATTAAAATAAAATGGAATACAGAGGAAAAAAAATTGCATGATCAAGTAAAACAAGCCTTAACACAAGCCACTGTGCTCATCATCCCCGATTTCACAAAAGATTTCCTCATTTTTTCATTTGCCTCCGAACATACTATTGAATCAGTTCTCTTGCAGAAAAATAATGAAGGCCATGAACTGCCTATTTCTTTCTTTAGTTAATCCTTAAGAGATCATGTACTAAAATACAGTATCATGGAAAAGCAAGAATTCATTCTAGTAAAAGAAATCAAAGATTTTAGAGTGTACATTCTTTATTCACATATAATTTCTTATGTTCCAAACTTTGTGTTGAAAGACATTCTGACCCAAAATAGTCTTGATGGGAAAATAGGTAAATGGATTGTTATTATCCTTGAATATGATATTGAATTAAAACCTACCAAACTCATTAAAGGCCAGGGATTAGCTAAATTAATAGCTGAATCTAATTTTCATTCTTTGGATACAAATTTTCTAGCTGCATTGGATGAACAAGAAGAACAAGAGACTCCACAAGTAACCGAGGATTTTTCAACCTCTCCCTGGTACGCAGACCTGATTTTTGTCTTACATCATTTACAAGCTCCTCCTGGTTTGACCAAGACTAAATCTAGGTTTCTTAAACTCAAAGTTATGAAATTTTGTATTTTAGATGGCAATTTATATTGGAAGGATGCTGGAGGAATTTTACTAAATTGTTTACTGAAAGATGAGGCAGATAAAGTTACGCAGGATTTTCATGAAGGAGATTGTGGTGGACACTTGAACTGAAAGACTACTTCCAACAAAATCCTAAGAGATGGTTTTTATTGGTCAACCTTATTTGCAGATGTTCATAAAAAAGTTACCTCATGTCATAACTGCCAATTTTTGAAGGAAAAAGGAAACTGATCCATTTACCCTTGAAACCAATATCAATTGAAACTCCTTTTCAACAATGGGGTTTGGATTTCATTACAGAAATTCATCCACCATCATCAGACCAACACAAATGGATCCTTACAACTACTGACTATTTTAGCAAATAGATTGAAGCTATACCTACAAGGGAAGCTATTGATGTTGTTATTATTAAATTTTTAGAAACTAATATTATTTCAATCTTTGGATTTCCCAGGAATATCATCACTGATAATGCAACGACATTCAAATCAAAGAAGATGGTAGAATTTTGCATCAAATATTGAATTACTTTAGGACACTCTACTGCCTATTAACCTCAAGGGAATGGATTAGCAGATTCGTCCAACAAAAGTCTGGTTAATATCATAAAAAAATTGTTGCAAGATAACAAGAATTCATGGCACAACAAGCTAGTCAATGCATTATGGCTTGACAGACTTACTACTAAGAGATCAATTGGCATGTCCCCATACCAATTGGTTTATGGAATTGATGTTATTTTTCCCGCTTCTTTAGATGTCCCTGTTATGAAAATTTTGCAGGAAGTATAAGCAAAACCTAATGGCATCCAGAGGAGAATAAATCAAAACATACAACTGCAACAATCCAGAGAAGAAGTTTACAATAAAACTCAAGTGATCCAGGAGAACATTAAGAAGATCTATGATAAAAGAACCAAGGTTGGTGATTTCTAGATAGGAGACAAGTTGTTGAAATGGGATTTAAGGAAAGAAGAGAAAGGTAAGCATGCAAAATTTGATAATTTATGGAAAGGTCCTTACATAATGCATGCTTACAGAGGAAATAATGCATTCTTTCTTAAGGATATGGATGGACCAAATCTTCCAGGTGGACATGCTAATGAAAAAATGCTCAAGCACTACTTTTCACTTGAATAGAAGAATTTCTCACTTAAGATCATTGTAAATACCATTTTATTTTTTACTGCCATGAGTGGGTGACTCATATCAGATGTTGAAGCCCAAAGAGAATGCCCTAAGCTCCTGATCATTTGTCACCATGTTTACAACTAAAAGAAAACAAATCAGATGCAGAAAATACTGGAGAAGATAATTCAAGGCTACTGGTCGTTGGTTCTTGGTACCTCACAGGGAGAGAACCATCCCCAATGGAGCCATTGTTAAAGTCCTATAGTTCACAGTATCAAATGGTGATTGAATAATTTTCCTTCGGTGATTTTATATTGTAAATAATATGACATTCTGCAAATGATTTCAAAAAGTAAAAGAAAAAGATGAAAAAAATAATGTAAATGAAAAGAGGGTAGACAAGAAAAGAAAAGAAAAAAAGAGAATAAAATAAAAAAGAAGAAGAGAAAAACAAGAAAACCCCATGAAAAGAAAAATAAGTGTGAAATTGCTGCAAATTTGAATTCCACATTCCTAGATCCTTGTTTGAATCATACAGTTTAATCATGATCAAACAATTTTCAATTTCTATTTTTAGGTTAGAGAATAATTTTAGGAAAACTTTTTAATCTTGGCTAAAATAGTTAGGTAGATGAATAAATTAATCCAATTGTTTAAGCTGAATTAATTAGTTAGATGCATAGGATATAATATAGGTTAGATAAAGTTTTCCTTCAGATAAAATTAACAGAGTCTACACATTAAAATGCACTCTAAGTTGATGAAAATAAGTTAGTTTAGTATAGGAAAAATAAAATGAGAATGTAAATGTTTCAAAAGAAAATATTTTGCTTTATGGTGCATGTGTTTTAACCAAAGTTGGAAAATTGACAAGACAGTTTGTCTTGTAGCGCATAAATTCCACGTAGATATTCCTCGGCGACATCGTCCCTCCTCTCGATCGATGTCCCTCATTTGTTTTCTCCCCCCCCCCGACCTACCTACCTTTATCGATGGAGGGGGTCCGAAAAGTTTTTTTACCCTGCTCCGGACCCACCTAACATGGCATTCCCTCATCATTTCTCACCCTCCCTTTGATTACCACACATCACTTACCACCCCCCCCCTCTCCCCTCTGAAATCCTCCTAATTCACTCCCAATATCGCTCACCTTCCCGCCGCTACTTCCCCTCTCCCTACATGACACTTGTCCCCACACCTCCTATCCATTAGCCAATTAACCCCTTCCCCCTTGAACGCTAGTTTTCTCGTAACGGTCCCGTTCCCTAATGGATATCCCTGCACATACAAAAAAACCCTCGTCCCCCCCTGTTACACTATTTGCTGACTAATAACCCGTGAAGGCCGAGCAAAGCTTGTTGTCAGACTACTGCCACCATCACTTACCTTCAACTGGAGAGCGATTTTCTTGGTAATTACAACGTGTCTAAGTTATTCTATTGTGAGTTTTTCAATTATCGCTCCCAAAGGCAAGTCTGTCGATGCCTCTTAAAATCCAATGGTTCCCCCTCCAATTGACCTTGACCACATTCTTCTGGAAGACAAAGATTATAAAGTTGCAGATCCTAAGTGTGAATTCAGTTTATTCGAATTACACTGTTGGCTGAAGGATAATTTCCTCGACCAGAGTGATGAAATTGGACTCTGGGAATCCAATTTACCCCTCTATATGTTTCCCCAAACGTACATTTTCCTTGAATTCTCCCTTAAATGCCAAGCTAGTTATCTACCAAGACAAAGAGCCATTGCATATCGCAATGGTGAAATTATGTTTACAATTACTTCTAAGACCATTAACCAAATGCTACAGATCCCTCAAAATAACTCCACCACCCGTTTATTTGTCGAAGCCCTAAATGAATTATACTAGAAATTTGTTGAATTTTAATGAAGATTTGTACCTTGGACAAGTGGTTCCTATGGGTTTTTAATCTTTTACCTAGGAATGTGGTCCACAACTTAAAAGTGGGTCTTTTTCATAAAGTCACTTTATAAGTGGTAAAGTGAACTTTAAA
>ML784629.1:253461-265362 GCA_009831015.1 Picea engelmannii | reverse complement strand
ATTCATTCTTTCCATGAGAGATTGAGAGGTTGAGAGAGAGCAAGAACAGGAGAAGGGTTTCTATTTTTTGAAGAGGAAAGGGCAGCAAAGAGGAGGCACGATTTTCAAGGCAAAGCTGGGCACGCAAATCGAGGCAGCCAACAACATTAAATAATCCGTACAGTACGGATTTGGGACAACAGAGTTTACTGTACCTGTTCAGCATACTCAGCAGCACGTTTTTCAAGGTGAAAAAGGGCGCATTTATTAATCCGTACAGCTGTACGGACGCCGTACAACAACAGTTAATTTCTGGGCACATTTCTCAAAATTCTGTACAGTCCGTACGGTACGGCTGTTTTGCACAGAAATCGAGGAAAGCTGTGTTGGGTTTCTTCCAATTAATTTCAAGCACGAAAATCGAAGGGAAGAGATAAGTAATTGCTGTTGGTTTATTTTTGCTGATGTAATTTCCAGATTTGAAGAAATAAGAAGAACTCCCTCTCTCTCACTGGTTTTCCCCACACTGGGGTTTTTCCAGGGTCGATTTGACCAAAATTCTTTGTGTCATTTAAATGTGTGCTTGCTGTCATAATTTCTGAGTTTTTGTACAACCATTGAAAAGATTATTTATTTCATGTGTTTCAGTCAAAATTTCATTTCGAAATTTTATGCATATTAATGTTTGCAAATTTCATTAATATTGGGAAAGGGCATTAAACATTTTGGAGTGATAAGGAAGGACTGAAACCGGGATTGGGATAAATTGCAGGGTGAGAAAACACTGTGAAAAATCAACAAAATTGACCTTTTCCCAGAGAGCCCAAATTTTTGAAATTTTCCTCTCTAAAGATGCCCAATTGCCTAAGAAAAATACACCATACCCCTCTTCTATTTTCCGAGAGAAGGATAATAATATTATCTCCATGCTCTCATGTCTATTAGGATATTATTCTGATGAATGGGTAGATGAACCTATTTTAGGTTTTCTGTCCCTTTTCTCTATAGAAGAAAAGGTGTCTATGAACTTCAATTTCAATCAATTCTTGGCTGACAACATTCATGAATAGTTTCTTAAGTTTCAAAATGAAGGAATGTTCAATTATTCTTCAATTTTTGTTTACATATTCATATTCTATCAAGAAGACATGTTCCCTTTCGCACTCCAGAAGCTAAATGAACAAGGAAGCTCACAATCAATCATCTTTTGGGCTTCATTAGTGAGAAAGAACTCAATGGAGTACAGTTTCAAATATTTTATTGATCAGTTCATTTATCCAACTACTTGTTTACTCAGTAGAAGTACATAACCCAGGGTTAGTGAAGAAATTTAGAAGGTTTTACATCTAACTGAGTAGGCCAAGATAGGTGACTGGTATCTATACTCGAATTATATAGAAATAAGGGTGTATGGATGTGAGCTGCCACCATACAAGTTTCCTAACTACCTCCCAATGAGGTTTTTTTCATTGGAGTACATAATATAGATGATATATTCATATGAAATCCACTTTGTATCAGCCAAGAAGAAATCTCAGTTCAGAATCAAAACTCAGATAGGACCATTTATTTGTAAGAACAGAGCAGCATGTGAAGAAGCATGCATCCTCTTAAAAAAGATGAAGTTTCCTCTAAGATTTACTTGGCCATATGATCCATTTAGCATTATTTCTGAGATGGGGACCAAACAAAAGACCACTCCCTATGTGCATACATAAGGGCCAGAGATTGAAAAATACATGAACCAAGCTGAGTGGGAACAAAACACCTTGTAAGAAGCAGAAGAACAATTTTTTCCTATGACCACTTCACAGACCATCACACATTAGAAGAGAGAAAATATCAAGGAATGAAGACTCTCCTTCAGTCACAGAGGTCTCAACAGATGATTTTCAAATATATAGGAAGAAGACTAAAACCATTCCTACAACATGTTTTCTTAAAGAGGGAGAAATGTAGTCTACAATAGTCTTGGAAGGACCACACTCTTAAGCACATTCAACCAATTTGTTTACAATATATCCATCATCATCATCTTCACAAAGGAATTCAGACATAGCTCTAACATCTGAATCAATTCATGGATAAAAGGAGTCAAATATTTTTGATAAGTATAAGGAAATTAAGCAAAAGAATGAACTTCTCAAAAGCAGTACTTATACTCAATTTTGGAAACATACTTCTACTGCTCAGCACCTAATTTTGTCATCTTTTGACATAGAGAAGGGAAGAATGCAAATGGAATTCTTACAGGCATAGGTCCCCTATCCAAAGACAAGAGTTGATTACAAGAATACTTTATTTGAATTTGATATAAAGGATGTCCATCCTATTGATCAGATGGATATGCACAAACATACAAGGGAGATGATTTATTCAACCCTAACAAACACTACAATGATATCTTCCAAATTACAGGTATCACTGACTAATATCTAGTCTCAATTGAAGATTGAAAATATCTCTTCTTTGGCCAAGGATAATAAGATAAAATCATTAGAGGAAGTAGTACTCAAGATTGGATATGACCCAACTAATGTCAAAGCAATAGAAGAGTTGATTGAGAAGAAGAATGCTGACATTGCATCACTCAAGAAATAGTTGAAACTACCAACAACAGAGGATTCACAGACTAAAGATGTGGATGAGACAGAGAGCCAAAAAGAAGAAATGCTCAAATTGATTATGGAGAAAAATGTACAGATTAGGGAAATGGAAGCAAAGATGGATAAGTTGATCAATGAAAAATAGAAGAATGCATAGTTGGCCATAGTTCCATTAGATGTAGTGCCCCTGACAGGGATAAGAACAATAGAAGTTTTTATATCAACATCAACCCCAACACAAACTTCATATGCCTCAGATAAATTGGTGAAATCTATGGAGGACATGTCCATACAAGGAGTAGAAATAAAAAAGTTACAGAAAGAAGTAAAGTCATTACAGGAACATAAATCAAGGATCAAGACTTGTCATCAGGACGAAATACATAAATCTCAGAGGCTCATCCAATGACTACAACAATTAGGAAAAGAAACAATAATGGCTAATACCTTAGCCCAAGCTAAGGAAAATATATGGATAGACATCAATAAATCCATGACAGATATTTGGCCTTCTATACATATTATCTTTGAGAAGCATGAGTTAATTCAAAAAGCTAGAGGAACCATTGAAATAATTAAGGAAGAATTGGGAGAAAATCCAACATAAGCCACATATCTCATCAGGTTTATAAATTCTAAAAACAAACAGGAGTTAGAGGAGTTAGAGATAGAAGACAAAACTGAAACTATCCTGGAAATAAAAAAGGTTCTAACTAAGAAAGGCCTCATGTTGCAATTGGAAGAAAAATGTCAGGTTATGGACACGTGTGCAAATATTCTTCAACAAATTTGAGGTGCTAAACAAGAAAGTACTACCTAGTTTATTAGTGTTAAATTACAAGTTAATCACCTTGCATGATTATAACAAAAAATTAAAGACAATGGCAAAAGATAATTCAAAATTCGTAGGAATACAAGGAAGCATCACTGGGAAAACATTCTTGGAAACACTGTAGTTTGATTTGAACATTCAACATGAGATCAAACACATTTTCATCACCAAACCCACTTTTGCTAAATACACAGAGATGGATGAAATTTACAGGAAATTACTCAAAATATCAATCCCAAGTAAAAAAAGGTGGGACAAATTGTGCGAGTTACTTGAGTAAATATGGGTTCTACTTTTCAGTAGAAAGGACCAACAGCTAAGCAGAAGTCAAACAACTAAGCAGAAGTCAAAGGGACACATTATCAACAATTTCCGTCAAATCAACGCTAGAAATCCGAACAGATATGAAACATTCCTATATTTTTGTAACTAGAGATATAGTTAGTTTAGATATTCCTAAAATATATCCTAATCAATTATGATAGGATATTTTATAAATAAATGTATAAATACTTCTCATTTAGAAGTATGCAGGGTTGATTTTTGCATCCAAGAAATCTATTTTGTATGATTCAAGCGGATTGATCAGTAATAAAAAAGAGATTTTTCATTCTCGTGTCAAACTATTAATGAAGTGCATCTATCTGCGTTTATGTTTTCCTTTATCCATTATCATTCTTATGTGTTTCTAATTCTAATTGTTTAAAAGAAGGTTGACGAACATAACTTATTTTAATATACTCTTTTTCTGGCTTTGAATGATTTCTATGTTTTCAACTGAAATTAAGTAAAACAAATTCTTAATTGCTCTTTTACTTGATGAAATTCCTTTCATTTCTTCCTATTCACTTCATCCAAATTTACAAGATCCAAACAATTTAAATATCTTTCCCTGTGAAGAAACTTTATAAAAATTTGAAACCGATCCCTATTTTAAGAGATAGACCCCATATCCTAATGGTAATTTAAGAATTCAATCAACCAAACAATTCAAAACAAACAAACAAATCCTGAACTATCATAACTAGCCTAATATTTTAATCTAAACAAATCTAAATCTTACAGAGAGATCCCTCTCTGAAGCTGGCAGGGATAGATCCCAACTTCCAAAGTGGTTTTGTGGTTCCCTCTGTCCTTTCTTCTACAACCTCTAGAAATTATACAGCGATAATACATCCCATATTTGTCTTTGTGGTTACACTACTGCTGTGTGGAACAAGGATTGTTTCGTATACTCATCTAAGGAATTTAGATATTGTATTGCTTCTTTCTAAGATGATAAGAGGTCTAAATTCAAGTTGGAAGATGTTATTAGTATGGCTACCTCAAATTCAATAGGGAGCACATATTTATTTCCATATACAATCTCATAGGGGATGAATTCCATGACAGTCTTCCATGTTGTATTCTATGCAAATACAACTTTGACCAATTTATTTTCCCAATTTTCTTATGTATGTTGATTGTATTGGTGAGAATGTTTTCCAATTCTTTGTTGATTACCTCTACTTGTCCATTTGTTTGAGGGTGGTATGTAGCATATTTTCTATGGTGTATCTTTTTCAAATGCATGATGTATTCAATGAAATTTGAGGTGAACCGGGGGCCTTAGTCTATGACTATCTCTCTTGGGACTCCAAACATGGAGTATATTTTCATGTAGAAATTATGTTTCCTTCTCTTTAGTTTCATTCTTGATTTCCTTCACTTATACCCATTTTTTCATGTAATCAATGCATACTAGGATGTATTCTTTTTGTTTGAAGGAAGGTCAATGGGCCCTACAATTTCCATGCCCCATTTATTAAAATGTTTTAATGAAACCCGGGGTTGCAATGGTATTCCATCAATTTTAGTAGGTTTTCATATCCTTTGGAACTCCTCACAATGAGACACATATTGTTGAGAATATCCATAGAGGTGTTGACGCTTGAATCCGTTAGGACCAAAACGACAACCTCACGAGGACATTAGCCCCCCTTCATTTTTAGAGAGACTGTTTTCTTCTTTGGCTAAAAGATATATCTTTGAATATCTTGGATGAGGGAGAGTGTTAGGTATAAAACCTCAAATATTTATTTCTTGGATTTATATGAAAATGGTTCCTCAATAAGCCAATATGATCTTTATGTGTAGCAAAAGTATTTTTACAATAAGAAAAGATTGAAGGAGGGATTCAACCTCAAAATTAAATTGTGATCAACATCACACACAATCTTCTTAATAGTATATAAACACATCCATATCTTCTTCATGACAAACAAGAGAGAATGACTTCATCATCTCAAAGAATTTTAATAGAGTACCACAATTAGTAATAAAAGAGAAATTGATAGGTCAACCTCAAATATCTCATATTTAAAACTCAAAGTTACAAGATACAGTCAAGATCAACTCCAAAGAAATTCTTTGTGGAGTTTATTCATGAGAAATGTTCTTCATTACCAAAAATTTGGCAGCCATGTATGTGGCTGCAAATACTCCATGAGAATACAAGAAACGTTTGTAGAAGAATACAAGAAAAACACTCAACAATTCATCTCTGTGCCCAACTCTAAGATTCAAGCATAAAACTATGAGAAGTGGTGTAGAAGAATATAAATAATGGAGAAAATGGAGATTTATTTCTTTCGATCAAAATCTTGATTCTGTATCCATGGTTGTACCTTCTTATTCCTCTGATATTATACCCCTCCCCTCTCACAATACTGAATATTAGAGCCTTTGATGAAGCTCTCTTCTCTTTTTAAGAAGACATTTTCTGACTACTTGAGTAGTTAGGGTTTTCTTCCTCTCTTGAAATTCCCGTACAAGTTTCTTATTGAAAAATTCCATTTAATTAGTGCCTCACTAATGAAATTATATAATCAATATATACATATCTAAAATGTGTCCCTTTCCCTATTTAATAAAATATTTTAAATAAAAGATTTTAAATAAAAGTTTTTAAATAAACTTTTATTTTCACAATTTAATTAATTTCCCATTTAAAATAGGAAGAATGTGTTTTAATTTTCTGGGAATGATAATAAATTTTTTATCCATTTAAATCATTTCTTATGTGATCTTCATATTATTATCTTTCCAACGATATATATTTTGTGCAAATCCATCGTCCGGATCTCAAGATATGACGCCGTGAAGTTTAGTTGTCACGCATGCCCATTAAAAATGTAGTTGAATGATATTTTAATTTATGAGAAAATGTATCAATATTAATAACTTAAAACCTATACCACTATATTCTACATCCAAATACCTTTCCAACTATATAAAGTTTGTGTGATTCTGACATCCGTAGCTCAAGTTATGGCCTTTGCAAGATCGTGACTTAGCCATCGTTGATCAAAATTGATGGGGAAATGTGGGCCCTTGGATGAATTTCGTGCTTCCCTTCATAAAATTCAACTTTTTGGTTTCAAAATTCTATCCCACATGCATTGGGATATTATATTATTCATGGTATATAATACTAAGTGTTTCATACACTTAGCAAGAAACACAAGAAAAAGATTATGGAGCATAAGGGGTCTGACCCTTAGAAAATTGTTGAATAAAATAATAATTTTGGAATCCCATCGTCATCCACCTCACGCCCAATAACCATGATGAGTCATCCAATAATACTTTTCCACATGTCATCACTCGGTAGGCCAACAATCTTCCAATAAGAATCTACCATTTGTCATGCAATACGATCATGCTACGTGTCTCTCTTTGTATGCTGCCACGTCTCCATTTATTAGTTGCCATTTGTCTTAATTTCACACTGTCATGTGTAATTCTCTTATTGGTTCAAGGTAAATGTATGAAAATTAGGATAAATGTCTAAGTGAAGAAAGAGGTGAATGAGAAAGGAGGAATAACAATCAAAGCATGGCGGGTTCGCGAAGGTGAGGTGAATGAGTCTGTGAGTCCGCCAACCCACGAACCTGAAAAACTCATAAATATTCTAAGTGTTAAATTTGAATGAGAAGGGGGGTAAGGGGATAAATGTAGGCGTCAAAGGTAGAGAGTGTAATATGTAGACATCGGGTTGGAAAGTGAGGTAGTATGAGAAGGTGAGGGAATGTATGAGTCTCCCAACCCGTGAATCCGCCATGGATGAAAAAATGGCTAAGTAATGATACTTCTCAGATGGGCTCATGAAAATGAGAAAACACAATAGTATGAGTCCATGAGTCTGTGAACCCATGAGTCCGCGATACAAAATTAGACTAAGTTTTTAGGAACGATCGATCAGACTCGCATGCAAAATGAATGAAATACTTTGGAGCTCAACACCTGCGACAAGGTTGATGGTCAAAATGTAGATCATGAAACTTGGGGTGCAAAGTGAAGGTCACGGAAAATGGAGGATGAGAGCTCGAACCTGTGAACTAAAATAAATGGCTAAGTGTTAAAACAAACTTATGATATAAGCAAGTAGGTGGAAATGAAGGCCCACCAACCTGTCAACCCGTGAACACTGAAATATGACTAAGTATGGAAAGAGAGATGTTGAGTGAAAATTATAAGTATGGTAGCATTGTAATATAGGATAGGAGAGGAGAACATGATACTTAGAAAGATTCTTAAAATTTTGACCTATGGACAAGATCTTGAGTAACTTAGGCATACAAAAATAGATTTCTTATCCGAAAAATGTGTGGCGAAGCTGAGACTGACGGTTGCAGAGTGAAATTATAAAATTTCAAAAACAAATGTCTTATTTTTATATCAAGGCTTTTATGAATCCAAGAGAAGGAAAATATAGATTACCAAATTTTGGTCAACAAGAGGGTAGGCCAATAGTACCCATCTTGTAAGATTTTTCAAGTTGTCCTCTTTGCAACATAGTGACCCCTGCAAGAATCATCTTGACATGCATGGATGATGTCATGTATTTCATCTTGTCTAACACATCATCTCAATATTTTTCCTTGTCCAAGATTGAATAAATAACCCTTGATCCAAGTGTAGGTGTCACTCTTCCTGATAATTTTGTAGCATTCTCTATAAGAGAAGTGTTGAGGAAATCTCTCTGTAGATAATTACCTCTCTATAGACAATTAGTTGGATGTGTAAACAAACCAAGGATTTTATACTGATATTGCAAAGACATGATTATTAGAAATTTTTTCATCTACTACTTCATTATTTGTAGTATTGGCCAGTCTTGATAAAAAATCTACAACAACATTTTTTTTTCCAGTCTTGTCAAGTATTGTTAGATCAAATTATTACAATAGTAAAATCCATCTAATGATCTCGCCATTAATGTCATCATTTTTCATCAAATAATTTATGTTAGAATGATTTGTATGCACAAACAATGGATATCCAATGATGATTCTAAACTTTTTAATGGAATAAACAATTTCAAGAATCTTTTTCTCCGTGATAGTATAATTTAATCCTACACTAGATAATTTTTTGTTGATAAAACAGATTGAAAAGAGAATTTGTTCTCCTCACTAGCCTATAACTACCACTAGTGCCTTATTAGATCCATCAAAATGAATTTGGAAGGGAATGTCCTACTTAGGACCTTGCAATGTAAGGCTTGATATGAGTTTTTCTTTGATATTTTAAAAGGATTTTTGGCATTTTTCTATCCAGTAGAATTTACTATCCTTGGAGAGAAAGGTGAACAAAGGGGAGGCTAGTTTCTTGAAGTATTTGATAAACCTCTTGTATTATCCTACATGACCAAGAAAAATAATTGCATATTTTTATTTTTATTTTGAGGTCTAGGTAGGTATTTGATGATGTCTACTTTGGGTTTATTGAATTCAATCTCCCTGTAAGAGATAGGGTGACCTAATACAACCCCTTCACTCATGAGTATGTTGATTTTTTCATGGCTTCGTGATAGGTTCATCTCTTCACACCTTATTGGCACTTTTTCAAGATTTACCAAGGCTCCTTTGAATTAGTTTCCATAAGGTGTAAAATAATCCATGTATATTTCTACAGTGTTATGAATGAGATCTAAAAATATGCTCATTACAACTCTTTGGAAAGTTTCAAGAGAATTAAAAAGGCCAAAGAGAAGGACCTTGTAAGAAAATGTGACCCAAGAACAAGTATAAGTGGTTTTTTCCTAATCCTTAGGGTTGATATAAATATGATTGTACCCACTAAACCCATCTAGGAATGAGAAATACTTTTTTCCTGCTATGAAATTTAGTACTTGGTAAATGAAAGGTAAGGGGAAGTGGTCTTTCCTGGTGGATTTTTTGATTTCTCTGTAATCCACACACACTCTCCACTTCTATTTTTATTGGGCACAATAACCAAGGGTGAGACCCATTCACTATAAAAAATAGAATAAATGAATCCTGCATCCAAGAGTTTTTATAGTTCTCCCTTAATACTGTATTTTAAGGTAGGTTTCATCTTTCTTTGAGGTTTCATAATGGGTACAAATTCATCCTTTATGTAAATTTTATGTCTACACATTTTTTTATTGATACCTTTCATGTCTTTCTAATCCTAGGAAAATGTTGTGGTGTGATTCTTAAGGATATCCACCAAAATCTATTCTTGGACAATAGTAAAATTAGTGTTATTTTTAGAGTTTTTGAACAACATATTTCCACTATTTTTACTATTGTTTTGTCAATATCAGTAGTGAGTAAATCTTTGCATAAACCCTCTTTTAAATCAGTATAAACTTCATACTATTATTGTTTTTCATGGTCATCAAAACCTTCAAGTTTTACAATAGCAAGGTACAAATTTTGTATGAAGTCGGAGATGAAAGTGTCTTCATTTGTGATTTTCATGGGCAAGGTTATTTCAATGGTAAGGAGAGTGTGTATTGCTATCTTAAATATTTCCTACTCTTATTTTCTACCTACATAGGGATTTTGTCTTCAATTAGTGGCTAGCAGGGGGTAGATGACACACTTATTTTGAGATTGACTAATTGTAATGGTCATATTTCCTTCTCTACAATTACATATTTATATGTTGTATTCAACCAAGATATCCCTAGGACAAGGGGGTATCCATTTAGATTATATTGTGTTTTAAGCACTATGAAAAGTATTGGGTACTCCCATGAATCAATAGACATCATTACATCCTATAATACTCCCTCAAGATTTATAGTTGATCTATCTTCTAGTTGGAGTATAGTAGGTGTGTTTATTAGTAATCCTTGAAGTCCTAGTATAAGCATATTGTCCTTTGTCATGAAATTAATGGATTCCCCTAGGTTTATTAAATTATTGTGGATGATATTTTTGTTGATGTAGACATATACTACATGGCTCCATGGATCTAATTACTTATGGAGAAATACTCTTCCTAGCATGAGATCTGCTAGTTGTCCTATCACATTGACTATAGGTGAATCATTCTTTATTCTTCCATATTTCTTAATGCATTCCTCTTCATGAATTAGTTGTAAATAGGAACATTCTTAATGTAATGGAGGAGAGGAATTTTGACGCACAGGTTTTTGAGTTCTCCTGGGAGGTTATTTTTTGAGGATGTGTATGCCTTCTTGGTGTCTATCCTTTTAGGATATGGTGGATCTTGTTTAAGGATGGGTTGTTCTTGTGGAGGAGGTTCCTTTCTCTTATATATTGTGTATTCTATAGGTTTTGTAATTATACGATGGGTTTTTAGTACCTTCTATGATATTAGATTGATCTCTTCAAGGTCCATATGGTAGGCTTGGTATGCCATCTTGTTACTATACACTTGTTGGACTTGCCTATTTTTTGGACTAAGAGTTTGTTGGGAAAGAAGATGTGGTTGTTTTGGTACTTGTTGATTAATTCTTGTGGAAAAATTGGTCTATTTTGGTAGAGGGGGAGAAGTGTTTGTGGAGGGTTAGTCCAATGGTGGTTTTGCATTGGAGGTTTGGATTGAAATGGTTGATAGTAAAGATTGAAAGGTTGAGGTTTATTTTGATATTTCCATTTATTTTTCCTTGCCTAAGTAGGTTGATTAGGGGGATACCAAGGTTGAGTATGAATTTGTGAGTTATATACAAAAAAGTATTGAGGATGATAGTAAGGCATACCTCATTGAAATGGCCTAGGCATTCCTTGTCTTCTTTGGTTCATGAACCATGGTGGATCCACATTCTCTTCAACACCTTGATAAGTAGCCTTGAGACTTGGAAAGGAAGGAAATTTTTTAGTTGAATGTTTCTCTTCACAAATTTTGCAAATTTCTATAGTTTTGAGTGTGCATTAATTTCTAGGGTGTTTCTTTATGCATTTAGGACAAAACAACTAGAGCTCTTTTCTACTTCATATTTATTCTTCTTTATCTGCAATGTATCCATTTGCATGTCTAATGAATGTAAAATATCAGTTTTCATATATTCTAACCAACCTACTAATTAATTTTTAGTAATAGTTGGCGAATTATATGAATGTGTTACCATACTTATACCACCCCTTCCTTTATTCCTTGTAGATTTGGAGTAGTTTTTAAATACTTTCTTGGTGTCTTCATACTCCAACTAGAATATGTCTATTG
>ML784629.1:197446-216168 GCA_009831015.1 Picea engelmannii | reverse complement strand
CTGGTATCTTCGCAGAAATGAGAAGGCTGGCTCGTGATGAGACCCCCTTTCCTTTGGCCATGCAACCAAAGGTCATTGCCCTGGCTTGGTGACCAGATAGTGGCAATGTCATACTGCTAAATACCTATGAACATAATGGTCCGACTCGTGATGAGACCTCCCATCCTCTTGGTTAGGTCTTGTTTTTTATTATTATTATTTTCTTAGGGTCCCTTAGTTTCTTATCGAGAGGATTTTTATTGCCTTCTCGGGGATCCCCTGGGCGAAGCATCTCTAGGTTTTATTTCCTATGGATTTTATCTTTTATCAGCTTCTTTTACCCCTTGGGCCTTTAGCCCCTTCTTCCCACAAGACAAAGTGTACCCTGAAAGGTCATCCTAATGGCCAGACTAGGGGAATGGGATGGATGAGCGGGGTATAAGATGTAATAGTGATAAGATGGTGGGAGCGGATGATGGCTCTGCAAATCCCCCTTGGTGGCTAACCAAAACCCATGAATACCATCTTACTTAGGCCACCCAATCAATTACCCCAACAATGGTCAAGTGGATTAGTGTAAGATCCAAGCAGTCATCAGAAATGAAAGGAACCTAATGCATATATAATAAGGTTATAACAATCAAATATGACACATACCATGATATCTTGGACCAATTACCTCATGGAGCAAGAGTCCTCTCCGATGAAAGCCCAGGCCGATGGTGATGGATGCTGCTACTGCTGACAAGACAAGTTGGGCTGAGAAGAAGAAAGATGGGCCCTCCAGGGCCATGCTCAAGTCAATATCGCTCTCGGTACTCCATGTCTAGGACCATGTGGGCCTCAAGACATGATATCCTAGTTATCCCTAGATATCGGGGATAACAGGCTTGAGATATGAAATCCATGATGAGCTCAACATGATGTTAGTTGGCCAGAAAAAAAAGCCATCGAGGAAGAGGTAAAAGCTTGGTCCCAAGGAAAATCAAGGGATTTAACCGTGACATAACACATCAGTCTAAGGATGAGGATGAGAAACCACACAATCACTCAGAATAAGGAGGAAGTTCCATAGGAAGACAAGATGGTGAATCCCTTCTAGAGGAAGAGGCAGAGGAGGAATAAGGTGCTATGCCTATGGAAAGATAGGGCACATGTCTTGGGAATGCCTCGAGAAGAAGAAAGAAGGAGGAGGAGAATATCACATTTCAGAAGCACAGAGAAGAGATGTTGAAGCAGAAGGAGCGAAGGATGGAGCATCCCTGATGTTGAGAAAAGTTCTCTTAAAACCAGAGGCAAAAATTGAAAATCCAGTGTAGAGAAACAATCTTTTCTGGACATCTTGCAAGACTAAGGACAAAGTATGCAAGGTGATCATTGACAGTGGGAGAACTGATAACCTAGTATCCATAGAGATGGTGGAGAAGTTGGAGCTGAATACAACTGCACACCCAAATCCATGAAAAGTCTCATGGTTTCAAAAAGGACACCAGGTAATGATTACTAAACAATGCTTGGTTGAAATTAAGATAAGAGGTTATAAAGATGAAATCCTATGTGATGTAATTCCCATGGACGTATGCCATATTCTGTTGGGAAGATTGTGAGAGTTTGACAGAAACATCATTCATGATGGGATACAAAATACATATGCATTGGAGAAGAATGGTAGAAAACATATGTTACTGCCAATAGAAGAGAAGAAAGTGGAAAAGCATTCCAACACCAACATACTTCTCATGAGTGGGAAGGAACTCCTGAAATAAGTCAAGGAAGAATAGGAGATGAAGTTTTCTATGGTAAGGAAACCCAAAGTTATCCTTACAAGTACATCAATGAATGATTTTCCTGAGGAAGTTCAGGAACTATTGGATAATTTTGCTGATATAGTGGTGGATGAGCTTCCAAACTCATTGCCACCCATTAGGAGTATTAGTCATCATATTGACTTGATACCAAGAGCAAGTCTTCCGAAAAAATAAGAATACAGATTAACACCTCGAGAGAATGAGGAGGTGAAGAACCAAGTCCAAGAGTTGCTAGACAAGGGTTTGGTTAGGGAGAGATTGACTCCATGTGCAGTACCAACTGCATTGAGTCTGAAGAAAGATGGAGGATGGAGAATGTGCACAGACTCAAGAGCTATAAAAAAAATCACCATCAGGTATAGATTTCCTTTACTGAGAATGGATGATTTAATGGATTGCTTAAGTGGAGAAAATTTCTTTTATAAGATAGATCTGAAAAGTGGATATCACTAGATCAGGATGAGAGAAGGTGATGAATGAAAAAAAACCTTTAAGACAAATGAAGGTCTGTATGAATGGATTGTTATGCCATTTGGCTTAACAAATTCCTCGAGTACTTTTATGAGGCTGATGAATGAAATTATGAAAGATTTCATTGGCAAATTTGTGGTTGTATATCTAGATGATATACTGATCTTTAGCAGGACTAAAGAGGAGAATTTGAGGCACCTAACATTAGTGATGAGGAGGCTACAACAGGAGAAGTTGTTGATAAATCTGAAGAAGTCCTATTTTATGAAAATAGAACTCATTTACTTGGGTTTAGTGATCTCCTCAAATGAATTGAAGATGGATCCAGAGAAGGTGAAAGCGATCATAGAATGGCCGTCACCAAGAAGCATGTTCGAGGTAAGGAGATTTCATGGATTAGCCAGTTTCTATAGGAATTTCATCAGAGACTTCAGTGGAATTTGTGCGCCCATGATGGATACAGTGAAGAAGCAACACAAGTATTTTAAATGGACAGATAAGTCGAGAGGAGCTTCAATATATTTAAGGAGAAAATCACAGAACGACCAATTATGGTCTTGCCAAATTTTGAAAAGAGGTTTCAGGTGAGATGTGATGCAAGTGGAGTTGCAATAGGAGCAGTTCTGAGTCAGGATAAAAAATCTATTGCCTATTTAAGTGAGAATCTCAATGAGACCAAGAGGAAGTAATCCACATATGACAAGGAGTTTTATGCCAAAATTCAAGCCTTGAAGAAATGGAGGCATTATCTTGTCCCACAAGAATTTGTCTTGTATAGCGATAACCAATCTTTACAATTCATAACCAGACAATAAAAATTGAATCAGAGGCATGCAAAATGGGTTGAATTTATGCAAAATTTTACTTTTTTCATAAAACATATTGTTGGGAATGCTAACAAGGTTGTTGATGAATTAAGCAGGAGATGTTTAGTTCTACAGGAATTCCAGGTGAAGACCTTGGGGTTCAAACACCTTAAGGATATGTATTGTGATGATACATACTTCAAGGAAGCATATGAAGCATGTACAAACTCCGTGTTGAGAGATAGAAGTCAGTGGACAGAGTACATGATTAAGGAAGAAATGTTGTTCAGAGAAAATCAGTTGTGCATACCAAAATGCTCAATGAGAGACAATCTTCTGAAGGAGAAGCATAGTGGAGGATTGGATGGACATTTCGACCATGATAAAACATTTGCACAATTGAGCAGTTCATACTATTGTCCAAGTATGAGAACAAAGGTGATAAAATTTGTGAACATATGTAGAATTTGCCAACATGCAAAGGGGAAAAGACAGAACACTGGATTGTATCAACCATTGCTGATACTAGAGAGGCCTTGGGATGCAATAAGCATGGATTTTGTGTTGGGATTGCCAAGAACACAATGAGGATTTGATTCCATATTTGTGGTGGTGGATAGATTTTCAAAGATGGAACATTTTATCCCATGCCAGAAGACCAGTGATGCGACACATGTTGCAAACCTATTTTTCAAGGAAGTTGTAAGAATTCACAACCTACCCAGAAGCATTGTCTCAGACAGAGACACACAATTTGTTGGTCACTTTTGGAGGACACTATGGAAGAAATTGGGGACATATTTGTCCTTCAACTCAACTTATCACCCTCAGACAGATGGGCAGACTAAGGTGGTAAACAAAAGTTTGGAAAATTTATTTAGGAGTTTGCTCACTAAGCATCATAATCAGCGGGATCAGATTCTGCCACAAGCAGAGTTTGCATACAATGACTCACCAAACATGAGCACTGGAAGGAGCCCATTCCAAATATTATATGGAATGCAACCCAGGGGAGTGTCTGAGTTGAGAGACTTGGAACAGGGGGAGATCAGGAGCGTTGGAGAAGAAGATTTTTCTGCAGAGATGCAAAAACTCCATTGCCAGATCAGAGGACAGTTGCAGAGTTCTAATTAGAAATATAATCACAAAGTCGATCAATGTCGCAGGGAACTTCAATTTGAAGTAGGAGATCAGGTTTTGGAACATATTAGGAAGGTAAGGTTCCCTAGGGGAACATATAACAAGTTAAAGATGAAGAAGATAGGGCCATGTAAGATCTTGAGGAATTTTGATGCAAACGCCTATGAGATCGAGTTGCCAGATGGTGTGGGAATTTCGACCATATTCAATGTTTTAGACCTGTATCCTGATAGGAAAGATGAAACAGAGGGATCAAAAGATCAAGAAAAGATTCAGTGGGAGAAACAAATGCCTGTAGCAGAAAAACCACAGATGGAGAAAATTGTTGATGAGAGGATTGGAAAGAAGACCATAAGAAAAACCTATTTTGAATATCTGGTCAAATGGAATGGATACCCAGTAGAAGATGCCAATTGGGAAAATGAAGCTACTATCCAGAAGCAGGGAATGTTGGTGCAGGAGCTCATGGAAAAGAGTCCATGAATTTTTGTCAAGGGGAGTATGATGTAGGAGCATTATTGGCAAGTGCGCAGAGGCAGGACCACTCAACACATGGGAGTTCTTCCAGAACCTCAGCGCTGACAGTCCAACAGGTTTTTCAAGGCACGCCTGAACTTAGCACCGGAAAAATTTGAGACACGCTTGAACGCTGGCTCTGGATTGAGACTGGTCTAAGATAACCAATAGATTAAGTTTTAGAGTAGATAAGTAGGCAGGGGAAACCCTAAAAATCCCTTTGAGTTAAATAGAGGTTTGGTACGCCTAGATAGGGTTAGCTGCAATACAGAGAAAAAGTAGTCGTAAGAGAACTGCAAGTTAGTAGGAGATTTCAGTTTTCAGTTGTTGAAAATTGAATGTATTTTGTAGCCATTTTGGCACTTGTGAATATAATAGAGGAAAAATTGATCCAAATGCATGTTGTGTGAACAGTGTTTGAAATGTTCCTGTCATTCTGTTTTATGAACAAGTGAATGAATCTCAATAGGAGAGAATGGAACTGTGAATGTTAATTTTTTCAGTTTCAATTGTTTCTCTTCGTTTGAAGCTCTGCAAGGTGTGCATTGAGCCAGAGGGGAACCCTAGGAGATTAGGAGGAATTTCTCTGTAAGAAATCCATTTGATCTAAGTTATTGAAATCCCTTAGATGAAAGGAGTGCGCAGGAAATCGATGTTTGTATAAGACAAAACTTAGAAGGAATAACACTTAAGATAAATGTTAGCTAGATCCAGGAATCCCATTTCCCAGGAGGAGCGAAGGGAAAAACCTTCAGAGACTTATAAAATATTCTAATTCTTAAATATCAAAGCTCATGAGAGTTTGCGTCAAGATATTTGGCCAGGACTAGTCGAGGACCTGAATGAACGGTGGAGAGCCTTCGAGGAGGAAGTGCCGATAGTTGTAGGTCGTTGGATTAAGTGAATCCGTGTGGAGGATAACAATGAGAGTTATTCAACTCTCAAAGCTCGGGAGGGATAGGAGTCGTCGATCCAAGGGATATTTGGACTATTGGTCCATTTCGTGATATCGGGTATCGCGAGTTGGGAGGAAAAAGGTCCTTGAATTCCCAAATCCCGAAACGTGAAATCATGAATCGCAAGGGTAGATCCAGATCATTGGATCAGAAGAGTTGTGAACCATTGATCTATGATCTCGTGAATTTCGGAGGATTGGAGCCTAGAGGTTCAAAGGGGAAGGGTTGTTTCCCAACCGAAAAGTTGCGAAGTCCCGACTTGCAAAGACGAGATCTGAGCCATCAGATTGTGGGGAAATAACGACCGTTAGATTGGGACTCCGAAATATCAGAATTTCGGCGATCGGGATAATGAGTGAGAAAACTTGATGAAGTACGAAGTCGCGAAACACCGACTTAATCACAGCCATTAGTCAAGGGAAGATCTGGATAGTAGATCCAAAACCATCGTGATTTCAGCTTTCGGGACTTGGAAGAGTCAGACGCCTTGCATCACAAAGTCCTAACATCACGAATCACCATGCGTCTTTGTGATAAAGCCTGTTGTAACACCCTGTTTCCCCCAGTCTGTAAAAATAACTATATTGGCCAAGAACTATGACAAACTCAAAGACTTGAATGTTTGATTTGATGGACCTTTTTATGAAAGGTCGATGAATGTAAATTATGTTATGAATATGTGTTGCATGGCTTCTGGGAGAGGGATGCGATAAAAGAGACCACGATGGATAATGAGAGGTGGTGGAAGGGACCTGGAATGGTTGCGTTAAATTCCACCGAGCGAGTACCATACTAGTTTTACTTGATCAAAGACCAAAGAAACTCTCTGACCCCAGAATGGATTTCCCATCAGATTGGTAGGTGGGGAGGCTCCTCAAGAGTTAATGAGGGGATGGGGGTGAACCTCCCATCTATAACAACTACCAGACCTGATCGCGGATGGGGAAATTCGGGCCACACGCAATCTTGCAGAGGAAATGCAAGAGAGGAAGTGTGGAAAGGGGGGAGAGAGAACACACATGACAGGGATTGTGGGGAAGAATTGGAGAAACTATGTAAAAACAGGGAGTTTTGAACAGAGGAGAAGGAGAGTAACCTTCGTCCTTGACTTCTGTTGAGCTGGAAGTAGAAAATTGAACCTCAAACATCATGGTCTAGCTCGAGGGTGGCTAGTGGTAAATCTGTTTGGAGTCACTGAGCCTATGGTTGGGTGGAAATGAACACCCCTCTCAGCAGTCACGTCACACCTGGTGTTTTCTGATAAGTGTCATGTCTTGTATTTTTGAATTGATTTCATGCTCATGTTTTATACACTCATAAATGGTTTCTGTATGGAAGTGTTTGCCTGTGTTTTGATTTGGAGACAAGGGATACATGCTTATACTTATATGACCATAATCGGTCTATGTATAGAATGAGTAGGTTTAGAATACGAGTCCGTTCCCTTGAGAATTGTTCTATCTACTTGGCTCGAGCTATGCCCTGGTTTAATTTCCCAAAGGCACTTCTCTCGGGAATTTTCCTTGCACTCCAGAGTTGGAGTGAGTCCCTCGAAAGGACTACCATGATAGTAAACCCACGAGTTTACTTTACCCCTACCATCGAATTTATAGCTCAACGAATTAGGAAGACTTTTACTCAGGTCACCAAGCCTAGGGATAATTTACCCAAGAACCATCTGAAAGATATATCAGAGCTCTATTGCCCATCAAACTTAACCTTTACATAGGTAGGAGGGTGGAATTGGCAATGTCCTGAAAGTCCCGGAGTATTCAGACCCGTTCATCTACATTTCGGCATTTCGGCATTTCAGCACTCGAGAAACCAAAGGGAAGGACCCTTCGTCATCACAAGTCGCGAAGTCTCGGTATGCGAAACTCCAAATTAGCTTAGTGTGAATAGGTTTCGTCATTTCGAAGTTTTAGCACCCGGGAAACCAAAGGGCAAGACCCTTCGTCGTTGCAAGTCATGAAGTCTGGGTATGCGAAACTCCAAATTAGCTTAGTGTGAATAGGTTTAGGCAATTCGGCATTTTGGCGTTTCAGCACCCAGGAAACCAAAGGGAAAGACCCTTCGTCATCGCAAGTCGTGAAGTCCTGGTATGCGAAACTCTGAATTAGCTTAGTGTGAATAGGTTTCGGCATTTCGACATTTCGACGTTTCGGCACCCAGGAAACCAAAGGGAAAGACCCTTTGTCGTCGCAAGTTGTGAAGTCCCGGTATGCGAATCTCTGAATCAGCTTAGTGTGAATAGGCTTCAACATGTCGGTGTTTCGGCACCCGAGAGACCAAAGGGGAAGACCCCTCGTCTTTGCAAGTCGTGAAATCCCGGTTCACAAAACTTGGGGAGGATCTGGACCGTCCATCGGAGGAGATGCGTGGTGAGCGGTCATAGTTCGGGGAAAGCTCCAAAACCCCGTAAGCCATTGGATCTCATAGGACAACAAGGGGATTAAGGATGAGTGTCCTTCAATGCCCTTAAGCTCAGCAGGGATAGTGACCGTCAGATTCAGATCAACGAGGTTCGTTAATCTCCTACACGAATTCCCATATCAAAATTAGGGGATTTGAGTGACATGAGTTCTGGAGTTGTTGCATTGTGAACTCCCGGTTCAAGAAACTCTGAAGAGATCTGGACCATTGGACCCATATCTTCAAGGACCGTTGGATCTCGTACAAGAAATCATGTATCGGATTTCGGGTTTCGGGGTTTGAAGAGTCGAAAGACTCGACTTGCTTTCATTTCAAACTCCCGGTTACCAAAGTCCCAATACGGCCAGGACCGTCGGATCAGGGGGGAGATTTGTAGCCGTCGATCTCAACGAAGGAATGATTTTGGGTTTTAGGGTTTGAAGAGTCAAAAGACTGGACTCTCGGGCATCGCTGAGTCGCGAAATGCGAAAGGCGCCTCTTGGCTTGGCTTGGGGTCATAATCGATGATCACATGGAGGCGAAGCCCACGCTTGGTGCTTGAGTTGTACACGACTGGTTTTCAATGAAAGAACTGACAAATTAGTTTAGTGAAGGTTCCGACAGGAAGAGCTAGCCTGCGCTAGGACCTCATAGGAACTCGGGGATTCTGTCCCTCGAGAAAGAAAGGAGAAAAAGGAGAGAAAAAAAAAAAACCTATTATGCTGTAGTGGGTGTGTGACAAATTGGTATTAGAGCATGGTTACAACACTTTGCCTGCTTGGGCTCATGGATGAGTTGTGCAGGAACTCCATCTGAAGTACTCTTAAAAGGAGTAATTCTCTATCCTAATCACCCTTATCAAAAGCCGAAGTTAAGAATGAAAATTCCTATTGTGTGTATGCATTTGAAAAATATGAATTATTCGCTGATTGTGAACGAATATAATGTTGACTAACAACAAGTGTTTTTCTTGCACAACAAGAAGACGATCAACCGCGGGAAACTGCAGATGTATAGAATGGTGACGCACCACAAAGTGGGGGATGGCTCCCACAATAGAGATGAAGAGTCTGACGAAAGGAGAGTGGTAGAAACCCCTCTAGATCTAGCTGAGACTGTGAGAAGCCTCATTGTCGAACTACAGAGCTACAAGGACGACAACGAGAGGTTGATAAAAGCGCAAGAGAAGCAAACAAAAATTAATGCAGTCTTGCTGCAGAGCTTATCCGACATACATAGACAATTGCATCATGGACCTGACACCAGTCACGCGGACCAACGACAGACAAAGAGAATTCAAAGCCCACCTAGGATATGGAAACGTGGTCCTTTAAGTGGCCACACTGGGAGGAGCACCTTGAGAAAGGTTCACCCTAGAGATAAGGGACACACGTCAGACAATTCCTATGGAAAGGAAACTAGCGACTCAGAGGGATCTTCTAGTAGTAGAACTAGTTCTTATTCCCGAAGAAAACAGAAGAAGCGAAATCATTCCAAAAATCATAATCTCAAAGAATTCAAGAAGGCCAAACCACCCTCTTTCGACGGTGAAATAAAGAAGGGAGAGGAAGCGGAGGCCTAGCTGCTTGGACTAAAGAAGTATTTCGGAGTCAATGACTTCTCGGAAAATTTTAAGGCTTGAGTAGCCACTTTCAACCTGAATGGGAAGGCTTCCATTTGGTGGGAAGACCTTAAGAATGTAAAAGGGATTCACGAAGAAGACCTATCTTGGGAATGGTTTGAGAAATACTTTAGGAAGAAGTATTTGTCGAAAAATTATTTCGACGAAAAGACTAAAGAATTCTATGAACTCAAGTTGGGGCAACACACCATAGAGGAATATGTCAGCAGATTCCTCGAATTGCTGAGGTACATACCCTATATAAAATAAGAAAAGGAAAAGGTGCAACGATTCATCAGTGGACTACCTAAGGTCTGTCAGAACAAGATTGAGTTTGACGAGCCAAATACCCTAGAAGATACTATCTGAAAGGAAAGATATTGTTATGAACAACTTGGGCATCGAACAGAACCTCGTGAAGGATGGAAGAAGAAGAATAGTTCATGATTCCAGAAAAGGGGGTTTAAATCCCCAAGATTTAAAAACTATAAAAAGGAATCAAGGATCAGCTTCCCAACCCAAAGTGTACACCAACATAATTTCCCCTCTCAGAGTGGAAATAAACCTTTTGGATCTACCCCAGGAAATATTGATAACCCGAAGAAAGAACCCTTAAAATGTTGGGGTTGTGGAGAAGAACATCTACTAAGGGATTGCCCGCACCAACAACAGAACAATCGGAGAATTTACAACATTCAAGAAGAGACCATCGTCAATGACGTGGCCAGGAGTATGCCGCAAATTTATGCAACCGTGGATAATAAACAAGCTGACCACCAAGCTTCAGTGGTGGAGATGGAAGGTATGATCATCAACCATCTAGTGTCTATTCTAATTGACCCTGGTTCAAATTTGATTTCTATAGCCCCTAAGGATGTTGATAAGTGTAAATTACAACCACATAAACATGCCAAGCCATGGTTGGTACAGTTATCCACTGGCACCAAAAGAAAGGTAGCGAAGGTCATACCAACTTGCCAATTCACTATGGGTGAATTCCCCACCCAAGCAACCCTTAATGTATTACCCCTAGGATCGTATGACCTGTTGATTGGTATGGACTGGCTAGCCACATATAAAGCCATACTGGACTGTTACCATAAAACCTTAGAATGTGTAAGTGAAGAAGGAAGAAGGGTAACCCTTCAAGGGATCTAAAAACCTGTCTCGGTGAGACAAATATTAGCCCTTCAAATGAGAAAGTATTGCAGAAAGGGATGTCCACTATATGCGATACGGGTGTTGGAATCAGTTGAATATGACAAACCAAGCCTCGAAGACCACCCCACACTAAGAGAATATAGAGATCTATTTCCGTAAGAGGTACCGGGATTGCCTCCGAGAAGGGACATTGAATTCTCGATAGAACTTGCACCGGGAGTGGTGCCAGTGTCTACGACACCCTACAGGATGAGCACACCCAAGCTAGTTGAGATTAAATTACAACTAAAAGAAATGATGGACAAAGGCTATATCTGTCCTAGTGTGTCTCCATGGGGAGCACCAGTCCTGTTTGTGAAAAAKAAAGACGGTACCCTCCGACTGTGCATAGATTATAGACAAMTCAATAAGGTAACCATAAAGAACAAGTACCCCTTACCCAAGATCAATGACCTGTTCGATCAATTGGGAGGTGCTTCCATCTTCTCAAAGATTGACTTGAGATCTGGATACCATCAAGTCTGAATCAAKGGTGAAGACATCCACAAAATTTCCTTCAGGACGAGATATGGTCACTATGAGTTTGTGGTAGTACCATTTGGATTGACCAATGCCCCTRCCAATTTTATGTGCTTGATGAACAATGTGCTCAGCAAATTCCTAGAAAAATTTGTATTGGTTTTTATTGACGATATATTACTTTACTCCAAGAATAGAGAGGAACATGAGGAACATCTTAGACTTGTGCTTCAAGTTCTAAGAGAACATCAACTCTATGCCAAATTTAGCAAGTGTGACTTTTTCCAGAAGAAAATACATTACTTGGGCCATGTCATATCTGAAGAGGGAGTAGCAGTAGATCTTGACAAGATCAGGTCTATCATGGAATGGCCTACCCCAAAGGACATTTCGGATATTAGATCGTTTATGGGCTTAGCAGGATACTATAGGAGATTTATAAAAGGATTCTCCAAGATTGGTTGTCCAATCACTGCCCTCCAGAAGAAGGGAGATAAATTTGCATGGACACAAGAATGTGAAGAAAGATTTCAATCCCTAAAACACCTTCTGACCCATGCACCCATGCTAAAGATCACTGATCCCAGAAATGACTTCCTCGTGTGCACAGATGCCTGTAAGGAAGGGATAAGAGGATTCCTTATGCAAGGAGAAAGTGTAGTCTTCTATGAATCCCGAAAATTGAATGAGTACGAAGTCAACTATGTGACCCATGATCTAGAGCTGGCCGCCATAGTGCACGCCTTAAACATGTGAAAACATTACCTCATGGGAAGGAAATTTGTACTTATGACAGACCACTGTGGATTGTGATATCTGCTTGACCAACCAAAGCTCAATTCCAGACAAGCTAGGTGGATGTCCCTCCTTAGTGAGTTTGATTTTGAAATCGAACATGTTAAAGGAAAGGAAAATAAGGTGGTCGATTCCCTTAGCAGAAGTATGAAAATAATTCACCTAGCAACAGTGAGCACCTGCGAGACGAATGTCAAAGAAAGAGTCAGGAATGCACAAGAAACAGACACATTCTTCCAAACCGTGACCTTGTACCTGGAGCACGAACCCACAGGAATAAAGTATGAAGGTTACCAAATGATAGATCGAGGTTTGCTAACTTACAGAAACATATTGTATATTCCAGATTGTGATGACTTGAAGAGGTTCATAATGGATGAACTACATAAAATACCATATACTGGTCACCCAGGATATCAAAAGATGATCACGACCACTAGGAAACAATTCTATTGGCCTGGGTTAAAGAAAGACATAGCTAACTATTTAGATAAGTGCCTTGAATGCCAAAAGGTTAAAACAGAACACCGACAGCCAACAAGATTATTACAACCTCTACCAATCCCAGAATGGAAGTGGGAAACCATTTCCATGGACTTCATCACCAGATTACCAGCATCGACCAAACAAAATGACGCCATCATGGTAGTGGTGGATAAATTGAGCAAATCCGCCCATTTTATCCCCATCAAATCGACTTGCAAAGCAATAGATATCACCAACATATTCATGAAGGAGATATTCAAACTACATGGTATGCCTAAAGAGATCGTGACAGAGACACAAAATTTACTTCCAACTTTTGGAAATCCTTGATGGTTGGTCTGGAGACCAAATTACTGTTTAGCACAACCTATGATCCTCAAACCGATGGAAATATGGAAAGAGAGAACCAAATATTGGAAGACATGCTAAGAATGCATGTAATGCATCAACCCAAGAAGTGGGAAGATTACCTGCCATTGGTGGAATTTTCCTACAACAACAACTACCAAAAATCCCTGAAGACGAGTCCCTTCAAAGTTATATATGGTAGACCATGAAACACTCCAGTCAGTTGGAGTAATACCGTAAAGATAATTTCTATTGGACCCAACATGCTAAAAGAAATGGAACAACAAGTGATTCAGATAAAACAAAATCTGAAGGTCGCTCAGAACAGACAAAAAATTTACGCCAACTGAAAGAGAACTCCAAGAGAATTTAAGACGAGAGACCACGTATATCTTAGAGTTAGGCCCAGGAAGAGTTCCCTGAGGATGGGCGCTTGTGCCAAATTGGTACCTCAGTATTGCGTACCCTTTGAAGTTATATATAGAGTGGGACTTGTAGCCTATAGGCTAGCACTTCCTCCCACAGTAAAAGCACATAATGTTTTCCATGTTTCATTATTGAAGAAATATGTACATGATTCTAATCATATAATTGACTGGTCTGTGATCTAGGTGAAACCAGAGGGAGAATTCCTGCTAGAACCTCAATGCGTACTGGACAGAAAGGAAACCCTAATCAGGAACCGAACCATTGCACAGGTCAAGGTGGAGTGGAAACATTTTGGCCCAGATGAGGCTACCTGGGAAATGGAAGATGCCATGAAACATGTATATCTGATTTTGTTTACTTCTGTACATACACGTCATATTGATAGATAGAACATAGAGGACGATGTTCCTTTAAGGGGGAGGGAATTGTAACACCCTTTTTCCCCCAGTCTGTAAAAATAACTATATTGTCCAATAACTATGGAAAACTCAAAGACATGAATGTTTGATTTGACAGACCTTTTTATGAAAGGTCAATGAATGTAAATTATGTTATGAATATGTGTTGCATGGCTGATGGGAGAGGGATGTGCTAAACGAGACCATGATGGCTAATGAGAGGTGGTGGAAGGGACCTAGAATGGTTGCATTAAATTCCACCGAGCCAGTACGGTATTAGTTTTACTTGCTCAAAGAACAAAGCAACTCTCTGACCCCAGAATGGATTTCCCATCAGATTGGTAGGTGGGGAGGCTCCTCAAGAGTTAATGAGGGGATGGGGTTGAACCACCCATCTGTAACAGCTCCCAGACCTGACCGTGGATGGGGAAATTCGTGCCACATGCAATCTTGCAGAGAAAAGGCAAGAGAGGAAGGGTGGTAAGGGGGGAGAGAGAACGCGCGCAACAGGGATCGCGAGGAAGAATTGGAGAAACTCTGGAAACATAGAGAGTTCTGAACAGAGGAGAAGGAGAGTAACCTTCATCCTTGACTTCCGTTGAGCTGGAAGTAGAAAATTGAACCTCAAGCATCGTGGTCTAGCTCGGGGGTGGCTAGTGGTAAATCCGTTTGGAGTCACTGAGCCTACGGTTGGGTGGAAACGAGCACCCCTCTCAACAGTCACGTCACACCTGGTGTTTTCTGATAAGTGTTATGTCTTGTATTTTTGAATCGAATGCATGCTCATGTTTATACCCTCATAAATGGTTTCTGTATGGAAGTGTTTGCCTGTGTTTTGATTTGGAGACAAGGGATACATTCTTATAATTATATGACCATTATCGGTCTATGTATAGAATGAGTAGGTTCAGAATATGAGTCCATTCCCTTGAGAATTGTCCTATCTACTTGGCTCGTGCTACGCCCTGTTTTAATTTCCCAAAGGCACTTCTCTCGGGAAGTTTCCTCGCACTCCAGAGTTGGAGTGAGTCCCTCAAAAGGACTACCATGATAGTAAACCCACAAGTTTACTTTACCCCTACCACCGAATTTATAGCTCGACGAATTAGGAAGAATTTTACTCAGGTCACTGAGACTAGGAATAATTTACGCAAGAATCCTCTGAAAGATATGTCGGAGCTCTATTTCCCGTTGACCTTAACCTTTTCATAGGGAGGAGGGTGGACTTAGCAATGTCCTGAAAGTCCCGGAGTATTCAGACCCCTTCATCGAAATTTTGGTGTTTCGGCACCCGGTAAACCAAAGGGCAAGACCCTTCGTCATCGCAAGTTGCAAAGTCCTGGTATGCGAAACTCTAAATTATCTTTGTGTGAATATGTTCCGACATTTTGGCATTTCGGCGTTTTGACACCCGGGAAACCAAAGGGAAAGACCCATCGTCGTTGCAATTCGTGAAGTCCCAATATGCGAAACTCCGAATTAGCTTAGTGTGAATAGGTTTCGACATTTCGGCATTTCGGCGTTTCGACACACGGGAAACCAAAGGGCAAGACCCTTCGTCGTCACAAGTCGCGAAGTCCTGGTATGCGAAACTCCGAATTAGCTTAGTGTGAATAGGTTTCGACATTTCGGCATTTCGACACCCGAGAAACCAAAGGGCAAGAGCCTTCGTCGTCACAAGTCGCAAAGTCCCGGTATGCAAAACTCCAAATCAGCTTAGTGTGAATAGGTTTCTTCATTTCGGTGTTTCGGCACCCGGGAGACCAAAGGGGAAGACCCCTCGTCTTTGCAAGTCATGAAATCCAGGTTCACGAAACTCTGGGAGGATCTGGACCATCCATCGGAGGAGATGCGTGGTGAGCGGTCAGAGTTCGGGGAAAGCTCCGAAACCCCGTAAGCCATTGGATCTCGTAGGAAAACAAGGGGGTTAAGGCTGAGTGTCCTACAACGCCCTTAAGCTCAGGAGGGATAGTGACCGTCAGATCCAGATCAATGAGGTTCGTTGATCTCCTACATGAATTCCCATATCAAAATTCGAGGATTTGAGTGACAGGAGTTTTGGAGTCGTTGCATCGTGAACTCCCGGTTCACGAAACTTCGAAGAGATCTAGACCGTTGGATCCATATCTTCGAGGATCATCGGATCTTGTATAAGAAATCACATATCGGATTTCGGGTTTCGAGATTTGAAGAGTTGAAAGACTCGACTTGCTTGCATTTCGAAATCCCGGTTACCGAAGTCTTGATACGGCCAAGACCGTCGGATCAGGGGGGAGATTTGCAGCCGTCGATCTCAACGAAGGGACGATTTTGGGTTTCGGGGTTTGAAGAGTCGAAAGATTGGACTCTCGGGCATCGCTGAGTCACGAAATGCGAAAGGCACCTCTTGTCTTGGCTCGGGGTCATAACCGATGATCACATGGAGGCGAAGCCCGCGCTTGGTGCTTGAGTTGTACACGATGGGTTTTTAATGAAAGAAATGATGGATTAGTTTAGTGAAGGTTCCGACAGGAAGAGCTAGCCTGCACTAGGACCTCGTAGGAACTCGGGGATTCTATTCCTCGAGAAAGAAAGGAGAAAAAGGAGAGAAAAAAACAACAACCTATTATGCTGTAGTGGGTGTGTGACACTTGTGGTCATGAGTGTGTGGTCACATGAGCAGAGGAAGGGGAGGAGCTAACCTCCGTTAGCCCTCATTGGGGTTTCGGGACTTGGAGGAGTCGAGGAGTTGTTGCACCGGAAACCCCAAAGTCACGAAACGTGATGTGCCTTTTGGGCTAAGTCAGTGGTCGTGCTTGCGATCACGTGGAGTGGAGGCTCGCGCCTAGTGCTAGTTTGCGTGGAAAAAAAAAGACAATGACCTGTGGATTTAGTGTTAAAGGTTCTAGTTCGGAACCAGAAGATCCATTTCGGCTCCTGAGTCAAAGATCCTGACCGGGAGGTCACGCAACCCTTAGGAGAGATAGGGGGACTGCATCAAAAAACTGCCCTTTGTGGTACCTCGAGCTAATAGTCTTCTGTCTCCGTGGCTGGACACTCCATGCTTTCTAATTACTGAGTGAGTTGAGGTTTCAACCACCACTCCCTTCTTTTATTAACTGAATCCTCGAGATCAGGACGAGGCTTAACACCCAGGGGGCTACCACGTGCTTCTCTTGGATTTGGCATTATATAAACACGTGATTGTGGGGCCGTCAAATTTGATTTGGATCCACATCGCTTTTGAGCCCGCAATTCACCACCTTCCACCACATAGCTCTTTCTTTATACCATGGTTTCAATTGCAGGACTGCTCAAGAATTTTATCGTTCGAGCATGTTCCATCCCTGCAATGAAGCGTGTTCGTCAATCTGGTCATGATCTGCGATCTGGGAAAGCCCCTCTTTTGCTTCCACATGCCACTCTTGGATAGACCCTGCTTCTTGCTGCAAATATCAACAACTCTCAATTACTTTGGGACTTTTTCTTCTGCTTGCTCGCACAATCCTCTGAAGTTTCGAATTCCCGAAGTGAGATATCTGGTGACGCATGGCCTCTTGATTTGGACGACCGAGATTCACTTTGGGAGTTCGGGATTTGGGCCTTTTTCTTCTGCTTGATCGTACAATCCTCTGAAGTGACGAATTCCCGAAGTGAGAGATATGGTGATGCGTGGCCTCTTTATTTGGATGGTCGATATTTACTTTGGGAGTTCGGGCTTCAGGCATTTTTATTCTGCTTTCTCGCGCAATCCTCCAAAGTGTCTAATTCTTGAAGTGAGAGATCCGGTGATGCGTGGCCTCTTGTTTTGGACGACCGAGATTTGCTTTGGGAGTTTGGGCTTCAGGATTTTTCTCCTTCTCGCTCGTGCACTTCTCTGAAGTGCCGAATTCCCAAAGTGTGAGATCCGTCAACGCATGTCCTCATCCTTCAATGGCTCGGATTTACTTTGAGACTTCATGACACTTGGCTAGTCGTTAATCCTTGCATGAAATTTAAACTATGACTTTCTGAGAGCCGCTAATCTAAACTTTATATGGGATCTCCATTGTTGAAACATGAACCTGTCTTCTTTCCTTTATTTCATCCTAAAATGGACTTCTTTTGAATGTTGTTCTTGGACGCTTCCTGTGCAGACTACAGACTTGGACAAACTGCTTCCCTTGACAACTATATGTGATAACATACATGAAGAAGGTGGTTATCCCAAGTGCGGCTATAAATGAGGATGTCATTAAAGAAAACCATGAAACACTTATGAAGGTAAGGTTTCAATAGTCTATTCATGATACTTTGAAAGGTGGATGGGGCATTGTAAATACCAAAAGGCATGACCAAGAATTCATAATGTCCTTCATGAGTTCTGAAAGCAGTCTTCGGAATATCTGCCTCCTTCATCTGAATCTAATGATAGATGAATAAAAGGTATAATTTGGTGAATAAACAGACACCTTGGAGTTCATCCAACAGATCATCAATGACAGGAATGGGAAAATTATCTTTGATGGTCAGTTTATTCATGGCACGGAAATTAGGGCACATGCACCAAGTACCTTCTTTCTTTAAAACCATCATCGCGGGTGAAGAATATGTGTTGGTACTAGGGAGAATTACCCCCACCTCTTGTAACTCATGTACCTTCTTTTCTATTTCATTTTTTTGAGAAAATGGATATATGTAGGGACGTACATTAGGGGGTTGACTTCCTAGAAGGAGATGGATGCTATGATCATGCTCACCCCTGGAAGGTGGTAAGGATGTGGGAACCTCAAAGACCTTGAGGTACTTGTCCAAGATGAGTTGCATTCTAGGAGGAATGACCTGAGAGGTATGTTCAGTGACTTGGATGGCATTAAATTGATCAATCACACCATGGTGGCCTTTCTTCAACATTTTTT
>ML784629.1:172951-184019 GCA_009831015.1 Picea engelmannii | reverse complement strand
TTTTTTTTTAAATAAAAAAGTGTGGATCCTGCTATATTAGATAAACAAAATTTTTACAGAGTTATACAAAAGGGTAGGTCTGGTATCACCCAAAATGCTGCCGATTATCAGAAACCAGCAAGTATAGGGATTGAGTAGCAATAGCATTATGAAACATAAAGACGAAGTGGCATTTGTCCTGCCTGAAGGAAACCAGGACAGATGTCTTTGGTCTAAGTTCATATAAAAACAGTAACATAAAAAACTAAGAAGCAAAAGAACATAAAAACCTAGGTGCCTGGTGACCTGTCATCCTCGCCAGTCTGCCGCGTGGTCTTAGCCATGATGGCAAAAGCTTGCGAGCAGAGTGGACATTTCCTCTTGGCTTGTGCGTTGGAGAATGCGTCGAGGAGCATGTCCATTCTCTGACCCATGCAGAGGGCCCGATACTCCAGATCAACCAAGTGTCCACGGAGGTCGAAAATGAGAGCTAGGTGTTCATCCCAGATGAGTGAGCCATGCACGCTGCCACCCTCGTCCACCACCGCTCCAGAACCCGCATCTAACAGCCGTTGTTCCACAACATCCTCTGCAACCTTTGTGCCCGCATTATGGCAACTGCAATTATCATCACCAGGCCAGGGTATTTCCTCCACGATACATCCAGGGATGTACTCAACCAATGCCAGAGTGGGCTTGCAGTCCTCCCTCTTGGTCGCTGCCCGGGTGAACGCCATGGTCGTCAGGTCCTCCACAGACGAGATTTCCTCCACAATGCAGGGGGGAAACTCCTCCTCAGTTCTGACTTCCTTCCTCGTTCCCGTCGCATTCTCCTTGACATCATGGCTGCATCCAGCTCCAGACTGAGCGATGGTGGCAAGCCGAGCCCGTTTCTCTGCTCTGGTTTTCTTCCGGAGGATTGAAGTTGCAAGAGCCAAGGCCCGTTCGAGTTGTTCCTTACGAAGCCGCTGCGCCTTATGCGCCTCCCAAGCCGAGCCACGACAAGGTTTACCTCTCTTTCGGGCCATGGAGAAGGCGCAAAGCAATTGCCGGTGGAGGCAGAAGAACAATTGCAGGTTTGAATCGCGGGCAAGCGAGCTCAGTCTCGTTGAATGCAGAAAGAGATGCAGCAAGAGAGCAGAATGCCAGAGTGCAAAATGCGCGGTGAAATCCAGACCCCAACAGAGCATTCGGGCTGTAAATAGGGCCTTGGCAGATGCAGACCTACTCTTACCGAGCGAATTGAAAACGAAATGAACAGAAGCCAAGGCCATCCCCTCGCAATTAACCTTTGCCATAACTGAAACATTGCAATCGTACCTTGTCGCTCGAGGGAAAGGTCCCTCCAACCTGAGACTGCATCGATGGCCGTCCCCCATCGTTAAGTTATGCGCGTGGGTGGCGGTCGTCGGCATTTATGCCAGGGCCGGGTGCGGATCCACCTGGCTCCCTATAGCTACGTGTCACCCCATCCGGGGAATTATTAGTAAGAATTTTAAATAATATAAATTCATCTTAATTTTAAATTTACGAAGCATCAAGAGGGATCAAATCCTTGAAGATGCAAGTCTTTCCTCACGTTATTTTTTGTGAACCAATATTATATTTATATTTATATTTATTTTATATTAATTAATTTTGTTAAACTAACATGTGCAAATATTATCCATGTTACATTATGTTTATCTATGTCACATTGAGTTGTAGAGTGGCTATTTCTTGGATAAATTCAAAGCTGTGATATATTTTAGGTAAAATTATTTGGGAAAACCCACTTAGAACTTCCTTTTATTCCAAGCTCGAGGTGGATACAACAAAATACTCATTAAACATGTTACTTACATTAGTACCAGATAAAAAGGATAGAATTATTCCTCTAAAGCATCCAAACTAATCTCAAGTAACTAAATTTTATATAATTTTTCATCATATGAAATGAAAATCCACTATATTGACTAGCTAAAAACTACCTATACCTCATGTTGTTCCACCTAAAATTGATGTCAATATATTTACATGTTATTTATTTCTATTCATTTAATGAGTTTCTACTTTAATTATAAGTTATTTATCATCTCCCTCAAACCACATGGATTTGTAGTGAAACATGAAGTTTATCTTAAGAGCTAGTAAGTTTTGGGTCATTTATAATTATCCATGTGACCGTGGAATTAAGACCTAGTCACACTTGTGACTAACTCTCATGTTAAACAAAATTTGATTTGTGAGCAACTTGAGGTTGAATTAAGATTTACATGTTATAAATATCATGGGGGGAGAGGATTTTTTTTTCAATTTTTTTTTTCCATGGACTTTATGACAAAATTTTTCCATGAACTTCATGACAAAATTTTTCCACATTAATTAAAATTTTGAAAAATAATATACAACCAAATATTTTTCGCACATTTACTAATATTAAGAAAAACAATAATATGTAATCAAATATTTTTAAATGATCCTTTATATTACATTAAAAGAAAAACAAATACTCAATCACTATTACTTCAATATTTTCAAAATTTCATAAATTCAATAGTATCTTTTATTATTAATAATAATAAAAAATCATGTCAATTAAATTAAATTTGCTTGGTTATGAAGAGAAGTTGCTATTTCTTTTTTCCATATTCAAATTAAATTAAATTTGGTTTGTTACAAAGAAAAGTTGTTATCTCTTTTGTCCATATTCAAATTTTGTTTGTGATTTGTTTATTTTTCTTAAAATTTATAAGGTATTAACAATTTTATTTTTACTTAAAGGATGAGATCACATGTTTCCAAATATTTTAACTCCCATAGATTAACTTAAATGTTTGATAATAGAATCATATGTTTTCAAACATTTTAAATTTTAAAAGTTAATTTATTAGTTGAACCATTTGTTTATATTATAGATTCATATTCAAATTCAATCCAATCCCTCAAAATTACTAATCTTTATTGTAAACAAGAAAGAACCCTATATAGTTTTCCTTAAAAACATAAAGGAAAAATATACTAATAAATACAATGGAAATATAATATGTCAAAATAAAATACTATATAAAACATTTAATTTAAATATCAACACTACATACAAGGGGTTATTTAATTTAAATATCAACACTCCATACAAAGGGGTTATAATTTAAATAGGTAAATCTTTTTGAATTAAAAATAAAGGCGTTATAATTTAAATAGGTAATTATTTTTGAATTAAAAAATAAATTGTGATTTCATATAAAAAAATAATAATTTTACAACTTTAAAATATGAAAAATATGAAAATTAAAATTAGAAAATTAAAAATATGAAAAATATGAAAATTAAAACTACAAAATTAATTTATCTTTCAATTTAGTATAACAATAATATCTTTCAATTTAGTATATAATATCTTCCATTTTAACAAATACTTAAGAATGGATTTAATAAGTTTCTCATGTTTATAATATTCTCTTCATGAAAAATGGTTTTTTAACCAAAAACATTATGGAATTTTAATTTGGATTTAATAAGTTTTCCATGTTTATAATATTGAGAAATGGTTTTTTAACCCGAAAAATTATGGAATTTCAATTTTCATTTAAATTGGAAGATAAAAGAAAATGATCAAATATTGATTATATACCTTTTATAATAAATTTAAGACTGAATTTTAGAATAACCATAAAATTATTAATAACAATTAAAATATTACAAAAATCTTATTAATTTTAATTTAACTATAAAAAATATTATTTTTAATATTATTTTTAATATTATGGAAAAAAACAAAATAGTATTTCTAAGAGTATGATCACTATTTATTACTTTTATATAGTTAAACTAATCAATTAAGTAATTTAAAAACTAATATATTTGTAAAATCTATATATTAATCTATTTTTTTTGGAATTAAATAATTTGTAAGCAAAGAAAATAAATCTATTTTTTTTTTGGAATTAAATATATTTGTAAAATTTGTAAAGAAAAGAAAATTAATCTAAAAACTTTTTGGAATTAAATATATTTATAATGAATACCATTTTCTTTTGTTTTGATAATGAATACCACTTTCTTTTAACTTGTTTTATAAAATAAAAATTTACTCATTTCATAATTTAATTACTTTTTAAACCTTCTTATTTACAAAATCCATAATTATCTTGATATTTTTGTTTTCATTATATTTAAATACATATAGTATAATTTTTTTACTTCCTTAATAAACCTTATTCAACAATAAATATCATCATGCTTATGGGTGTAAATTAGTCTCTTTACCATATGTGGGGCAATGTAGGTACATTTAAAGGTTATAGTGTTACTTTTGTCATGTGAGTATGAACCCATCAAAATTACCAATATCACTATATACATAAAATTAAAAAGATATCATCATCATTAATTAATTTGTAAGTATTAAAAAATTAAATTAAATTTATTACATATTATTAACAATGAAAATACATCAAGTTGAAACTTTGCTTTCCATTTGGGTGGCAAAATATTTGACTTACCAAAATTTATTACATATTATTAACAATGAAAATACATCAAGTTGAAACTTTGCTTTCCATTTGGGTGGCAAAATATTTGACTTAACAACTATATTTCTTGACGGATCTACTTGATGTGAGAACACATTATATTTTTTAATATTTCTTGAYGGATCTACTTGATGTGAGAACACATTATATTTTTTAATATAATCGAGAAATTTTTTATGCKTAAAAAAATAACTTTTCTTTCAACTAAATATTTTATCTAATAAAACTTAAAACTTAAAAGCAAGTTAAAACTTAAAACTTTGGAGTGTGCATATGAATGACGTCATATATATGATGCTTTGATTGATTTTGAAGACAAGGACGTCATATATGATGCTTTGAGTGATTTTGACGACAACCTAGAGACAACTAGAAGTTCTGTAAAAGTCATTTCTTTGAACAGCTAAACACAAGCGTTTTCAACCACTACTTTTTTGAACTTTCGTGCACCTCATTCATGTTATCTTCAACTTTAATGCAAAACAGCATCCATCAGCCATGATCAACTGCTATTATCACCAAAACCATTCAATTTTTGGACATATCATGTGAATAATCCTGCTTCCACTTTTTCCATGGGACCCAAAAGCAATCAATTTACCTGCAAAGCATTCTTCTTATACGTTTTAAGAGATCCTAAAATCAAACCAGTCATTCCCAGAGCCAGTAGATAACCCCAGCAGTTAAACAGGCGCTCTCTGAAAAGACTCAAGCTCTGGTTCTGATCGTACCCAAGTGGATCCATGGCAGCTCAAAAGTCAATCAATCTCAGCCCGTTGGCTGTAATAGTTCTCCTCATGGCAGGAACCCATCTTCATCATCATGCAGTGGGGATGGAGATGAAGAAAACACAGATAGAATTCTACATGCATGATGTTGTGAAGGCCTTGAAGAATGCCACCACTGCAGTGAAAGTGACAGACGGCCCTCCTGGATTTGGAATGATCAGAGTCATAGACGATTCTCTCACAGAGGGACCCCAACACAATTCAAAGGAGCTGGGTAGAGCCAGAGGAATGTATGTGCAAGACTCTCTCAGTGGAGTTAATCTGTTATTGGTATTCACTGTTATTTTTCAAGCAGGCGAGCACAATGGAAGCACTCTTTCCTTGCAGGGGCAGGATGATACAAATGATAAGCAGAGGGAGGTATCGATAGTGGGGGGAACTGGGCATTTTCGCCATGCCACCGGGCATGCCATACTTGAAACCCAGCTGACAATGGGCGCCAATGTTATTCTCAGGTTTAATGTCACTGTTCTTCACTGATCAGATCTTGCAGAATCAATACTTTCTGTATTGATTTTGCTCTCTCAAACCTTACAGGAGCCAGGCAGATTAATTAAATCTAGAGTTCATGTATATATATGAACTCGGAGAAAGTATATACTACTATACCCACAGAAAGTATAAATGTAGGTTTGGTATTTATTATTCAGTGCTCAGAATATGACAGTAAATTTTAAGCTATTTATGCATTCCTTACGCTACACAGACAGGCAAGTATTGTATGTTATTTATGGTACTGTTTTATGTATTTTGATTGAAATTGTAACAGATGAGGTTTTGTGGTTTCATGTGAGTAATATACAGTCTGCACTGTGATTAATGATATTGTGATACTTGTCATTTGAGTGGTAAATGAATTTTTGGATGAGATGAGGGGATTGTGTATATGAAGCTTTTTCTTTTAAATGGCCAGTATTCTAATACAGGTTAGATGCAGAATGACAAAATAAGTTTTGATTTGATCACAAATATCTGGACTTTCAGCATTGAGCTGTTACTGTCACAAAAGATATTTTTGCTGGTATAATTATAAGTTATATTTTTTCAATTTAAATCATATTAAAACATTTTCATAAGTAGATTTTGAAGAGAAATTAATAAGTTAAAGTTGAGAACAATAGGTTATTCTTATTGTTAATGTAATTATATCAGAATACTCACAATTAGATTTAAAGAGTTTGTCAATTGAATTGGGTTTAGTACATTTCGTTCAGTGAAAGTCCTTATCCTTTCCTTGGGTTCATTTGTAACATGTTTGTTGGGATGTTTTGGATTAGTTAAATTGTAAGAGAGTTTAAGAGCATGCATTACTAAAAGAGGGTTATAGTACAAAAAAAGGGAACTTTCTAGTCTGTCAAAAAGGAAACCAGGTCAGAGGTTCTCGAGTTGCGCTTTCTGAAAAAATCAAGGGGTATGACTGGACTGCCATCGTGGGAAACCAGCGTAGTCCTACCATAGTCCTACCATATCCAGTTTCTGACAAGATAATCACAACAAACATGAAAAGGAGAAACAGAGACTAAACAGACGTTGAACTGACCTGACTGACTTGCCAATAGACTAACCAAACGCTAGTCCAGGAGAATGATATGCTTCTTTCCTTCATTGGCCTGGCCCTTGTTCTCCTCCTTTTGGGAGACCATACGAGTATTTCTGATGTGTTATGGTGCTCCATTCCCACCGGCTGGCATGATGTCCATGTGATGGATGTAGCCCAGGTAGAGGTGGAATTGAGCAACCAATCACTCAATCTTGTCTTGCTGGTCCTTCTCGACTTCAGTTAGCAGTCTGGTAATGGTTTCCAAACTACTGAGGCATCTTAGGATTTCATGCAATAGTTTCGTATGTTCCTTGTTGTTCTCCCATCTCGTGTCCTCCCTTTCCGAGCTCACTTTGCCAATCAACATCTTTGTTTGCCATGCCATCTCCACCGTTTTGTGGTAGAGGGTTTCCCTGGGTTGCGTGGCTCCTGGGTGAGTTACCCGATCCATTTCCTGAGTCAGAGCATCCCATGTTTTGCCCTTGCGACTTCTCTTGATTTCCTTTTCCAAACGGTTAATGGTCGTATTTCCTTTCAGTGCAACCAGGGTGTGAAAGGTGCCCTCCGTGTCTCTGGCCGCCTGCTCCATCCTTGAAACCCGTTGGGGATTGTTCTGAGTTCCCTTCCCTAGGGGGTTCATTTTGCTGTGAGTTCGCTTCATTCACACCATCCTATCTGGCCTATGGAAGCTCCTTTGCTGGATTCTCAACTTGTTTCCTGCCCTTGTGTCTATGGTGGCTCCTGCAGTTGTGCTCTTATGTTTACATCTATTATTGTTGTTTCTTCTCTTATTGAAATTTGCTTGCTACAAGCTCGTCCTTCCAAGCATGGTCTGCCTGTAGAGGTGAACCTTTCGGTCATTTTTCCCCGTCGCGGTACGTATGATCATGATGACTCCATCATTATCCCTGTACAAGCCCTTTCCCTTGCTCGCTTGATATCCTACTGAGCATCTCCCCATACCCGGCCTTTGGCGTGGTGGGTCGATATTGGTTCGTGTCAAACCCTCTTGCCTTACGTCATTCGCTGCCTACTATATGCCGTCGATATTTTCCCATCGTCTTTCCCCTCAAATATTACTGTTGACACGACCTTGTTGTCGTACCCTCGCCTGTTGTATAATCTGATCCTGCATTGTGATTTTTGGTCGAGTGTTGGGAAGTCATATCTTGCCTGGGTCCTGGGTGTCATCCCCTGGGCCTTTCATCGCCCTCCTCGATGTGACCTTCCTTTCTTAAGTTGTTGTCACAATATTTTGTCACTAGTTGGAGGCAGTCCATTCTGAATTGTCCTTCCGGGATGTTGAGCTAGGTAGTATCTAGTTCCTGTCCTTCCTTGCTAACCCCCTCGTTGGCAATTCTATTCGCCAGGCCATTTGCTGACCTACGTACCCAGCGCAACTCCACTGTGTTAATCGTTTGCAGATGCTCCTGAATTTTTTGTAGGGAGTGTGCCAGGCGCCAGTGTCTGTGCACTTTTCCCACTCTTGTGCCATTTTGGAGTCTCTTTACTGTGTTGATGACCAAGGTGGAGTCACCTTCCATGATAGTGTTGGTCATCCTTTCACATCTTAGAATTTCGAGCCCAAGCTCCAGGGCTCCAAATTCTGCTGTGTTGTTGGTTGAGTTTCCCATACTCCTAGCGTACATCCGGATTATGTTTCCACCAATATCTTTGATCACCCCTCCCATCCTTGTCATTCATGGGTTCCCTTTTGCTGCCCCATCAAAATTAACTTGAGGAACCCTGTCGAGGGTGGTGTCCAGTTGCGCTCTCCTGATTGGAGTTGTAGTGGTTGCCCTACCCGTGTGTTGTTGTGCCCATCTTTTAGGTGAAAAACTTCCAAGATTCGAGAGTCTTGGCATGTGGGCTGCTCTTTTCCAGTCTGGCAATTGCGGCTCTGCACCGTTTCTCGAATTTGAGAGATTATTGCTTCCTTGAGTTTCCCTTCCGGAAGGATTTCATTCCTGAAGATGCATCGATTCCTTTCTTTCCATATAGCCCATATAATCATCCCTGACATGAGATTCCAACAGAGGTTCACCATTTCATTTTTGTTATAACTCTCATTCTAGTTATTGATCGTTGCGCTGATGTTACCTTGGGTCCTATTGGATTGGCGAAAGATGTTTGCCACCCAATCCCAGATTTCTATTGTATAAGTACATTCATCGAGGAGGTGATTCGTTGTTTCTTCCTTTTCTTGACAGAGGTGTCATCGTGATGGGCCTATGGAACCCCTTTTCCTTAGGTTTTCCCAGGTTAGAATTCGATTGTGAAGTACTAACCATTTTAAAATTTTGATTTTTGGCCACTAGGGGCTGTCCCAAATCTTTCCCTACTATTGCACTAGATCTTCTTGTTCTTGGGTTGTGATGTAATTCTGAGCTTCTTTTAAGTTGAATTTTCCACCATTTTTTCTGCCCCATCTTAGTTGGTCCTCTTCTTCTGAGACGACAATTTTCCTTTTCCCCAATTCCTCCTCCACCTCCTTCACTATTGTTGTGATATGATCTCTATTCTATGGATTGAGTTTGTCCCAGATCCTCCATATGTCTCGGTCATTTTCTTTTTTCCAGTAGTCATGGATTTTGATTTTTCCTTGCATGATCATCTTCTGTTGGAGTTCCTCCCTATTCGGATTTTCCATTCTGGGTTCTTGTTTCCACGCGTCCTCCCAGAATCTGACTGTTTTACCATTTCTCACTTCCCAGAAGTTGTGTTTCTGGATCCAAGTTATGTTGCACTAGGCTAGATTCCAGATGGCTGATCCCTCCCTTGTGCCCATAAAGTGAATTCGATCCTAGTTGTTGATGTCCGGGGCACACTTGGCCTTCCAGAGGGTTTCCCACGGTGTTTCCTTTTCTTTGACCCATCTCCACTAGAGTTTCACCCCGTAGGCTTCATTGGTTACCTGTGGGTCTTGTAACCCTAGGCCTCCTTTGTATTTGGGTTTGCAAACCTTCTCCGAGGCCACAAGGGCCCATTTTTTCTTTCTTTCCGCTCCTCGCCATAGGAAGTCCCTTTGGATGGTTCTTATTTTTTGGAGTATTCCTTTGGGATCGGGAAACACTAACATCATATAGGTCGAAATTGCTTGCAGAACCACTTTGGTAAGAATAAGTCTCCCCGCTAGGTTGAGGGATTTGTAAGTCCAGTTTTTCACCCTCTCCTGTAGTTTGTTGATCACTCCTTGTTATAACCCTAACTTGCACCAAACATGCTTACTTGGCATCAGGCCATCTCAGATTCCTTCTTTTCCAAAACACTACTGAACAACTCTTCTTAAAAACCCCTTTTATAAAGGCCCACGCACCCTGCTCCATTACTGCATGCATGTACACGCTAGTTGACCCAAGACAACCTGCGTGTACGTAAGCATGAAAAAAGGAAAGTTGCTGATGGAACACACAAATTTGGGTAAGTTAACTAAACCTTTCGGCCATGCATGGCCAGTCATTCGACCAAATATCTAGGTCCTTCTAACCTATAAAAGAAGGGGTAGGGGTCCCATTTGAAAAGGGAAAAATCATAGTAAAGAGACTATACCCAATTGAGCATTCCCCTTGTCCCAACCTTTAGCCATCAATGTGCAAAGAGAAGTATAGAGCAACGAAGTTGGAGGACAGTTGAAGAGGAGCCTAGGACCAAGTTCGTGGAGCAGTGGCCAACTTCATCATTGTAAGTTGTTTTAGTGAAGTTAATAATAAAGAAGTACTTTTCCCATCCCACCATATGAGGTTTTGATTGTTTATTGCGTACATGTTGTTAAATCTCTAACCCATTAATCCGTAGATCAAATGCATGTGGAGTTATTTGTTTGTCTTTTGTGAATGCAGGTCAGCCTTGGGAGGAGAGTTGCAGTCAAAGAACAACCAAGCGTGAAGAGTGATTGATACCAAACGTCGGAAATAAGGTATGTTCACTTGATATTCTTAACTGTGTATTTGCTTAAGAATAATGGGGATTAGGTCTGGGATGATGGTAAAAATTAGGAATCTTTGGTCTTTTCTGCATGCATGATAAAATCCTAAGTGCTAGTCCGTAGGGGAATTTCCCACTCACAACAGAATTGGCGACCATACTGGGGATCTCTTGGGTTTTCTGGGGATACTTTTTCGTAGTTTTAAATTGGTTTCATCACCTTTTTTCTGAGTTTCTGCAAGAGTCTGAGCTAGTAGGGATTTTGGTCTTCCATACCAGTACTCCCTGCTTTCTTTGCTTGGCTGCATTTTCTTTTCGGGAAG
>ML784629.1:107496-132296 GCA_009831015.1 Picea engelmannii | reverse complement strand
AGGAAAGTGTTCTTAGTGAAGAGCTTGATTTTCCATCATCATAACATCATCATGACATCATCACGATGACCAAAATTGTGGATAACAATTCTATTAACCAAAACCCGTGTATATTACTTACCAAACATGCCCTTTTTACCATGTCTCGAGCTTCGATATTCCAGTGGGAATATTATTAATAATATTATATATTATAATGCACCATGATTTTATTAAATTAAATCTATAATATAATTTCATCACCCCTAGGCATATAATTTTCCACACACACCATCCCTTTTCTACTCTGGGGAGTTTAATAATACTACATTATATCGACCCTTGAGTATATCCTATTCACACACACCTTCTCCTCTCAATCTTCCGGTGCCCGGAAACCTGGTGGGGGTTTAACAATAATATTATACTTATATTATATTATACCGGCTCTCAGGTAAATCATATTCATGCACACCTTATTCTCTCAATATTTTGGTGCCCGATAACCTGATGAGGGTTTAATGATATTATACTAATAATATATTATATAGGACCTCGAGTAAATAATATTCACACACAATATTATACTAATAGTATAATATTATAGTATAATCTCAAAATTAAAGGAATTACGCCATATCATATCCTCCTCTTAGAGGCGATCCTTTTCCCCATTGAGAGCACAACTATGACTAGATACCTAATGTATAAGAACAAGTTAAACAACATGGAAGACAAGAGGATTCCTAAAATTGCTTCAAACTCCAATTGAAACCACCTTCGACTCAAGAGGGGATGTCATAAAGATGCCCAGTCTTGGCTAATCCATTGGGGAATCATGGAAGAGGCCATTTTCCAGAATAAGGATACTATTAAAAATATTTTTAAATCAAAATTTAAGGAGAAAATGCGGTGTTATAAAAAGTTAGAGGAAAAAATAAAGTTAAGGCATTATAAGGAGGTAATCAACCCTAATATAGAAGATCAAAATTATCTCTCTCTTTTGACATTTGTAAAGAAAAAAAAAGAATTGCTAAGATACGAACCAATTCTCACGAACTCCATAGTGAAACTAGGCATTGGTCAATTCCTAAAACTCCATGGGGTGAAAGTGTGTGCCACCTTTGTGACACTAAGAGGGTTGAAGATGAAAACAACTTTCTCTTAGATTGTCCAGCCTATACACAGATCATATCTCGATTTCAAAATATTTGTCACACTACCAACCTTCCTAACCTTTTAACTCAACAAAACTATAGTGATTTTAGAAAGATTCTCTTAATTCTTTTTGAGCACATAAGCAAAATTATAAATCATTGCAAGTAATCCCTTACCCTCTTAAGGTCCGATAGACCAATTTGGTCTTTGGAAATTAATAATAATAATCATCATCATCATATCGACCCTCATGTAAATCATATCCATGTGCACCTTCTCCTCTCGATATTTCGGTGCTCGATAACCTGGTGGGCGTTTAATAATATTATATTTTTGGGAGAAAGGAACATAATTCCCATGTATTCGAAAATAATAACAAATAAATATTCTCATAGAAAAATTTCTCTAGGGTTATAAAATTAGCCTCAATACAATACAAACTTCACATATCTGGTTAATTTAGAAAAAATAATACTTTTCCTAGAAGAGGAAATTATTAGCTTTTCCACCTCTCATGCACATGATAAAATTTCAAAATTTATATTATAAGACTCCCTCTTAATTTTCAAGTTATTAATACAATAAATGTTAATTTTAACAATTACCAAGAGTTACCAACCTCCTTTCATCATGAATTTTTTTCTTAAGAAACCTTATTGAAAAGTATATACACATATATTTATTCATTTGAATTTCTTTCCATAAAATTAAATTCTCCTGGGAATAAAAATTCCCAACAATAAAAATTATGTTTTACTAGGACTTACTGCCCAACTAAAATCATGAATTGTTTTTACTACTTTTTAGGAAAAATCCACCATTTCATGTCTTTACCGTTGGACATGGTTTTACTGAGTAAATCCAGGTAAGAATTCTATTCTTACCATGTATTTACAAAAAATAAATTAAATACAAAACACATATTCATGATTTCATTTTATTTTACACATTCCTCATGTTAAATTACCTTATCCTCTGTACTAAATAACCTAAGCTTATGAGACCAAACTTATGGTCAATCTTTCATTCCAAGACTCCCCCTTGTCAAGATCTTCATTCTCCTCATGATGGCTGGAAGTTAATGGATTTTACCCATGCTTCCACAAATTATTTAACATTCAACTAAGCCTTCCAAGAAGGTATTAAGGCTTGACCATTAACTAGGGATAGTTCACCTCCCATAACTGATCTACAACTTCAGTATTATAGGGAGCAAAATTCATTTAACATAAATTTTAGATCTTTGTTTTTAGATGCTCTGTAAATACTTTAACAACTTAGTATTCACTACTAACATGTGAAATTTATTCATACAAATGGCTGAAAATGCCCATCCAGAATTATGTTCTTACTCAGAGTTAGAAGTAATTACTTGGAACAATATTTAAAAGAAAACAGAGTTAGAGGGAAAACAACGAAATACATTTTTCACTACTCACTCCATATTTTAAAATCATCCAAGGACATGGAGCAACATTTTCACTACCCGAAAAAAATATCAAATTCTTCATATAACCAAACATAAGTTCCATAGCATCAAGGAACTTATCATGGAAAACACAAAATATTGAAACGCTTATATGTGAGTTTAAGATAAATTGGAAATTGTTGATGGGTGAGCCTATTTCCACCCAACCATAGGCACAACTATCTTTGTCTATCATTATCGTTTGCCACCCCCTAACCAGAAGATGATTCCATAAGGGAAAATTCTCACTCAACAACAGAGGTAAAAAGATGAAAACCACTTTCCTTCGTCAACATAAATTAGCAATATATATATCCAATTCCACCAAGCAAAGAGGCATGCTCTTTACTCAGGGAGTCACAACAATTATCTTGCACAACTACACAACAAAAATTCACAACCATGTTTATCATATTGATTTAGAGATTCTTACTTGTTATTTCTCACTTAGAACCAGAGAACTTGACTTCCCTCTATTTTCTATGAACTAGAGACATTTTTTTGAACATTCTCTTATCAATTTTGTGGGTCTGATACCACCCTATGACCACTCTAATTCCATTGGTATGTTTTTCCCCGAATTCAAGGTCAGTTCAAAAGTCTCTAGATAGGTAATTTTCTTCCCATGCTTCTGAAGCAAGGAAGTTCTGGTACATACCCCCATTCTTTCCCATAATTGTGGGAAGTTGGTAGTTCAACTACCAACTTCCTTCATTAACTAAATTATCGGTAAATGGGAAATCTGGGGTTACTTGAATATTAAATTGGCAAGGAAATTTCCTCACCATTTCCCTCTCATGGCATCATTTTCTGTGTAAGTCCATCCATCAGTAATTTATTTTTATTATTATCAAAATGAATTTTATCATTTTAATTGTTCATAATGGTCCAAAACATTAAACATACTAGCCATGAATCATGGCGACCTTTAGACATATATTTACAAAATGGAGAAAACTGGGTGTTACATGATCTCACTTGTGATGACACTTGAAAATGAGGTATGAACCTTTCTTCAAAAATATGGGAATTTATGGCTAACTAGATACCCTAGATTATCAAAAAAGGAAAATCCCTAAAATCATTTAACTCTTTTTAATTCTACAACTTTTTCATGCATGATTTTATAGAGTCACCCCTCCATACACTTTGAAATCATGTTAGCTAATACAATTCTATCCATCTTGTTGTGCATATTGACATTGTTATCCCCAATTCCTAGGTATAACTAAGGACATGATGGCTTGAGGCCCTTAGGTTGCAGACATGGAGTAATAAAATATATCTTTACCAACAATGTCCACTTGCATAGATAGAGGCCCACTTCCCCACCAAAAATATTAGGTATCGCGAGGGTATCCACCATGTTATCCCACAATCTGTACTTGTCTAAATTCCAAGGCAAGTAAGGGATATTGGTGTAACAAACATGATATCCTATCACTTCCACCTTTATAGTAAATCCCCACATTTTAGGGATAGGAAAGTTCTACCCTAGAGGAGGTTTCCTCGGTAACCTAAAGGGATGGAAAATTAGGGTTATGGTTAAGATATATTCCCCCCTCTCATTGGTTACCAAAGTCACTAAGTCCATGTCTAAAATATGAGGTTGATGAAGTGCTTGATGTACTTACCTGGAACGAGACAATATAACATGCATATACAATAATTCCAAGTACAAATATGATAATAACACCTTAATAGATAGTGGAAAATGAAAATAAGTTCTAGATAATATAAAATTTCACTAGTTAATAAGATTACAACAACAATTGATAAATTATAACAGCTGCAACAAATACTCCTTAGAATTGCTTGAAAAGATAGTAAAAAGATAACATTTACTAAGCAGAATGATAATCAAATGTCATAAGAAATTTCTGAAGTGTTTAGCTATCATTAAAAGTCAGTTTTGCAGAAGATTCACTGCAATTAGATGGTTGTAGCAATCATTTATAACAACAACAAATAGGTTAGTGATCTAGGATAAACTAGGGTTAGAGATAGTTAGTAGAAGCTTAGGAGAAGAGTGTTTGAGTGTTTAATCAATCCTTCAACAAGAGAGAGGATAGAACTAGTTCCTTCTAGGGATTATGGAGTCAAGTGGACGAATTTTTCTAAGACTGCAAATCGATTTTGATTTCTTAGGAATGCATGCATAATAGTGATGGTCTAAAATTAGAAAGTCTAAAATATAACTAGTCAGTTAACTCCCACTGAACTAGTGTGTCGAAAATAGAAATTTCTCCAACACCCCCCTTGAACATCACTATGGAATAAAAAATGAGTCTCGACTACTAGGTCATATTAGGTACTCATGTACAATGCAACTAATTAATATTTAATAAAAATGAGTAAAGAGGGAAAACCACGTGGGAAACCCCCCCACCCTCAAAAGACAATGCATCAAAAGAAGAAAAAGAAGCTTCTAGGAAATTGTTTTCTTCACTACAAGATGATACCGCAAAGTATGAAACTTCTTCTCAGTGAAGGTCTTGGTGAATATGTCAGCAGTCTATTCACAGGAAGGACAAAATTGCAAATCAATGATCCTGTCATGTACTAAATCTCCGATGAAATGCATGTGGACCTCAATTTGTTTGGTTCGATGTCCTTGTATTGGATCTATTCAAAATATCAGTGTACTTTGATTGTCACACCATATGTTAGTCGGACAGTGAAATTGGATACCAAGCTTGGTAAGGAAGTGTTGAAGCCAAAGTTTATGAATGACACAGTTGACTACTCCTCTGTACTCGACCTTTGCGAAAGATAAAGAAATGGCTGATTGCTTCTTACTTGACCAACAAATTGGGCCTGAACCCAAACTGAGAGTGTACCTGGACATGGACTTGTGATCTGTGCTATCACCAACCCAATATGAATATGTGAATCCTATGAAATCTAATGCACAACCAGCTGCATAGTGAATCCCATAACTCATGGTGCCCTGAACATATCTGAGGATGCACTTGGAAGCCTTCCAATGCAGATGATGGGGTTTATGCATGTATCTAGAAATGGATCCTACCACATATGAGATATCTGGATGGGTGTGGGTGAGATACATAAGACCCCCCACCCATTATCGATACAAAGTGTTGTCCACTAATGGTGTATGCCCACCATACTCAAGTCTAATCCTAGATAAGAAGGGTGTAAGTGTATACTTATATTTTTTCATGTGGAATTTATCCAAAATATTCTTGACATACTTAGCCTGAGAAATTTTTATGCCAGAAGCATCTTGACTAATCTCAAGACCAAGAAAAAAGTGTAGTGGACCCATGTCTATCCTAGAGAAACTGTCATGCAAAATATCTTTGACCAAAGAAATGGCTGAAGTAGAGATACCAGTGATCAAAATATCTTGATGACTAAAATCATCACAGAGTTAGTAGTCCTCAACATGTAAACATTGGAATCAGATTTACATCTAACAAAGTCATGTGAAAGCAAGTAAGAATCCATCTTTGCATACCATGTTCTAGGTGCTTGTTTGAGGCCATAGAGAGACTTCTTTAGTCTGCATACTAAAGATGAGTTCTGAATGAACCCCTACGGCTGCTCCATGTAGATCTCCTCTAAAGGGTCACCATGAAGAAAATAATTCTTCACATCCATTTGGTGAACTTCCCATCCTTTATTTTCTACCATGGATAGATCCAAGCGAATGGAGTCCATATTTGCTATGTAAGAAAATGTATCATCATAATCTATCCCATGAATCTGTTGAAGTACTTTTGCAACTAATATGGCCTTGTAGCTGCTCACCTGACCATTTGTTTCTCTCTTGGTCCTATAGACCCATTTGCATATGACAATTTTCCTCCCTGGTGGAAGTGGAACCAGATGCCAAGTCTGATTCTTTAGGAGTGAGTCATACTCCTTTTTCATGGCTTCTTTCCATAATGGATTGCCCACAGCCTCACTGTAGAGATATGGATCAAAATATTGAACAATATAGCAATGCATGGGTATTGCAGGTTCTAAAGATAAAAATACATGAGAAGGATCCACATGTTGATATCGAGTCCTCCTCGAATCCAATGGATCCCCTGCAAGGTTGCCCACTGCCTAAAGTGTGGATTGTACCCACTTGGGAATTTGATGAATCTCTGACACTGGCTCCTCATTTGGTTGTACTACCTACTCATCTACATGTACAAAATCCTCTAAATATGTCTCTCAATATGTAGCATCTAAGTGTGTGGAATGATCATCTATGATGTTTGGAACTGATGGAAGCACAAGAGTCTCTGCATGTTGCACTGGAGGTGCATGCAAAGGACTCTCCTCAAACTGAACATTGTTCTCAATGATGAGATGGTCTGTAGAGGGATGAATCAATATGTACCCTTTCACATCATCTAGATATCCCACAAATATGCAAGGTGTGCTCTGTGGATCTATGGATTTCCTCTTTTCAAAAGGAATATGGGCCCATGCTCTAGATCCAAAGATGTGGAAGTGTGTGACATCTGGTTTGTCACTTTTACAAGCCTCAAAAGTTGTCATATCCTCAAAAGATATGTGAGGTGCCATGTTTTGTATATGAGCAACACAATTAAGTGCCTCAGCCCAAATCTTGGAAGGAAGTGATCTCGCATGCAACATGCAACTGGTCATCTCCTTGAGAGACATGTTATTCCTTTCAACAACTCCATTCTTTTGTGGAGTGTATGGAACTATGTGTTGCAATTGGATACCATCTTCACGATAAAGATTCTGAACATTTTTGTTGATATACTGCCCCCAATTGTCTGTACTGAGGATCTTGATTTTCTTCCCAGTTTGTGTCTCTACTAGAGCTTTGAAGTCTTTGAGATGCTCAAAAACTTCATACTTTTGTCTGAGAAAATAAACCCAAGTATAGCGTGAGTAATAATCAATAAATGTAAGAACATACCTTAATGTGTTGATGGATGGATGTGGAAATAGACCCATGAGATCACTGTGAACACGTTCCAAGAAAGAGGAGGCTCTCCTTGCCTTCCCCTTTTCAAACTTTTCTTCAGGGTGCTTTCCAAGAATGCATCATTCGCAAACCTCTTCAGAAAAGTGAATGTTTGGCAAGACTTTGACCATTCCTTGCTTGGAAATTCATTGCATGTACCTAAATTTTAAATGACCTAATATCTCATGCCATACTCTACTACTATCATTAGCATGTGTAAGTAGCAAAGAGGAGTCATAGTTAGTAAACTTAGTGAACTTATACAATCCTTTTCCTTTTAGTTGGAATGTGGCCTTCAGATTCCATTCAAAATAGTTGTATGGTGTGAGTATTATCACTAGAATTTATTGAAGAAGTTGTATCGTTTCCATCTTTGCTATTGATTCTGAAAATATCCTGAAAACTTGGATCGTGGATTCTGAGATATGATAGACGGTTCTATGGCAGATATAGATATGAAAAATAAATATATCTCCTGAACTATGATGTGGGTTTTGGATATTTTTGGTGAGCATGAGCATCCCTATTTTGTATGTCTCTGGTCAAAATTTCATCTTGACCCAGATTGTGGATTTCGAGATATGGCTATTTTACTACAGAAACCCAATTTTCTAGAGGGTAGATTGAATCGTCACACCCTAAAGAAGGATATTGTACAACTATGTTGAATCGTCACACCCTAGAGAAGGATAAAGTGCGATGATTGTGAAAAAATGCATCATCGCACCTTAGTGAATAATACAGTGCAACGATGTCACACCTTGATTGTGTATAGGCTGTGACGATTCCAATTGTGAGTGCGACCATCACACCGTAGTAGTGGATAGACTGCGTCAATTCCAATTTTCTCACCTTCTGATAGGGATAGGATATGACGATGGAATAAAATAGGTTTAATCAATAATTAAATCCTCTTTCGCTATTTTTTGGCTTGTCTGGTTTTCTCCAAGAAGCTCAGCTCTGATACCATGTCAATGTTTCATCGAAACCTGCACAAGAGACCTAGCTAAAGTATACACAAACAAAGCTTATCAAGAAAATGAATAGAGATACAATATGAAGAATGAGAATCAATGTATATTATGATGTTCGATGAGTGAGTGATATTCACTCATATAGGCAATTCCATCCTATCTTAGGAATGCATGCATAGTAGTGATGGTCTAAAATTAGAAAGTCTAAAATAGAACTAGTCAGTTAACTCCCATTGAACTAGTGTGACGAAAATAGAAATTTATCCAACATATCAAAGACTCTAAAGATCAATGGTTGGTAGTCTACTCTATGTGACAACTTCAAGACCATATGTAATGCAAGTAGTTGGACAAGTCACAATATTTCAAGTGGCACCAAATGAAACCATGTTTCTAGCTGTGAAAAGGATCTTCATACATCTTAAAGGAACAATAGATTTTGGGCTATGGTATCTTAAAGGAAATGTGTTAAATATGGTCCCCTACATGGATGTAGATTGGGAAGGAAGTATTGATGACACAATAAGTACAAGTGGAGAAGATTTCTACTAAGGTGATTTCTTAGTGTCTTGGTTGAGCAAGAAGCAATCTTCAATATCCTTATCCACGACAAAAGTAGAATATATCATAGTAGCAACATATTGTACTCATATTTTCTGGATGAAGCAAACCCTAGAAGAAATACAAGTGAGATATGATGAGCCTATTTCGATACTCTTTGAAAAAACCATTGCTATAAACATCTCCAAGAATATAGCGATGCATTCCAATACCAAACATATTCCTATTAAGTTCCACTTTCTATGGAAACAAGTCACAAAAAATAATACCAAGTTGGAGTACATTGGGACAAAATAACATATTTCAGACATCTTCACAAAGCCTCTTCCTCGGAATACCTTTGAGTATTTTCAACAAAACCTGGGAGTAATTTATGCTCCAATATGATTTCCATAATCTTCTAAAAGAACAAAAAGGGGAATACTATCAGTGGGGGTTACCCCTTTCCATTTATGTCAAATGGGGAGAGAAAACAATAAAAATATAAGAATAAAGGTATGGGGAGTCAGCATGAAGACAAGATGACAATATAGCCATTGGGATCAGAGTATGAAGACAGGGGGAGCACAATTGTTTTACTAATTTTCCATCAATTCCAAAGGGGGAAATTGTTGGAAAATTTGTTTTCATTGATGTCAACCTTAGAAGAAGCCCTAAATAAAATCCTAGAATCCCCTAAGGGTTATGATGATGTTTCCACTTGAAGAAGCCTTGAAGAGCCTTGAAGGAGCCTTGACATAAGTGTATAGAAATCCAAAATGATCCCCTTATGGCGTAGATTTTAAGAATGACCCTCATGGTGTTACATAACATGTGGTTGTTTACACATTCCCACTTTGAGTTGTAAACAAATGGAGCCTTGAAGGATCCTTGAAGAATCCCTAAAACTAAGTGAAGAAGCCTCTAAGGTCAAGTTAAAAATCCCATGAAACCAAGAAAATAATCCCCTAAATACAAGTGAATAATACCCTAAATACAATATAATAAAACCCTAAATCCAAGTGAAGAATCCTCTAAAGCCAAGAGAAGAAGCCCCTAAAGTAAAGTAAAGAAGCCCTAAGGTTAACCATCCTTTTGGAAGAGGTGCGACCCAAAATTTGCAACCCTTGGTCACACCCCTCATGTGGAGAAGACTCATATAAATAAGAAGAGACTCATTTGGAATTTGTATCACACCAACTCAACCTAGCCAAGGAAGAAGAGTGAATTTCAGCCTAGAGGAGCGAATTTCCAAGGGAATATGAAGTCTTGTGATGATTTGTTCTAGGGTTTTCTTTGAAGGTCATATTGGAATTTTCGATATAATATTTTTATAGAACTATTCATATAGAGAAAGTTGGAGGTGTTTCATAAGAGATAGTGAATAATCTTGGATACGAAGTTTAGGTATTGACTCATTACAGGTTTGGACTTATACTCAGTGGAAGTTGAGGTTTTTAAAACTAGGGTTTTCTTCTTCAAAATAAGTCATCTTTCCATTTTCTCTAAAACATTTTTTTGGAGTCGATATAAGGAGAGAAACTTGGAGGAATTTCAAAGAAGATATTGAAGAATATTAGGTACAAGTTTCATATCCTGATGCATTACATGTACAAAGTTATACTTGTTGGAAGTTAGGGTTTGTGACTAATCCATAAACGAGTCCCAAACATGTGTTCGAGATAAAATGATTATATATAAAGTTTTGTTGGTACAAATTTAATTCCACTTGTTTCATTAGAAGGAGAACATATCATAATATATGAGGTCCAAGTTTCAGAATCCGAAACAAAAAATGGAGCTCGTGGTGAATCTTACAAGTTTTCATATTTGAGGTATAGGTCTGAGCAATTTTGTATGCAAATTTAAGAAATGAATTTGGGATTTTATTTGAAGGTTGATTTGATCCTATATCATCATTTAAAATATTCCAAGGGGATTGGTGTCTCTTTCCAGTAGGTGTTGGAAAACTCAGGGAGTGGGTACTTCCTTCAAGTTGGTGCTTTTGAAATCTTGAAAGTACTTAAGAAAAGTTTTCGTGGTTTTCTGTCAGCTGGATTTCCACGTAAAAATTTATGTGCAATGTGTATGATTTTATGTGCTGATGAATGAAATTATTAATGTTTAATTTTTATGTAGTTCTTGAAGGTTAAAATTGTTGAAATAACTCTATACTGATTCACACCCCGCACCCTACCCTCTTAGTGTTCTTGAATATTCTAACAATGTTTACTGGGAAAGTTTGGCCACTATTTCATGATTTAGAAGGATCGTGGTTTTTATCACTTCCATTGGTAGAATCATTGGTGAAGATTGTGTTTATAAAGGTATAAGGCCTTTCGTATAGACATTGTGTTTTAGATTTATAACATTTGAAGAAATAGCTATTTCATCTTCTTGGTTAGCTATGAAAAACAAATATCTTCATCACTCTTGAAAATAGAACAAGATTGATCATTATATAGAATACAAGGGTGATAAATAGAAAGGACATCGAAATTAGGTTTTTCAGTAGAAAATTGCCTACTACGACTAGAAGCAAAAACAATCATTTTATGGCCACTGAACTCAACTCTCTACAAATATAAGTCAAATTAAACAAGAGAAATCCTTCAGTAAGAAAATATATTACTTGGATATACCTTATGAAAATTTTATTGGTTATTTTATATACCCTATTAACCATATTAATGATCAATTCTAAATCTATGAAAATCTACAATGTTTGTAGCCTAACTCTAAAGTCTTTTCCAATCCTAGACGTAAAGATTCAAACTTAGCAATGTTGTTAGTTCATGCAAAATTCAATCAGAAATCAAATTGACGAGGTTTACCTGATGGGAAATATACCATAACCCCATAATCACTCCCTTCATAAGAATAAGCCCCATTAAATTACAAATTACAAATCTAATCTTGGTCAGGATTGGATTGGGTAACAAAAGAATCTTCTTCTATTGTGAAGACAAAATAAGTGTCAATACTAGTTTCAATATAATCAATCTTGGGAACATGAATAATTTTAATTTAGGGGACATTTATTATTTTCCTTAGAAAAATGATGTTCTATTGATAATGTGGAATGACCATATGATAACCATCAAGGCTCAAATAACTGCCAATTAAGTGTTTTCATTCATTTCCTAAGATATTGAAAAGTTACTACATCCATATCAACCACTACGAAATTGCAAGTGGTCTAGATATTTGGGTGAGAACACATGACCAGTATGAGGTATTTAATCTACCTAGTGGTTGGTTTCACTTTATTATTAAAAGTGAGGATTCACTTGTCTTCACTCATGCAAGTGAGATTGATTTGTTCCACAATTACTTTAGACATGATGTTGTAAAAATAACCTCCATCGATTAGGAAAGAGTGGGAAATATTTCTCATGATTCTCATGGAGACATTAAAAGGAGGATAGCTAGGCTTATGCTAGGTCATAGCTTCCAAATTTACCTCTTTATGAATAATTTCTTCAAAATTAGTAGGGTTTTTATTTAAAGGTGTTGTTGTCATATTGTTTACAACTAGTAAAATAGACACAATGAGGGTGTCGTTAAGGTTTTGTTGTTGTTTTGGGGATTGGAGTACATTCAGAAAATTTATATTTTCTTTAAGAGATACCAAGCCATTACTCGTATTGTAAGGTGAGTAGCTAGGCGGTAAATCAACAACATTTTTAAATAGAATAATATGATTTTGGGGATGAACAATAGGTATTCGTTGTTTTTCTAAAGCTGAAACCATGCCATATTTTTTATTCTCCCTAATATTGTTGTTACGAACACTCACTAGAATATGATTTTGCATAGTTATGGGTTTTAAGTGATTATCGATTGCTTGATGTCGAGTCATGTAAACATATACCTGTTGGATAGTTTGTTTTCATTGATTTCAACTTTGTTCAATCCTATAAGAAGCCTCGAAGTAAGGTTGAAAGAATTTATAAGTGATGGGTGTATTTGGATAAGTCTCCAGAGTGGTCCCCTTATGGCTTAGTTTTAAGCATGGACCTCACAGGAAGACACTTTGAATAAGTCTTAAAGAATCCCTGGAAATATGGCTAAGTGGTTGAGAATCCCTATAGGTATGGTCATGAATCCCAAAGGTTTTTGAAGAAAAATAATATGAAGGACATGAAAGATACATGAAAATATCTCATAGATGGATATTCCTCGTCATGCCATTTCCAATGGTAGGTGGTACATCGCATGGTTCCTCATGGTTGAGGAGATATGCCCTCTTGAATATGGAAGCCTTGAAGTATTGTTAAGAAGCCCTAAACAGTTGTAACAAGAAGTGACAAGTCAACCCCAAATTAATTAAAAGAAGAAAACTTGTTGCAAACAAGAAGTTACAAGTCGACCCCGTTGCAATGAATATTAAAATAAATATTAAGGATATTTTTGGTAAAGTCGGCCCCAATGTAATAATCATTAAAACTTATTTTGAATTTTATTTGGGTCAAGTAGGCCCTAAAAAGAGGCTGCTAGATCTAGTATAAATAAGGAACCTATGATTTCATTTGTTACATCAACTCAATTGATTTTTATCTGAGGTAACCAAGGAGATTTGAGGCGAATTTCAAAGGGAATATGAAGTGAAGAAGGAAGAAATTATAAGGGAGGATGGAGTCTTGTGATGATGTGTTCTAAGGTATGTTATTTAAAGGTAATATTACCATTTTTTCTATAATAATCTATATCAGGGTACCTTTGGTAAAAATTTCAGCTTCTGGGTCTTTGTATTTTTGGAGATACCCTCCGTGGAAGATAAGGTATTTCACTAGTCTAGAAACTAGTCTCAAACAAGTGTTCTGAGAAAAACAATCATAAATTATTCATAGAAGATCCAAATTATGTGAGAATAATTGAATTGGAGATATTACATTCCTTAGTATTTTTTTTGTGAGTTTCAAAACCATATATCAAATATTCAACATGTGGAAATCTCCACAAGTTTTCACTCCAGAATATGCCAAAATTTAGCAAGGTCTTCCATTGTCGCTATAACCCCTTTTCAAGGGCAATTCAAGAAGTGAAACTTGGAGGGATTTCAGAGAAGATATTGAAGAACATTGGGTACAATTGTTATACCTCTATTCATTACAGGTACACAGTTATTCTTGTTGAAAGTTAGGGTTTGTGACTAATCCAAAAATGAGTCCAGCGAGACTGAAGTAAAGTCAAATGAAGATGCTATCCTTTTGTTGAATAACTTTAGGAAGGTCTACAATTATGTGATCACATACACTAGGTTTATACATGACTAAAAGTATGCTTTCTATGTGTTCTATTTTGATGGTTATGGTATGTGCTTAAGGCATATCTTGGATGGTTTGTAACATGCTTAAGGAATTCTTTTGGCATATGGTTTAAGGAGCATCTTGGATATTGGGAACATAGTTTGAGATGTAATTTGCTATATGTTTACATGTTTGAACTACATCTTGGTACATGGTTGATGGATTTTATGGTAAATATCTTAGTACATAGTTGATGGATGTTATGGTACATATATTAATACATGATTGATGAATGTTATGGTACATATATTAGTAAATGGTTTATGGATGTTATGGCACATGTTTGAGGCATATATTGGAAAATAGTTTATGTATATGATACATGATTGTTACATGGATTAAATGTCACACATGAATTAGCATATGGTTTGATGCACATATTGATGATGGTCATGGTATATGATTTATGTGAGTGGATCTGGTTATAGTTGATGATGATGTTGATGATGAGATGTCAGTAACATTGATAGATACAGTGACAGTGATAGTGAAAGTGACAATGAGAGTGAAAGTAATAGTGATAGAGATAGTAACATGGACATTGATAGTGACAGTGATAGAGATAGTAACAGGGACAGTGACAGATTGGATGACAGGTTGATTATCAGTGACAAGTTGATTATCAGTGTCAGGTTGATTATTAGTGATAGGTTGATTATTAGAGATAGTTTCAGTGATAGGTTGAGTCTACACTTATATTTCAAGGTGAAAGGAAGGGAAAAGGAAAGGGGGTCATAGCTTCCTTCCGGTTGGAGCCAGAGAATATAGGAAGTTGGATCTTCATCCAGGTTGGAGCCTGTAAATCAGATGTTCATAGCCTCCTTCTAGTTGGATTTGGAGAATACCGGGAGTTGGAGCTTCCTTCAAGTTGGAGCTTGTAAATCATAGGGTTGGAGCCTCCTTCCATTTAGATCTAGATAATTCAGGGATTTCTAGATTCCTTCAGGTTAGAGCCTATAAAAAATGGGTTGGAGCCTTCTTCCAGTTGGTACTAGATAATTTGGAAGTTGGTGCTTCCTATGGATGTAATATTTTGATATATAAGAAAGTGGTTTGTGGTTTTATCCCATTTGGGTTTCCACATAAAACTCCGGTGTATTGTGTATCTGTGGATAATAGGATATGATGTGATGCATTTTTTATGGTTATATTTTTATGATATATTGAATGCAATCATAAGTGATAAATGATTGATAAAATTGATGATTACATGTTTTGAATAAAAGTGGAAAAAAGTGCTCAATATTGATTCACCCTTCTCAGTATTGGTGAATATTCCAACAATTGGTATTAGACAAGGTCCTTCAAGAATCAGTCTAACCATGTAACACCCCTGTTTCCCCCAGTTTTTAAATATAAATATAATGGATAAGAGACTATGGAAAACTCGATATGTGTGAATGTTTGATGTGATGAACCTTTGTATAAAAGGTCAATGAATGTAATTTTTGTTATTAATAGAATATGGATAAGAGTTGAATAATTGTTGAAAGGGGGGTTTTCTAGGATAGACCATGAATGTTATGAAAGAGATGGTAAGGGGAACCAAGAATGGTTGAGATAACCTCCCCAACAAACCAGTACCTTGCTAGATTTCATTACTCAGGACGAGAACAATCTTGTGACCTAAGAATGAATTACAGTCAGGATGGTAGGTGGGAAGACATCCTCAAGAGTTAATGAGGGGATGGAGCAGAGTGCCCATCTGAAAGGATTTCAGACCTGACCACGTATTGGGAATTTGTTCCACACACAATCTTGTTGAGAAATACAAGAAAAAAAGGCATGGTGGGCAGAGGAAGAGATGCGAAGAGAAGCAAAGTAGAGATACTAAGCTCTCAAGATCGATGAAGAAATAAAAGATGAACATGTTCTTGTTGCAGGATGTGGTTAACAGGGTTATGATACAAGATGATAAATGAGGGTGTTGAGTGACTAAGGAAGTACTTAGGCAAGCCTCCTTGCTTGGTATAGAGAAATATGTTGCCAAGATCCTATGGGAGGAGGAGAGTAACCTTCGTCCCTAACTGTTGCTGAGTCGGAAGATAGAATTCTCTCTCAGAGCATTGTGGTCAAGCTCGGGGGTGACCAGGGGTAAATCTGTTAGGAGTGACTGAGCCTATGGTTGGGTGGAAACGGGCACCCCTTTCAACATTTGCATCATGTCGTCTATTTTTGATAAGTGTTTTCATACCTTGTCTATTGAGATGGAATAAAGGATGAATGCATGTATTTATTTGTCTATAAACGGTTTCTGTATTGAATGATCAAGTTATGTGTATGAATTTATCTTCTTGTGGAATTATGCTTTTGATTGATCGTCTATATTCCCTAGCTTAGCCTTTGAGACATCTTGGGACATAAACCTATAGGAGGGTTGGGTTAGAAATCATTTGATCAATATGACCCTATCAGTTTGAAGATGATATCTCCTCCAGAATCCTTGTTGTGCGACCAGGATATCATGTCCAAGTCCTTAACAATTTCATGATGAAGCTCAAGAAGGATAGTGATATTTAAGTCTCGAAAGGGATGATCCTTTCATTTGGAAGACGAGCGAACGAGATCTATTCAGGACAATCCATATGACCAATACCTAGGAACCTTAGGCTAAGCCTAAGGGAGCTAATTCCTTCTGGCTTCGAAGCTCTGGAAGTCCGGGACTTTGGAGTAATATCAACCTGCATAGTCACGAACCGACCGAAGGTGACTGAGAGTTAAGATTACCTACAAGGTTGAATAACATTGGGCGATTTCCCTAGTGGTTATATAAACCCATCTTACTGACTAAACCAGGATCCAAATCCCCATTGTGAAGTAGCACAGGCCATTGATCGAGAATGTTCAGGGGTTCCCTCAGTTGTTGGATCTACACCAAGGTGACTTCAATGGAAGTACCACTTCAGGAGAATGGATATGCCATAGCATCAAAATCCCTGAAGGATGAATTTATGAAGTGGAGGAGAGCAGTATATTTGGGGGAGAGCGTCAAGAGTCCACCTACCATCTGATCATCTAGGAGGAGGGACCAACACACGGTACTTCAGTGAAGTCCTGATTTGGGAGAATGGATTGGAAGTAAATCCAAAACCCCTGAAGGCTGGAGCCAAGAAGTGAATAGGACCATAGATCTAGGGATCCTTCAGGTTCTTTCCTAGTCATAGGATTCATGATGTAGTCAGCCCAACGCTGACCAAATTCGGGAGAAAAGAGAATTTTTCATCGCAAAAATATTGAAGGCCGAAGTTGCAAAGTAACGTTATCCATGGATATATGGATCCACGTGGTCGGATCTTAGCCATGATATTTGAGGGATATTAGAATGATGTCATTCTGGTGTGACATGGCAAGCCGAAGTTACCAGAGTGACATGGACCCATGATAGAGGTGCCACATGTCATATCGATCTATGATTTTTATATAACCTATATGCCTATTGGAATGTGACACATGTCACCCCTCACCCTTCTACATGTTAGACCGTGGTACATGCCCACCTAGACAAAGTGGTTGGTGAAGTGACCAACACTTCGAGAGTCTGGGACTTTGTGACTTTGGAGGATTTGGGGTGTAGCGTAATAAAGGGACCCAAAAGGCCCGAAGGTTGGAACCACATGGAAAGCTTACGGGACTTTGGGAGTTAGAGACTCCAGAAGGTTTCATGCATAGACAATAAAGAGGCATTTAGCGTTGAAGTGTCGAGGTGCCGAAGTGTCGAAGTTCCTGCTGACTTGCGTGCTAGACGAAGGTTGAGTCTAGTCATGGGATTGGACAGTGGATGGAATTCCATCGTGGATGAAGGAACTTAGAGACAATATGTGTGAGGTGGATCCACATGGCCCTCAACCAATGAATGCCCAAAGAAATTTGGGAACCCATAAATTGCAACCCAAAGCTCAGATTTGAGCCTGGTAATAGTCATTAGAATGCTACAAGTAAGTAGAAGAGGATAAATACCTCGGACTGAGGATTTGAGATGTTAACGAGAGTGAAATTTTGATGCCCCATCCCTAGGAATGATACTCAGGGGTCGGGTGTGTTACAAACCACTGGAGGGAAGATCATGGATAATAGATACACTGATAATGGAATACCAATATTTGATGGTCAAGATGGTTAGAATTATGAGATGTGGAATATAAATATGAAAACATTTTTATAGGCACAAGGGTTTTATTTTTGGAAATCAGTTGTTACATGATACACCGCACAAAGAAACTGAAGACTACATCCAAGAAGGAATTGAAAAGAAACAAAAAAATAACAATGAATTTCATCCTGGAAGGATTACTTGATTCAATAAAAGACAAAGTGGGATAAGCTACATAATCTCTAGATAAGTAAAATCCTCTTATCACGGATCCAGAGCATGATGATCAATATGAAGAAGATACTGAGATAAAACAAGAATAAATATGCTCATCACATTAAACAAATTAATAAGAAGAAGATTGTGAAGAAGGCATGGTGGATTTTGAGGTCGAACTAATCAGGGCTTTAAGTGAGCTAAGAAAGGAAAGGAGGTAAAACAAGTCTCTCAAGAAATAAATGATTAAGATAAGGGAATGTTCTGAAGAAGTCAAGTAGGTTATCATAAATATAAAATATCAGTTGGAAGAAGCCAAAGCGATTGAAGAAACTCTCAAGGATCATTTGAAAGAGAAATAATGTTTGAAAGATGAAATCGTATCACAAAGAAAGGAAGCAAAGAAAAGAGAAGAAATTTTGACAAGTCATGTCAAGGAAAATATGAGGAATTAAACAAGATGGAAGAATAATATAATCAACAAGAAAGAACACTTGAAGAATAAATCATCTCCTTAAATACCAAGCTTTAATAATAAAAGAGAATGAAAGAAGTTATGAAGATTCAGATGATGAATAAGGAAGAATATTGTGAGAATATTGAAGAAGTTGTCAGATTAAGAATTGAAGTTGACAAGCTCAACAAGAAATTGAAGATATCTCAAGTACTAGAAGATATCATGAGCCATCAAAGGTCACCTTACATTAAAAAATGTTTTGGGTACACTATCGAGGCCTCATGTAAAGAATATGCATATGCGAATCCCAACAAGAACATCGAAGAGAAAGGATGCTCCACACAACCAATAATGAAAGTTGAAGAGAAGTGCTCCAAGATACCAGAAAGGAATAATGAAGAGAAGGCTAAGAATTAGGAAAACATTCTCAAAGGAAGGAATCATGGTCAACAAGAGTCAAAGAGAAATGATTACAGACGAGACATATCTCAAATAATAAATTTTATCCCCGGGTATCAAAGAATCTCCAATCATCGTGAAGGAAACAACAAAAGATAATATTGTGATCAACCAAGGCATGAATTCAAAATAACTACATCACAAAGATAATTTACTCCCAAGTATCAAAGTTTCTTTTATGGTCATCGTTTTACTTGCAATAACTTTGGACATAAAGTTGTATATTGTAGAGATTATGGAAGAAATTTTCAAGAAATAAATGTATATGTGGATCCATACAATATTGAATGTTACAAACTCCACAACCTTGAACACATAGATCATGATTGTATAATCATGATGGATACTTCCATGAAAAAAAATTGATATCAGGTACAAGAAGGTTATGATAAGAAAGCAAGAACATGAAGAGAAGGTGAATGAAGTACTCCTAGAAATCATACTCTTAGTATTTGCAGTAGTAGAAAGTCATGATGAATCTACAGGTAAAGAGGAATATGTCAATGCTGAATCTGCATTAGAGAAGATTCATCCATCATTCTAATCCATCTAGTGTGGATACACCCAACAATGTTTATATTGAAGAGGGGAAGTCCAAGCAACATCGGATTAGTCAGCGGTATGTGCAATTGTGTATCATAGTTATGGAAAATTGTTATGACATATGGACAAAGATGATTTAATGAGATATTTGGTAGGTATATAAGACAATACTCGACATGAAATAGAGAGGATACATGAGAGTGGATGAAAATCATGAACTCATAATGAATTGTAGAAATTAATATGGATTGATTGTAAAGCATATGACTCATAATTAAAGCATATTGACAGGTGAAACCAGATAGGAAGGAAAACAGTGAAAGGAAAAAATAGACAAATAGAAACCATCAAGAATAGTTATACTATCAAGAGAAAATTTTTGGATGATTATGTCATTGATGTGATTCCATTGAATATGACAAGCCATGAATACTTGAAGTCAAGTGACGAAGAAACCTTAACATGAATGATTTTCATATACATCACTAGATTACAGTAACATAAAACACCAATGGAAAAAAATAATTGGAAGAGAGGAAATAAATAATACACAGGAAGCCCCACATTGATCTACATGTCATCTTGCAAAAGAATACATGGGGAGAGAAACCATCATAGGGAGTTACCATTAATGTCAAAAGGGAATAGAAGGAACAAAATTAAAATGGAAAGATCAGAAGCATGAAGATAGGGGGAGTGCATGAAGACAAAGAGAGATTATCCAGAGAAGGTATACTTTCAGGGGGAGTCACTCTTTGCTATTGATATCAAAAGGGAAGAGAAATATTAGGAGAGAAAGATCAGAAGCATGAAGACATGGGAAGCAACCAAAAAGAGAGGTACCCTTTTCCATTGATGTCAAAGGGGGAGAGAAACATCATGAGCATTGGTCACATGTGGAGTATGAGTGATTCCATCAATTCCAAAGGGGGATATTGTTGGATAGTCGGTTGTCATTGATGTCAACTCTGGTCAATCCTAGAAGAATCCTTGAAGCAAGGTTGGAAGAGTTTAGAAGTGATGGGTATATTTTGGGAAGTATCGAAAGTTGTCCCCTTATGGTGTATATTTAAACATGGCCCTAATAGGAAGATTCTTTGAATAAGTCTACAAGAAGCTCTAAAAATATGGCTAAGTTGGGTAATTTTTGATGATTGTTGGGTAATGCAAAGATCTCATAGATGGATATTCCTCATCATTTTGTTTCCAATGGTAGGTGGTATTCCATGTTGATGTGGTTCCTCATGGTTGAAAATATATTCCCTCTTGAATATGGAATCCCCGAAGTATGTTTAAGAAGCCATAAACAGTTGTAACAAAGTGACAAGTCAACCCCATATTAATTAAAAGAAGAAAGGTTGTTTCAAACAATAAGTTACAAGTTGGCCCCATTGCAATGAATATTAAAATAAATATTAAGTATATTGTTGGTAAAGTCATCCCCAATGGGATAATCATTAAAAATTATTTTGAATTTTATTTGGGTCAAGTTGGCCCTAAAAAGAGGGTTCCAGATCTAGTATAAATAAGGAACCTAGGAATTCTTTTGTTACATAAACTCAAATTATTTTTATCTGAGGTAACCAAGGATATTTGAGGCAAGTTTTAGAGGGTATATGAAGTGAAGAAGGGTGAAATTCCAAGGGAGGATGAAGTATTGTGATGATGTGTTCTAAGTTATGTTATTTAAAGGTCATCTTACCATTTTTGATATAACATTTTTTTATAGAATGATTCCAATAGAGAAACTTGGAGGCTATTGAGAAGACATATCAGGGTACCCGTGGTAAAAATTTCATCTTATGGGTCTTTGTATTTTTGGAGATACACTATGTGGAAGATAGGGTTTTTGACTAGTCCTGAAACTAGTCCCAAACAAGTCTTCTAAGAAAAAAAATCATAACTTCTTCATAGAGGATACAAATTATGTGTGACCAATTGCATTGGAAAGAGTACAATCTGTAGTATGTTGTGTGTGTGTTTCATAACTAGATATAAAATATTATTTGTGTGGCATGCTCTACAAGTTTTCTCTCCAGAATAGGCCAAAATTCAACAAGGTCTTCCATTTTCGCTATAACTCATTTTCAAGGATGATTCAAGGAGTGAAACTTGGAGAAATTTTAGAGAATATATTGAAGAGGATTGAGTACAAGTTTCATACTTTATTCATTACATGTATAGACTTATTCTTTTTGAAAGTTAGGGTTTGTGAATAATCCAAAAACTTGTCCCGCAATACAGAAGTAAAGTCAAATGAAGATGTTATCCTTTTGTTGAAGAAGTTGAGGAAGGTTTGCAGGTATGTGATCACATACATCAGGTTTCTACATGAATAAATGTGAACTTTATATGTGTTATATTTTGATGGTTATGGTATATGCTTAAGGCATATCTTGGATATTTTGGCACAAGCTTAAGGCATGCTTTTGGCATATGGTTTGAGGAGCATCTTGGATATTGGGTTGTTATAGCAAGATTTTCCTCACCCTATGAAAATTTTCTTAGAAGGCCTTTTCCATTTCCCTATGTAGACTTGAAGTCCCTTTTTGCAGTTCCCAAAGATAAAAATAATATTTTTCAACATATACACACCCTAACTATTATACAACATGTGTATACTCAGGTTGCACCATTACAACCCGCGTTCATAGGGTTTTGTGACCAAAATTAAAAATGGTGTCGGGTTTCCATGTCACATCATGAGATCCATGATCCTTGTCCTTCCATATATTGTAAACGTTCTGACTTGACCCTTCAGTTCCATTTGAATGCTATAAATGGCCCATATCCAAGCTGTGGAAAAGAGGAGAAGAATTCAACTTTGAGAGCAAAGTTACTATGGAGAAATTATTCACTTCATATTGAATCAATATCCCTTTATCCTTTTAAGTCTGAACACATTGTTCAGCCCCCAAGATCTTCCCTACTTGATGGAGAGCCTCATTGTCTCTCTTATATGAGCTTTCCTTTGGTGGAGGATTGAAGTGGTGGAGGCCCAACTGAAAGGGACTTAGTTTCTCGGTTCTGAACATGTCGATACATAAGTTTGTCATTCATACACTTCTACTGATTACATTTTAATAGAAATAATCTTTTCTCGTCCAATTAATGTCTTGCAAATATTTGAATTTTTATTCCATGGGCATATTTGTTATGAATATCGATGGATTATGCTATTGAATGTGATAACTTTATATATTATCACCATATGCTTGCATATATTAGTTGTTGAGGAAAAGTTGCAGGTGAATTGCTTTGAGTCAAGTGATCAATGGTGGACTTCATCGAACGTCTGAACGAGGTAGGATATTTATCTTATCTTGTTAGAATATTTGTTTATATAGCATACTTGAGATTAGAGTTGATTTCTACAATCATTTCCGTCTGTTGTGGTTTACCCCATTCCATAGAGAGATTTTCCTCGTAACATAATTTCTGACCATACTAGGGATATAATATTCTTTTTGGAGTTTGGAGTGTTTTTCTCCTTTGATTTCTCTCATTTATACTGACTTTCTTGTCATTTGATTTTTGGACAACCTCTATTCATTTTGAGTTTGATTTTTTTAGAATGATCCTTAACCTGGCAGTGTTTCAATACATATATGCGAGTTTTTTCCTGACAGTCGTGTACATATGCGTGTTGTCATTCTGTAGGAAGCGTATATACAAGGTTTTCTCCTGAAAAGTCACGTACATTATTCTTGTATGCTTGGTTGTTGAGTTTGATGTTTGTTGGGTAATTTTTGATGATTGTTGAGTCTTCTTAGGTATATGTTATGACTGTTAAGTTCCTGTAGACTGATATTAGTGGGAAACATCCGAAGAGAAAGAGGGACTTGTGGATCCTCTCTTCCTCCTTGGGAGGGCTCTTGAGTCCCCTATGTGAGAGTTCTTCTTACAAATGGTAAAATAGAAAGAAAATGGTGAAGAAATCCAAGATTATTCCCTCAAGAGGTGAGATGAATAGCTTAATGAGATGTTGTTAGTATGCTCCAAGAAGAAAAGAGGTTTCTTATAGGAGAATAGAGGCATCATAACAATACAATGAGATTCTTTAATTCTAAGTGCACCCATGGAATCATTTTGTAGCTTCACTTTGAGGTAATATCCAACCGATCTTTAGTGTGAACAAGGGGCCCTTTAGGGCACCCTTAGGTCTTTGACTAGCCCCCCACTTAGATTCATCTCAGATTTGAGGGTTAAATAAAGTTGGGATCTGGTCCAGAAGTGGGTGGGGGGCCGACAAGAACCATAAATGTGGCGTTCATAGATATGCACATATTTTCTCGTACACAGTTGCGCATATGGCTCATTATGCACTCTATGGGCAATTGTAGCCTATAATTGCCACCTGGGTAGATGTCTTAAAATTTGGCCACTAGGTACCTCGGTCAAAGTGCAACATTTAGATTTTCGGCCTCAGAAATGGGTCATGGGATGGATCCCTCCCAAGAGGTGGGTGCCTCAAGGGGGGACTCATAGAACAACTGGACCTCGGCCTTCAACCCTTCATGGGTATATCCTTGCCTTATGGTGTTAGGCACACTTGACTTGCAGGATTTTAAAGTTCCCTATTTGTCAACTTCAAATGTTTGAAGATGTGAGAACCAAATAATGGGGGGTTATTTGGATGCCTACCCC
>ML784629.1:61410-77437 GCA_009831015.1 Picea engelmannii | reverse complement strand
GAAATTAGGTTTTTCAGTAGAAAATTGCCTACTACGACTAGAAGCAAAAACAATCATTTTATGGCCACTGAACTCAACTCTCTACAAATATAAGTCAAATTAAACAAGAGAAATCCTTCAGTAAGAAAATATATTACTTGGATATACCTTATGAAAATTTTATTGGTTATTTTATATACCCTATTAACCATATTAATGATCAATTCTAAATCTATGAAAATCTACAATGTTTGTAGCCTAACTCTAAAGTCTTTTCCAATCCTAGACGTAAAGATTCAAACTTAGCAATGTTGTTAGTTCATGCAAAATTCAATCAGAAATCAAATTGACGAGGTTTACCTGATGGGAAATATACCATAACCCCATAATCACTCCCTTCATAAGAATAAGCCCCATTAAATTACAAATTACAAATCTAATCTTGGTCAGGATTGGATTGGGTAACAAAAGAATCTTCTTCTATTGTGAAGACAAAATAAGTGTCAATACTAGTTTCAATATAATCAATCTTGGGAACATGAATAATTTTAATTTAGGGGACATTTATTATTTTCCTTAGAAAAATGATGTTCTATTGATAATGTGGAATGACCATATGATAACCATCAAGGCTCAAATAACTGCCAATTAAGTGTTTTCATTCATTTCCTAAGATATTGAAAAGTTACTACATCCATATCAACCACTACGAAATTGCAAGTGGTCTAGATATTTGGGTGAGAACACATGACCAGTATGAGGTATTTAATCTACCTAGTGGTTGGTTTCACTTTATTATTAAAAGTGAGGATTCACTTGTCTTCACTCATGCAAGTGAGATTGATTTGTTCCACAATTACTTTAGACATGATGTTGTAAAAATAACCTCCATCGATTAGGAAAGAGTGGGAAATATTTCTCATGATTCTCATGGAGACATTAAAAGGAGGATAGCTAGGCTTATGCTAGGTCATAGCTTCCAAATTTACCTCTTTATGAATAATTTCTTCAAAATTAGTAGGGTTTTTATTTAAAGGTGTTGTTGTCATATTGTTTACAACTAGTAAAATAGACACAATGAGGGTGTCGTTAAGGTTTTGTTGTTGTTTTGGGGATTGGAGTACATTCAGAAAATTTATATTTTCTTTAAGAGATACCAAGCCATTACTCGTATTGTAAGGTGAGTAGCTAGGCGGTAAATCAACAACATTTTTAAATAGAATAATATGATTTTGGGGATGAACAATAGGTATTCGTTGTTTTTCTAAAGCTGAAACCATGCCATATTTTTTATTCTCCCTAATATTGTTGTTACGAACACTCACTAGAATATGATTTTGCATAGTTATGGGTTTTAAGTGATTATCGATTGCTTGATGTCGAGTCATGTAAACATATACCTGTTGGATAGTTTGTTTTCATTGATTTCAACTTTGTTCAATCCTATAAGAAGCCTCGAAGTAAGGTTGAAAGAATTTATAAGTGATGGGTGTATTTGGATAAGTCTCCAGAGTGGTCCCCTTATGGCTTAGTTTTAAGCATGGACCTCACAGGAAGACACTTTGAATAAGTCTTAAAGAATCCCTGGAAATATGGCTAAGTGGTTGAGAATCCCTATAGGTATGGTCATGAATCCCAAAGGTTTTTGAAGAAAAATAATATGAAGGACATGAAAGATACATGAAAATATCTCATAGATGGATATTCCTCGTCATGCCATTTCCAATGGTAGGTGGTACATCGCATGGTTCCTCATGGTTGAGGAGATATGCCCTCTTGAATATGGAAGCCTTGAAGTATTGTTAAGAAGCCCTAAACAGTTGTAACAAGAAGTGACAAGTCAACCCCAAATTAATTAAAAGAAGAAAACTTGTTGCAAACAAGAAGTTACAAGTCGACCCCGTTGCAATGAATATTAAAATAAATATTAAGGATATTTTTGGTAAAGTCGGCCCCAATGTAATAATCATTAAAACTTATTTTGAATTTTATTTGGGTCAAGTAGGCCCTAAAAAGAGGCTGCTAGATCTAGTATAAATAAGGAACCTATGATTTCATTTGTTACATCAACTCAATTGATTTTTATCTGAGGTAACCAAGGAGATTTGAGGCGAATTTCAAAGGGAATATGAAGTGAAGAAGGAAGAAATTATAAGGGAGGATGGAGTCTTGTGATGATGTGTTCTAAGGTATGTTATTTAAAGGTAATATTACCATTTTTTCTATAATAATCTATATCAGGGTACCTTTGGTAAAAATTTCAGCTTCTGGGTCTTTGTATTTTTGGAGATACCCTCCGTGGAAGATAAGGTATTTCACTAGTCTAGAAACTAGTCTCAAACAAGTGTTCTGAGAAAAACAATCATAAATTATTCATAGAAGATCCAAATTATGTGAGAATAATTGAATTGGAGATATTACATTCCTTAGTATTTTTTTTGTGAGTTTCAAAACCATATATCAAATATTCAACATGTGGAAATCTCCACAAGTTTTCACTCCAGAATATGCCAAAATTTAGCAAGGTCTTCCATTGTCGCTATAACCCCTTTTCAAGGGCAATTCAAGAAGTGAAACTTGGAGGGATTTCAGAGAAGATATTGAAGAACATTGGGTACAATTGTTATACCTCTATTCATTACAGGTACACAGTTATTCTTGTTGAAAGTTAGGGTTTGTGACTAATCCAAAAATGAGTCCAGCGAGACTGAAGTAAAGTCAAATGAAGATGCTATCCTTTTGTTGAATAACTTTAGGAAGGTCTACAATTATGTGATCACATACACTAGGTTTATACATGACTAAAAGTATGCTTTCTATGTGTTCTATTTTGATGGTTATGGTATGTGCTTAAGGCATATCTTGGATGGTTTGTAACATGCTTAAGGAATTCTTTTGGCATATGGTTTAAGGAGCATCTTGGATATTGGGAACATAGTTTGAGATGTAATTTGCTATATGTTTACATGTTTGAACTACATCTTGGTACATGGTTGATGGATTTTATGGTAAATATCTTAGTACATAGTTGATGGATGTTATGGTACATATATTAATACATGATTGATGAATGTTATGGTACATATATTAGTAAATGGTTTATGGATGTTATGGCACATGTTTGAGGCATATATTGGAAAATAGTTTATGTATATGATACATGATTGTTACATGGATTAAATGTCACACATGAATTAGCATATGGTTTGATGCACATATTGATGATGGTCATGGTATATGATTTATGTGAGTGGATCTGGTTATAGTTGATGATGATGTTGATGATGAGATGTCAGTAACATTGATAGATACAGTGACAGTGATAGTGAAAGTGACAATGAGAGTGAAAGTAATAGTGATAGAGATAGTAACATGGACATTGATAGTGACAGTGATAGAGATAGTAACAGGGACAGTGACAGATTGGATGACAGGTTGATTATCAGTGACAAGTTGATTATCAGTGTCAGGTTGATTATTAGTGATAGGTTGATTATTAGAGATAGTTTCAGTGATAGGTTGAGTCTACACTTATATTTCAAGGTGAAAGGAAGGGAAAAGGAAAGGGGGTCATAGCTTCCTTCCGGTTGGAGCCAGAGAATATAGGAAGTTGGATCTTCATCCAGGTTGGAGCCTGTAAATCAGATGTTCATAGCCTCCTTCTAGTTGGATTTGGAGAATACCGGGAGTTGGAGCTTCCTTCAAGTTGGAGCTTGTAAATCATAGGGTTGGAGCCTCCTTCCATTTAGATCTAGATAATTCAGGGATTTCTAGATTCCTTCAGGTTAGAGCCTATAAAAAATGGGTTGGAGCCTTCTTCCAGTTGGTACTAGATAATTTGGAAGTTGGTGCTTCCTATGGATGTAATATTTTGATATATAAGAAAGTGGTTTGTGGTTTTATCCCATTTGGGTTTCCACATAAAACTCCGGTGTATTGTGTATCTGTGGATAATAGGATATGATGTGATGCATTTTTTATGGTTATATTTTTATGATATATTGAATGCAATCATAAGTGATAAATGATTGATAAAATTGATGATTACATGTTTTGAATAAAAGTGGAAAAAAGTGCTCAATATTGATTCACCCTTCTCAGTATTGGTGAATATTCCAACAATTGGTATTAGACAAGGTCCTTCAAGAATCAGTCTAACCATGTAACACCCCTGTTTCCCCCAGTTTTTAAATATAAATATAATGGATAAGAGACTATGGAAAACTCGATATGTGTGAATGTTTGATGTGATGAACCTTTGTATAAAAGGTCAATGAATGTAATTTTTGTTATTAATAGAATATGGATAAGAGTTGAATAATTGTTGAAAGGGGGGTTTTCTAGGATAGACCATGAATGTTATGAAAGAGATGGTAAGGGGAACCAAGAATGGTTGAGATAACCTCCCCAACAAACCAGTACCTTGCTAGATTTCATTACTCAGGACGAGAACAATCTTGTGACCTAAGAATGAATTACAGTCAGGATGGTAGGTGGGAAGACATCCTCAAGAGTTAATGAGGGGATGGAGCAGAGTGCCCATCTGAAAGGATTTCAGACCTGACCACGTATTGGGAATTTGTTCCACACACAATCTTGTTGAGAAATACAAGAAAAAAAGGCATGGTGGGCAGAGGAAGAGATGCGAAGAGAAGCAAAGTAGAGATACTAAGCTCTCAAGATCGATGAAGAAATAAAAGATGAACATGTTCTTGTTGCAGGATGTGGTTAACAGGGTTATGATACAAGATGATAAATGAGGGTGTTGAGTGACTAAGGAAGTACTTAGGCAAGCCTCCTTGCTTGGTATAGAGAAATATGTTGCCAAGATCCTATGGGAGGAGGAGAGTAACCTTCGTCCCTAACTGTTGCTGAGTCGGAAGATAGAATTCTCTCTCAGAGCATTGTGGTCAAGCTCGGGGGTGACCAGGGGTAAATCTGTTAGGAGTGACTGAGCCTATGGTTGGGTGGAAACGGGCACCCCTTTCAACATTTGCATCATGTCGTCTATTTTTGATAAGTGTTTTCATACCTTGTCTATTGAGATGGAATAAAGGATGAATGCATGTATTTATTTGTCTATAAACGGTTTCTGTATTGAATGATCAAGTTATGTGTATGAATTTATCTTCTTGTGGAATTATGCTTTTGATTGATCGTCTATATTCCCTAGCTTAGCCTTTGAGACATCTTGGGACATAAACCTATAGGAGGGTTGGGTTAGAAATCATTTGATCAATATGACCCTATCAGTTTGAAGATGATATCTCCTCCAGAATCCTTGTTGTGCGACCAGGATATCATGTCCAAGTCCTTAACAATTTCATGATGAAGCTCAAGAAGGATAGTGATATTTAAGTCTCGAAAGGGATGATCCTTTCATTTGGAAGACGAGCGAACGAGATCTATTCAGGACAATCCATATGACCAATACCTAGGAACCTTAGGCTAAGCCTAAGGGAGCTAATTCCTTCTGGCTTCGAAGCTCTGGAAGTCCGGGACTTTGGAGTAATATCAACCTGCATAGTCACGAACCGACCGAAGGTGACTGAGAGTTAAGATTACCTACAAGGTTGAATAACATTGGGCGATTTCCCTAGTGGTTATATAAACCCATCTTACTGACTAAACCAGGATCCAAATCCCCATTGTGAAGTAGCACAGGCCATTGATCGAGAATGTTCAGGGGTTCCCTCAGTTGTTGGATCTACACCAAGGTGACTTCAATGGAAGTACCACTTCAGGAGAATGGATATGCCATAGCATCAAAATCCCTGAAGGATGAATTTATGAAGTGGAGGAGAGCAGTATATTTGGGGGAGAGCGTCAAGAGTCCACCTACCATCTGATCATCTAGGAGGAGGGACCAACACACGGTACTTCAGTGAAGTCCTGATTTGGGAGAATGGATTGGAAGTAAATCCAAAACCCCTGAAGGCTGGAGCCAAGAAGTGAATAGGACCATAGATCTAGGGATCCTTCAGGTTCTTTCCTAGTCATAGGATTCATGATGTAGTCAGCCCAACGCTGACCAAATTCGGGAGAAAAGAGAATTTTTCATCGCAAAAATATTGAAGGCCGAAGTTGCAAAGTAACGTTATCCATGGATATATGGATCCACGTGGTCGGATCTTAGCCATGATATTTGAGGGATATTAGAATGATGTCATTCTGGTGTGACATGGCAAGCCGAAGTTACCAGAGTGACATGGACCCATGATAGAGGTGCCACATGTCATATCGATCTATGATTTTTATATAACCTATATGCCTATTGGAATGTGACACATGTCACCCCTCACCCTTCTACATGTTAGACCGTGGTACATGCCCACCTAGACAAAGTGGTTGGTGAAGTGACCAACACTTCGAGAGTCTGGGACTTTGTGACTTTGGAGGATTTGGGGTGTAGCGTAATAAAGGGACCCAAAAGGCCCGAAGGTTGGAACCACATGGAAAGCTTACGGGACTTTGGGAGTTAGAGACTCCAGAAGGTTTCATGCATAGACAATAAAGAGGCATTTAGCGTTGAAGTGTCGAGGTGCCGAAGTGTCGAAGTTCCTGCTGACTTGCGTGCTAGACGAAGGTTGAGTCTAGTCATGGGATTGGACAGTGGATGGAATTCCATCGTGGATGAAGGAACTTAGAGACAATATGTGTGAGGTGGATCCACATGGCCCTCAACCAATGAATGCCCAAAGAAATTTGGGAACCCATAAATTGCAACCCAAAGCTCAGATTTGAGCCTGGTAATAGTCATTAGAATGCTACAAGTAAGTAGAAGAGGATAAATACCTCGGACTGAGGATTTGAGATGTTAACGAGAGTGAAATTTTGATGCCCCATCCCTAGGAACGATACTCAGGGGTCAGGTGTGTTACAAACCACTGGAGGGAAGATCATGGATAATAGATACACTGATAATGGAATACCAATATTTGATGGTCAAGATTGTTAGAATTATGAGATGTGGAATATAAAGATGAAAACATTTTTATAGGCACAAGGGTTTTATGTTTGGAAATCAGTTGTTACATGATACACCGCTTCAAAGAAACTGAAGACTACATCCAAGAAGGAATTGAAAAGAAACAAAAAAATAACAATGGATTTCATCCTGGAAGGATTACTTGATTCAATAAAAGACAAAGTGGGATAAGCTACATAATCTCTAGATAAGTAAAATCCTCTTATCACGGAGCCAGAGCATGATGATCAATATGAAGAAGATACTGAGATAAAACAAGAATAAATATGCTCATCACATTAAACAAATTAATAAGAAGAAGATTGTGAAGAAGGCATGGTGGATTTTGAGGTCGAACTAATCAGGGCTTTAAGTGAGCTAAGAAAGGAAAGGAGGTAAAACAAGTCTCTCAAGAAATAAATGATTAAGATAAGGGAATGTTCTGAAGAAGTCAAGTAGGTTATCATAAATATAAAATATCAGTTGGAAGAAGCCAAAGCGATTGAAGAAACTCTCAAGGATCATTTGAAAGAGAAATAATGTTTGAAAGATGAAATCGTATCACAAAGAAAGGAAGCAAAGAAAAGAGAAGAAATTTTGACAAGTCATGTCAAGGAAAATATGAGGAATTAAACAAGATGGAAGAATAATATAATCAACAAGAAAGAACACTTGAAGAATAAATCATCTCCTTAAATACCAAGCTTTAATAATAAAAGAGAATGAAAGAAGTTATGAAGATTCAGATGATGAATAAGGAAGAATATTGTGAGAATATTGAAGAAGTTGTCAGATTAAGAATTGAAGTTGACAAGCTCAACAAGAAATTGAAGATATCTCAAGTACTAGAAGATATCATGAGCCATCAAAGGTCACCTTACATTAAAAAATGTTTTGGGTACACTATCGAGGCCTCATGTAAAGAATATGCATATGCGAATCCCAACAAGAACATCGAAGAGAAAGGATGCTCCACACAACCAATAATGAAAGTTGAAGAGAAGTGCTCCAAGATACCAGAAAGGAATAATGAAGAGAAGGCTAAGAATTAGGAAAACATTCTCAAAGGAAGGAATCATGGTCAACAAGAGTCAAAGAGAAATGATTACAGACGAGACATATCTCAAATAATAAATTTTATCCCCGGGTATCAAAGAATCTCCAATCATCGTGAAGGAAACAACAAAAGATAATATTGTGATCAACCAAGGCATGAATTCAAAATAACTACATCACAAAGATAATTTACTCCCAAGTATCAAAGTTTCTTTTATGGTCATCGTTTTACTTGCAATAACTTTGGACATAAAGTTGTATATTGTAGAGATTATGGAAGAAATTTTCAAGAAATAAATGTATATGTGGATCCATACAATATTGAATGTTACAAACTCCACAACCTTGAACACATAGATCATGATTGTATAATCATGATGGATACTTCCATGAAAAAAAATTGATATCAGGTACAAGAAGGTTATGATAAGAAAGCAAGAACATGAAGAGAAGGTGAATGAAGTACTCCTAGAAATCATACTCTTAGTATTTGCAGTAGTAGAAAGTCATGATGAATCTACAGGTAAAGAGGAATATGTCAATGCTGAATCTGCATTAGAGAAGATTCATCCATCATTCTAATCCATCTAGTGTGGATACACCCAACAATGTTTATATTGAAGAGGGGAAGTCCAAGCAACATCGGATTAGTCAGCGGTATGTGCAATTGTGTATCATAGTTATGGAAAATTGTTATGACATATGGACAAAGATGATTTAATGAGATATTTGGTAGGTATATAAGACAATACTCGACATGAAATAGAGAGGATACATGAGAGTGGATGAAAATCATGAACTCATAATGAATTGTAGAAATTAATATGGATTGATTGTAAAGCATATGACTCATAATTAAAGCATATTGACAGGTGAAACCAGATAGGAAGGAAAACAGTGAAAGGAAAAAATAGACAAATAGAAACCATCAAGAATAGTTATACTATCAAGAGAAAATTTTTGGATGATTATGTCATTGATGTGATTCCATTGAATATGACAAGCCATGAATACTTGAAGTCAAGTGACGAAGAAACCTTAACATGAATGATTTTCATATACATCACTAGATTACAGTAACATAAAACACCAATGGAAAAAAATAATTGGAAGAGAGGAAATAAATAATACACAGGAAGCCCCACATTGATCTACATGTCATCTTGCAAAAGAATACATGGGGAGAGAAACCATCATAGGGAGTTACCATTAATGTCAAAAGGGAATAGAAGGAACAAAATTAAAATGGAAAGATCAGAAGCATGAAGATAGGGGGAGTGCATGAAGACAAAGAGAGATTATCCAGAGAAGGTATACTTTCAGGGGGAGTCACTCTTTGCTATTGATATCAAAAGGGAAGAGAAATATTAGGAGAGAAAGATCAGAAGCATGAAGACATGGGAAGCAACCAAAAAGAGAGGTACCCTTTTCCATTGATGTCAAAGGGGGAGAGAAACATCATGAGCATTGGTCACATGTGGAGTATGAGTGATTCCATCAATTCCAAAGGGGGATATTGTTGGATAGTCGGTTGTCATTGATGTCAACTCTGGTCAATCCTAGAAGAATCCTTGAAGCAAGGTTGGAAGAGTTTAGAAGTGATGGGTATATTTTGGGAAGTATCGAAAGTTGTCCCCTTATGGTGTATATTTAAACATGGCCCTAATAGGAAGATTCTTTGAATAAGTCTACAAGAAGCTCTAAAAATATGGCTAAGTTGGGTAATTTTTGATGATTGTTGGGTAATGCAAAGATCTCATAGATGGATATTCCTCATCATTTTGTTTCCAATGGTAGGTGGTATTCCATGTTGATGTGGTTCCTCATGGTTGAAAATATATTCCCTCTTGAATATGGAATCCCCGAAGTATGTTTAAGAAGCCATAAACAGTTGTAACAAAGTGACAAGTCAACCCCATATTAATTAAAAGAAGAAAGGTTGTTTCAAACAATAAGTTACAAGTTGGCCCCATTGCAATGAATATTAAAATAAATATTAAGTATATTGTTGGTAAAGTCAGCCCCAATGGGATAATCATTAAAAATTATTTTGAATTTTATTTGGGTCAAGTTGGCCCTAAAAAGAGGGTTCCAGATCTAGTATAAATAAGGAACCTAGGAATTCTTTTGTTACATAAACTCAAATTATTTTTATCTGAGGTAACCAAGGATATTTGAGGCAAGTTTTAGAGGGTATATGAAGTGAAGAAGGGTGAAATTCCAAGGGAGGATGAAGTATTGTGATGATGTGTTCTAAGTTATGTTATTTAAAGGTCATCTTACCATTTTTGATATAACATTTTTTTATAGAATGATTCCAATAGAGAAACTTGGAGGCTATTGAGAAGACATATCAGGGTACCCGTGGTAAAAATTTCATCTTATGGGTCTTTGTATTTTTGGAGATACACTATGTGGAAGATAGGGTTTTTGACTAGTCCTGAAACTAGTCCCAAACAAGTCTTCTAAGAAAAAAAATCATAACTTCTTCATAGAGGATACAAATTATGTGTGACCAATTGCATTGGAAAGAGTACAATCTGTAGTATGTTGTGTGTGTGTTTCATAACTAGATATAAAATATTATTTGTGTGGCATGCTCTACAAGTTTTCTCTCCAGAATAGGCCAAAATTCAACAAGGTCTTCCATTTTCGCTATAACTCATTTTCAAGGATGATTCAAGGAGTGAAACTTGGAGAAATTTTAGAGAATATATTGAAGAGGATTGAGTACAAGTTTCATACTTTATTCATTACATGTATAGACTTATTCTTTTTGAAAGTTAGGGTTTGTGAATAATCCAAAAACTTGTCCCGCAATACAGAAGTAAAGTCAAATGAAGATGTTATCCTTTTGTTGAAGAAGTTGAGGAAGGTTTGCAGGTATGTGATCACATACATCAGGTTTCTACATGAATAAATGTGAACTTTATATGTGTTATATTTTGATGGTTATGGTATATGCTTAAGGCATATCTTGGATATTTTGGCACAAGCTTAAGGCATGCTTTTGGCATATGGTTTGAGGAGCATCTTGGATATTGGGTTGTTATAGCAAGATTTTCCTCACCCTATGAAAATTTTCTTAGAAGGCCTTTTCCATTTCCCTATGTAGACTTGAAGTCCCTTTTTGCAGTTCCCAAAGATAAAAATAATATTTTTCAACATATACACACCCTAACTATTATACAACATGTGTATACTCAGGTTGCACCATTACAACCCGCGTTCATAGGGTTTTGTGACCAAAATTAAAAATGGTGTCGGGTTTCCATGTCACATCATGAGATCCATGATCCTTGTCCTTCCATATATTGTAAACGTTCTGACTTGACCCTTCAGTTCCATTTGAATGCTATAAATGGCCCATATCCAAGCTGTGGAAAAGAGGAGAAGAATTCAACTTTGAGAGCAAAGTTACTATGGAGAAATTATTCACTTCATATTGAATCAATATCCCTTTATCCTTTTAAGTCTGAACACATTGTTCAGCCCCCAAGATCTTCCCTACTTGATGGAGAGCCTCATTGTCTCTCTTATATGAGCTTTCCTTTGGTGGAGGATTGAAGTGGTGGAGGCCCAACTGAAAGGGACTTAGTTTCTCGGTTCTGAACATGTCGATACATAAGTTTGTCATTCATACACTTCTACTGATTACATTTTAATAGAAATAATCTTTTCTCGTCCAATTAATGTCTTGCAAATATTTGAATTTTTATTCCATGGGCATATTTGTTATGAATATCGATGGATTATGCTATTGAATGTGATAACTTTATATATTATCACCATATGCTTGCATATATTAGTTGTTGAGGAAAAGTTGCAGGTGAATTGCTTTGAGTCAAGTGATCAATGGTGGACTTCATCGAACGTCTGAACGAGGTAGGATATTTATCTTATCTTGTTAGAATATTTGTTTATATAGCATACTTGAGATTAGAGTTGATTTCTACAATCATTTCCGTCTGTTGTGGTTTACCCCATTCCATAGAGAGATTTTCCTCGTAACATAATTTCTGACCATACTAGGGATATAATATTCTTTTTGGAGTTTGGAGTGTTTTTCTCCTTTGATTTCTCTCATTTATACTGACTTTCTTGTCATTTGATTTTTGGACAACCTCTATTCATTTTGAGTTTGATTTTTTTAGAATGATCCTTAACCTGGCAGTGTTTCAATACATATATGCGAGTTTTTTCCTGACAGTCGTGTACATATGCGTGTTGTCATTCTGTAGGAAGCGTATATACAAGGTTTTCTCCTGAAAAGTCACGTACATTATTCTTGTATGCTTGGTTGTTGAGTTTGATGTTTGTTGGGTAATTTTTGATGATTGTTGAGTCTTCTTAGGTATATGTTATGACTGTTAAGTTCCTGTAGACTGATATTAGTGGGAAACATCCGAAGAGAAAGAGGGACTTGTGGATCCTCTCTTCCTCCTTGGGAGGGCTCTTGAGTCCCCTATGTGAGAGTTCTTCTTACAAATGGTAAAATAGAAAGAAAATGGTGAAGAAATCCAAGATTATTCCCTCAAGAGGTGAGATGAATAGCTTAATGAGATGTTGTTAGTATGCTCCAAGAAGAAAAGAGGTTTCTTATAGGAGAATAGAGGCATCATAACAATACAATGAGATTCTTTAATTCTAAGTGCACCCATGGAATCATTTTGTAGCTTCACTTTGAGGTAATATCCAACCGATCTTTAGTGTGAACAAGGGGCCCTTTAGGGCACCCTTAGGTCTTTGACTAGCCCCCCACTTAGATTCATCTCAGATTTGAGGGTTAAATAAAGTTGGGATCTGGTCCAGAAGTGGGTGGGGGGCCGACAAGAACCATAAATGTGGCGTTCATAGATATGCACATATTTTCTCGTACACAGTTGCGCATATGGCTCATTATGCACTCTATGGGCAATTGTAGCCTATAATTGCCACCTGGGTAGATGTCTTAAAATTTGGCCACTAGGTACCTCGGTCAAAGTGCAACATTTAGATTTTCGGCCTCAGAAATGGGTCATGGGATGGATCCCTCCCAAGAGGTGGGTGCCTCAAGGGGGGACTCATAGAACAACTGGACCTCGGCCTTCAACCCTTCATGGGTATATCCTTGCCTTATGGTGTTAGGCACACTTGACTTGCAGGATTTTAAAGTTCCCTATTTGTCAACTTCAAATGTTTGAAGATGTGAGAACCAAATAATGGGGGGTTATTTGGATGCCTACCCCTAATATCCTACCTAGACTAATAGATTTATTTTGGCAATTCTTGTGGAGGAAAACTTAGTGAGTTTTTAGAAAAATTTTAGATGTGGTTGTTTTGAGATATTGGGGGTGTGAACCAATCTCGTTTGATTGAAGTGGGTGTGGATAATTTCTTCAAGAAATAATGGGATGTTTCGGAATCCCTTTGGAGGAAACTTACTTCAACCTCCACAATTTGAGATGAAATTATGTGAGTAAGTAGTGACTTTGTGTGTGAGCAACTGAGCAAATGTGCCATTTTTTTAATAATTTAGGTGTCAATTTGTAGCATGTAGACTTCCCGTGGTCCTTACAAATCTTGATTATGTATCTTGCTAGATGCCATTGGTACAACCTTGTGAAATTTTAAAGTCCCTAAAGAACTAGCATGTGTACATGTGGGTCCTTACCAATCCTTTAAAATCCCTAATGTGATTTAATATAAGAAATATTTTGAACAACTATCCTAGATTGCAAGCATGTGGGCATGTATGGGCCCGTTACTATAATCTTCAAACTCCCCTAGTGAGGTAAACTAAGAAAGTAGCTTCAAAAAATATCCTGTTTTTGCAACATGTGGGCATGTATGGGCCCTTACAAATTTAATATGTTTCGAAAAGAAACTAAGAGGATCCCTAGGGGGCTTTGTCCTCTCCTAAAGATTTTAGGGGAGATGAAACGTCTCCTTAATCATGTTTTTGATTCTCAATATCGCTCTATGGTGCGAGAGAAGAGCATACTTAATGATTAAAGTTCGATGTCTGGTCCCAATGAATGTGCTTATATATGTGATAGTAAATGATCTCAACTTAACTTTTACAATCAAAACAAGCCATCCATGTGGCGAATCAAAGCAAAAGAGGAGAAATATGGTTCTTTGTAACCCCCTAAGTGCATATGTTTTGACTAACCCTTCATGTGGAGAGGGAATCTAAGTGTGGTGCTTTTACAAATTGCATAAAAGAAATATTTTGAAGGCTAGGGGCCTTCAAAAATCACAAAAAACTCTTACAATTTCAACACTCTGGACAAATGTGTGGGTTATAGTTCAGACAGAGGCGTAGTGGGTGCACAATGAGAAGTGAACATAAAACCTTTGGGCACATTGTGCGCAGGGAAGAGAAATGATGTGGGTGCACAATGATATGAATGCGTGTCTGTGGGCCGAAAAACCTGCACATGTTCTGATACGCGTCGGGGGGGGGTTAAGTGAAATTATCCTCTTCCAGCTCCAAACTTAGCTATTTATAGGAAAGGCTAGGCTGATTATGATCCCTGCAAGGCAAATGGGTCAAAAAGAAGTGCTCAAACAACCCAAATAGGGAGGAAATTGATACCTTATCCCTAGTATGGTCACGAATATGTTGTGTCTCTTTCGTCACTTGAATGAGAAAAAGAGGAGCACTTGCAAGTCTAGTTGGGAAACATCCGAAGAGAAAGAGGGACTTGTGGATCGTCTCTTCCTCCTTGGGAGGGCTCTTGAGTCCCCTATGTGAGAGTTCTTCTTACAAATGGTAAAATAGAAAGAAAATGGTGAAGAAATCCAAGCTTATTCCGTCAAGTGGTGAGGTGAATAGATTAATGAGATGTTTTTAGTATGCTCCAAGAAGAAAAGAGGTTTCTTGTAGGAGAATAGAGGCATCATAACAATACAATGAGATTCTTTAATTCTAAGTGTACCCATGGAATCATTTTGTAGCTTCTCTTTGAGGTAATATCCAACCGATCTTTAGTGTGAACAAGGGGCCCTTTAGGGCACCCTTAGGTCTTTGACTAGCCCCACACTCGGATTCATCTCCGATTTGAGGGTTAAATAAAGTTGGGATTTGGTCCAGAAGTGGGTGGGGGGCTGACAAAAAGCATAAATGTGTCGTTCATAGATATGCACATATTTTCTCGTACACAGTTGCGCATATGGCTCATTGTGCACTCTATGGGCTTCTTTGGCTCATGCACTGTGCATGCGCTTCCTTTAGGGGTGTAGCATACATAGGTGGTGGTTGGATGTATGGATTGTGGTGTGTTGTAGTACCAATAAATCCATCCACTAAGTGATACATCCTAGGTTTTTCCTGAATGAATGGTACGGGTCTTGGGGCATTAGGTAGTACTGTGTATAAGTATCCTGACTGTGCATAAATGAGGTCGTACTATTGATCCTTTCTAATGGCTTCCTCTTCGGTTTGGGAAAAGGGGGAGGCCACATATTTGGAAAGGAGAGAGACAAGTGATTTGAGAAACCAATCGAGGCATTGTTCTTGGGTGGTTTTTGCTTTGCATAAACTACGTCGCCTACAACATTCATGAATGTGGTCCACGATATGTGTGGTTGAGGTCTATTTAAACTCAAAGAGCAGTTTGAGACCATTGTCTTGATGAACTGGTAGTTGAAATAAGGTCAAAAATGTTTTGGCCAAGGATTCAAAAGTCACGTGGGACCCTGATGTTTCGTCCACATACCATTTGGTTCATGGACCTGTGAGTGTGCACTGAAATAATCTTAAATGGATGGAGTCATCCATGATGTTGTTTGAAGAGAACCATAAGTGGAAGGTCATGATATGGTTGGAAGGATCTTCTCCCGCCTTTCCTTCAAACTTGGGAATGTTTGAAGGTAGTTTGGTAGGCATAGTGGGCCATGTGGGGTCATGCAATATAGGGTCATTTGTGATTTTACTTAAATCAGGTATGTTGAGGGATGCAAAATATGGCATGTGGAGTGGTGGTGGTGGATTAGTGCCAACCATGGTATGAGCAGGTTGTGTACCTGAACCTTGGGGGG
>ML784629.1:32326-43541 GCA_009831015.1 Picea engelmannii | reverse complement strand
TTAGTACATGTATGGAAAGATTGCATCTTATTTTGAATTGCAGAATTAAATTGAAAATTGCATTTTGAAAAGATTATCATTTATTACGAATTGAAGTTAGTACTTTTCATTTTAATCAAATTCATTTATTTTACTTGTTGAGTCATAACATCATCAGTTTCACTACCATACCTTTTTGAGTAAGCAAGGCCACTAAAAGAAACACTGACACATTTAAAATTGATTAGAAACGATTTTGTTTTTAGGGTGCACAAACTAGCTTAGGATTTAGAGCCTTGGAATAGGATTTTGTGAGTAAACTTATCCAAGGCTATTAAATCAACATATGTGTCCGACTAAGGGAGTGGTGAAATCCATTGTTTAATTGGTGACATCAAGAGGCTCCTCTTACACCAAATTTAAGCACGAGGTCACATGAAGTTGGTTGAGTGGATATCCCCCCAATACCTTCTTAGCGTCAGATATATTTCTGGGGATCTATTTGTATATGGGGATTTTGATAGTACCTTTACCTATATGAGAGGCGGTGCTTTCGAGGTTTCAGTATTTGTTACCTTGTCCATATGGTGGACTTGACTTATGACTATTTTCCTGTGCATCGGTTATATCGTGTTTTCTTAGTTTCTTGACATAGGTACCACATAGGTTACTTGCAGGGGTTATTCTACTGGTACCCTGGGTCATATAAGGGTCAGAAAACACACAACCTTTATAGATGATTACCTCTTTAGGGGGATATGATCGACTGGTTCTTAAGCCAACAAGGGTCCTTATAACTGATTTTGATACCTCTAATCTTTTGCGGGGAGTCTCAGGCCCCTCTTTGGCAAGGAATACCTACTTTAAGGAGGGAGAACCATTTCAACCACTTTATCCTGTTTGTGTGCATATTGTCCTTTTGTTTATTTTGGCGTTCTCTTTGATTACTAGTCGGCCTTAGGATTTTCTTTTATATCTCAAGTCTTGATTCATCATGGAGCCAGACCATATTCCCCGCAGATCTCGCCGTTTGTTACAATTACCACCGCATCTTGAGTCTTTTCCTTCTAAAAGGTGTAAAGTTATCAAACATGGTACACACACTTCCACCTACTAGACTTGTGATCATACAAGGATGAGTATTGAATCGAGTCAGAAATACATTGGGAGTCCTTCGACTCCCATACCCCCTATAGTTAACGATACTCCTTCGACACCTTCAACCACAATGGTTGTAGTGTCGGAAGTTCCCATCATCACTCTTGTCTGGCCTATAGTGAATGTTCAACCTATTGCAACGAACCCTTTTGGGTCCCTTTGTCACTCATCGGGATACAATATTCAGTCCATCCCTATGGCCTCTAGCCCTTTTTATTATGGTATGCCGAATTTCACATCGCAATTTTCATCCTCCATCCTAGCATCTAATCCGAATACTAGTATTGGACTTGGCAACATGGCTCCTCAACATACTCTATTTTTCGTTTGGCGGTTCTCATATCCCACAAATGACTCCTACAGTTGGAGGCCTTCCTCCTTTTTACACTGGGTCTAATCCTGGTCTTAATGCTTCTAGATGGAGTGGTCAATCTGGCATACAAGATGTTTCTTATGGTCTGTCCTTTACACCTACCTCCTCTACACCGAGTCTGAACAACATGTTTGGCATGACGAATCCACCTCTATCCTTCGAATTCACACCCAGAGGAGGTCAATTTCATACCTTTGGTAACCCCCAACTTGGAACTACTCCGACTGGGGGAAAGTTTTACAAACCTCATTATAACATTCCTACTGGAATGGTTCCCAACCAACCCTTCATGAATCAGTTTGGAGGAGGGTTTTACAATATCAGACAGGGCCATGGCGCATACTAGAACCCTGGATGGGTTGTGATTCCCCAACATCAATATTTCTTGGGCACTTAGGGCCAGATGCCACAACCTCGTCTCCCTTTTCTGGCCATGTTCAATTTTCCAAACTTGTCTAGATTGATGAATGACCCAGTGCATCATGATCCGACATGGCCCCCTGTCCCCACCAAGATTTTTTCGGATATTCTAAAATTCAAAGGCAAGACTAGTGAGGATACTTGTGGTCACATCACTACTTTTCATCTTTGGTTCTCTTCTAATTCCATTAAATTCGATTCTATTTGTTTAATATTGTTTTAACATACCCTCATGGGGGTTGCAGCAGAATGGTACATAGAGCTACCAAGGGGGACGTACGAAAATTGTAATCACATGGTTTTTAGTATTCCTCAACCAATTCCAATTGTCGGTTCATTATGATGCTGGCATAGAACTTATGTCGGCCTTCCATCAGGACAAAGCCACCCATATCTTGGATCACATCCAAGAGTGGCGTAGACAGAAGAGGTTGATCAAGGCCTACATACCTCCAAAATTCTTTCTAGAGTGGTTTCTTAAGTCTCTACAACCTTATATTTCGAAGGATGTTTCTATATCCGGGGTTACATCTGACGAAGAAGTGATTTTTAAATCCCAGTAGTTAGATCTTATATATGATTAGTTTGGGATATTATACGAAATTCTTCCAGACGCACCAAGATCAAACTATGACCCTAGACAAAATCTCGAGCCTCGTGTTGATGGCATTGTAGGCTCTGCCAATGTGAAATATGCAGGCATGGTAACAAGCCAGTTGAAAGAGTTGTCTCTAAACCGGTCTGTAGGAGGGCCAGCTTCGTTTGTGTACTCCACTCCCACTTATTTGGTAGATGTACATTCTGTGAAATCGTCGACCAACCCGAATGGTAACCAACAACCAGGAGGGAATAAAAATAAAGGACGTGGTAAAAATCATAAGGGTGGGAAGAATAATAATAAATCCAAGGACAACAATAATAATGACAAGTTGAATAATAGTTCTAGTGAAGTCAAGAAAGAAAGGCGAAAGGTGACGTTTCCCTGGAAGCTTTGTACATATGATCACCTTACCCACTTGTGCCCCAAACTTGTGGAAGCTGCAAGGATTTTATCTCTCCCGCCTGCGGTGCTAACTAATCCTTTTCCATAGAATCAACACATGACCTTGAGCTCCTCAAATGCAGGAAATGCAGCAAGTGGAAGTCAAAAACCACCAGTACAATATGGTGACAATATATGCATCAATATGGTTAAGTCTGATTTTAATGTGGCCACTTGGTCTCGCAATTACAATTCTTCATAGATTGTACCCGGTATAAATTCTCCCCCTCCTCCAAAGACACCTTTACAGATCAAAAAACCAGAGACCCCACCTTATATTCTGAAAGGAGTACTTAAGCTCTCTACCCACAATCCTAATGCCAGAGCCGCCCAAAATTACTCTATTGTTGAGGATCTGGGTCAAACCCCTTGTGCAATGTCGGCTCTGAAGGTACTTTAGATGTGTCCTTCACAAAGGAATTCCTTGTTATTTGCATTAGGAGTCTATATCCATGTGGTTCTATGGTTATCAAGTTTTACGTCATGGATGTGAAGCCTCACTTTCCTTACCATGTGGAATTCCAAATACACATGGTTTACTCAAAGTATACCATCAAATGTATTGGTATTGATGAGGGTGTTGTAACATGCATGATATCCCTCATCTGTTGGAAAACCCTGTGCTCTCCGACCTTCTCTCAATCTCCGACCATGTTGACTTCTTTTGACGGTCATTATTTCCACCCTCACGGTATTCTTCCTGCCTTCTCGGTCCAATTAGGTGGGAAGATGGTGGAGGTGCATGTCGAGGTGGTTGATGCACCCCTCAACTATAACTTGTTACTAGGATGTAATTTGACTTATGTTATGACTACAATTGTATCGTCTATCTTCCATACTCTTTTCTTTCCTCACAATGGGAATATCGTGACGATCAACTAGTTGTCCTTTTTGTATGCTATCCCCAATGCATCGGTTCGACCGTTGATCCCCATGATCCAAAATCCTCAGCCGAAAAATGAGAATATCAGTGTCAGATTGTATTCATCCCTTATGGGTACCTTCGATTTCATGGCACCGGTTCATCATATCTATGCCATGTCCAATAGGTATGCTTCATCAATGAGGTCTGTTCCTTTCCGCACTTCATATTTGAATGATCCTTGGACCCTACCTTCCTTGTCTGTGTCTTGTGAAGGTGAGTCACATACTAGAATGGATATTCCTCCATTGGCAGTGGAGATAACATATCTGGATGTCCTTAAATATTATGTTGATTTAGATCCTATCACCTTGAAGACGGATTAGGAGGATCATATTTTCAAGCCCGTATGGGCCACTTCATCTCCTTTCTCACGTGACCACCTCAATGATACTTAACCCTCATATGAAGCAATCATACAGGCCATGAATGGTTCTGACAGGCCATGGGATGATATGCACCATCACTCTTATTTTATCCCAGAGATTGCGAGAATTGAACAAGATGATTTTAGATCTACCTTGAGTGAGATAGTCGGTCATGCCATAGTTCCACTTGATATACATGACATTTATGCAGAAGGAAAAATGGCGAGTATCTCTCCTATCGTCATGATCGATATCTCTCGTATTCCTGGTAAGGTTGAAAATGTATACATTGGTGCAGATTGTTCGTCGGAATAAATTATGATCTACATCGAGCTCTTCAAAGAATTTTGTGATGTATTCTCTTGGTCATATGAAGAGATGCGAGGAATCAACCCTCGAATTTTCGAACATGAGATTAAAACCTACCTGGATGCTAAACCTGTTCTACAAAAAATTAGAGATGTTAATCCTAGGAAGGCCCCTCCTATTAAGGAAAAGGTAGAAAAATTTCTTAACGTTGGCTTTATCTACCCAAGTACCTTGACTGAATGGGTATCCAATCCCATTCCTATGAATAAAAATAAAGGAACCATCCGTGTATGCATGGATTTTCAAGACCTGAATAAGGCCTGCCCTAAAGAAAACTTTCCGACACCCTCCATTGATCAGATTCTCGATGAGTGTGCAGGAAGACAAGTTTATTTTTCTTATGGATGGATTTTCAGGGTATAACCAAATTCATATTAAGCCCGAGGACCAACATAAGATGACATTTATTTGTCCTTGGGGTACATTCGCATACCAAAATATGCCTTTCAGCCTTAAGAACGTCCAAGCAACCTTGCAACGAGCTATGAACTTCGCATTTCACGATCTCAAGAATATAGTCGAAGCATATCTCAACGATCTCGCCACTCACTCTCGTAAGAGAGTGGATCACTCTACCCACCTTCGGCTAGTTTTTGAAATATTCCTCCACTACCACATCCGTTTGAACCCTGATAAATGCATATTTTGCGTTAGGTCACATCGACTTCTAGTATTCTTAATCTCTGAGACTGGGATCATGGTGGATATGTTAAATGTTGAGGAAATACTTTGATTGCCTTCCCCGCGCACTATTCGTTGGGTTCAAGGTTTATAGGGGAAAGATAAATTTTTACGATGGTTTATAGTGAGATATGCCAATATTACTAAGGGTTTCATGCCTCTCTTAAAGAAGGACACTCCTTTTATCTGGGATGAGCGAGCCCATGAATCCTTTGATGCTTTGAATAAATCCTTGGTATCAACGCCTCTATTGAATTCTCCAAACTACAATAGAGATTACTTGCTTTATATCGTTGCATCCGAAGAGATGATTGGTATGATGTTGGTTCAGGAGGATGATGAGCTTTGTGAGCACATCATTTACTATCTTAGTCAAAATTTATTCGGTCATGAACTCAAATATTCTCATGTTGAAAAGATAGATTTAGTTGTCGTTCACACAGTTCAACGATTACAACACTATATATTTCTTTTCAAAACTATTGTGGTTGCCTATGTCAATCCATTATAATACGCCCTTACTAGGCATATCATAGATTGAAAATACAATAAATAGATTGTAATCTTACAAGAATTTGATCTCAATTTTTCTTTTGCGAAATCAAAGAAATCACTAGTTTTTATAGAGTTAATATCCGAATTCCCTCGGTTAGATGAGGATGTTCTTCATGTTGATTCATTTTCATATGAAGACATTTTTCTTGTCTTGACATCAGACCCCTAGTATGGATATATTGTTGTCTATCTTCAAAATTTGAAGTTCCCTCATCATCTCTCGAGAGATGACCGGTGACGTATACGATACCAAGCTAAGAACTACCTTATCGTTGGTGACACTTTGTGTCACTGAGGAGTAGACAATATCTTGCGTGGTTTCTTGAATCACAAAGAAGTTGAGTCTATTATAAACGAATTCCATAGTGGGGATTGTGATGGTCATCTATCTGGGCTTGCAACAACCCATAAAATTTGCGAGTCGTTTATTTTTGGCCATCTATTTTTAAAGATTGTGTTGAAGAGGTTAAGAAGTGTTTCCCCTTCTAGGTGTTCACTCGAAATATGCACTCGCATATATCCCCTCTCAATCCAGTCGTTATCATTGGTCCCTTCATCAAGTGGGGGGTGCATTTTGTGGATTGCAACCCAATTGCGGCTGGGGGGGGGCATCAACACATTATCATGGTAATAGAATACTTTACTAAGTGGGTTGAGGCCATGCCTATAGTTAAATCTGATGGTAAGACGATTGCATTATTTGTGTTCAATCAAATTATAGCTAGGTTCATAATCCAGTGTGATATTGTCATTGATCACGGCAATCACTTTTAGAATGAAATGATGAAAGAATTAGCATTGAAACTGGAGTTTAAACATGGTCACTCTTCCCCTTACTACCCCCAGGAAAATGGAAAAGTAGAGGCCTTGAACAAGTTTCTCAAGACCATTTTGCAAAAACTATCAGCCAAAGTAAGTCTAACTGGTATATCATTCTTTATCCATCACTTTGGGCATACCAAACCTCGATTAAGACTTCCATCAATTTTTCTCCTTTCCAATTAGTGGATGATGTGGAGTTGATCCTACCTATTGAATTTGAAATCCCTTCTCTTAGATTGGTAGTTACACTCCTACCGGCCACTTCTGATCTTGAAAAATGCCTCATACACCTAGAGAGTCTATATGAGTAGTGTCGAGATGCCTCCATGACTATCGAAGAAAATAAATGATGTGCCAAGGTCCAATATGATAAGTTTATCTATCCTCAGCCATACGCTGAGGGTGACTTGGTCCTTTTGTATGACCAAGCCAAAGAACCACTGGGGGCAGGAAAGTTCAAACCCATGTGGCATGATCCCTATATCGTTCGAGGTGTCTTAGAAAAATGAGCTTATGAATTAAAATATTATGAAGGGAATATGTTGGTTGAGCCCGAGAATGGGATCTACATGAAAATATATTCTTCTTGAGCCCCAATATTGGGCGTAACTCTTTATATAATAATGTATTTTAGTGTAATATTTTTTCCCCTTTTTCATCTTCAACATTCTTATCAAGTTTTCCCTTGGTTGGCAGATGTCAACGGAGTCTTCGATCTACTTAGGATTCATAGACGAGGCTGGTCATCATACACAGAACTTGGATTTCGCCGCTTGGGTTGTTTACTCACACGAGTGTATACTGGTGTCTTTAGGTGGCATTTTCCTAGGGCCATCAATGAATAATATGGCTGAATAAAGAGTTGTTATAGAAATTTTACACGATACCATTTCACATGGTATTCTCTCTTTAGAGGTTCACCTGGACTCCTAGTTAGTAGTATGTCAGTTGAACAACATTTACCGTGTGCGAGACCCTACTCTACTCCGATGATTCTTACAGGTACGAATTTTGGAAAACAAATTTGATTTTATTACTTATCATAACATACTTAGAAGTTCTAATTATGTATCTGATGCATATCCTAATTTTGTTTTAGATTGGAATTTGTCACATAAATAAAGCAAAGAAAACACTTTCATCAATGTACTCATTGTAATATAAGTAAAGTAGAAAACCAATGTTTTTTATATATATTTCATCTCTCCAAAAATATGGTGTTATCATACAAAATTGGGGCTCACGCCCTAAAAATACATATACGGTTGATTGATATAATAATAACAACATATACATATATGGTGCCAGATGTTTGTCATGATAGCATACTATGGTTTTTGTGAGATGTTGAAAGAGTCATACCCAAGAATGAGGCACACCTACAACCTACCACAACATCTCCTTCAACACATCCTCTACATGAACCATGGGAATCCTTTGCGTCAAACACGACAGGTTTCCCTACACATTTTGAACCACTCTATCAACATCCCCTCCTGCTATCTCATCCCCCTATTCTATGGCGGGAAAACTCCTCTACGGACTACACGAGGGTTCTAAAGTGAAGGCAGAGCTAACCGTCCAAAGTCTCCTACTTTTTATCAACTATCCCTTCATTACCCCACAATCCTACATAAAAGACAAAGTATAGGGATCTGGTAGGCATACCTTAAACTCTGCATTTGGTGTTGATCCCTTTGCACTTGGTTGTTTCCCGACTGCAAGTCTCCTCCCAAGGTTGACCTGCATTCACCAAAAGACAAACAAGAAACTACAAGCATTCATTCTACATAGGGATTAGTGGGTTAGACATCATAATCAAGAGATGTAAACAAATCATAAAGATTTAAGATGTCATTTGGTGGGACAGAAAAAGTACTTCTTTATATTAATCTCACAAAATTCATTTACAACATGAGACCGACACTTCTCCTCGAACTCGGTCCTGGGATCCTCTTCACCATGCACCAACTGCTTCCACATATTCTTCTCCTGTTCAATTCTCTCTAGGGAAATGGCAAGGGTTTGCAAAGGAGGAAGAAGGAATTTTCACTCAAACTCACAATGTGGTTGCAAAATATTGGGGCAAAGGGGGAATATTGAAATGGGCAGAGTTTTTATGCTCTCATACTTCTCTTTGGAATGGGGACCCAACACCTTCTTTTATAGGCCAAAATAGATAGTAACAGTTGGGGTGATTAGCTATGGGAGGTCAACTAATTAAGTAAATACCTAGAAACCCATATCCATTTGAGTGTACGCGAGTTGTAGTGATGCAACAAGTGTGTGTACGTAGACAGTAGTGGTGTAGGGCACGTACACCTTCAAAACAATGGTTTTTAGAAGAGTTGTTCAGTGATGGCTTGGCAAAGATAGCAAGTAAGATGGCCTGATGCCAGGTATGCACGCCCAGTGTAGTTTAGGGTTATAACAGATGCTCCCTAATGTGTGAGGTTAGAATAACATCTGATGGACGAAATACATTACAAATATTCACCAATGTACGAAGCGAGTGAGCCTAGGGACCAGAGTTCACAAGGTGCCATCTGCAAAATAAAAATTTGTCTCATCGAGGCGGGCATACCCATGCTCGGGATGAAATAAAATCATAGATGCCAATCAAATACACTGCAGATCCATGTCATATAACTATATAAAGTGTAGCTGCAAGTAGTACACAACGGATATAAATCTCAGAATCAAAATATATACATGTATAGTATGCTGGATTACTAAGAGGGGGGGTGAATCATTAATAGCGTAATTATATTCATTTTTCTCCAAATAATCCAAGTGTTATATCAATGTAGATTTATTATCCAATAATGAGTAATACGAAATGAACAATCACACACATACACAATACACCCATTTTTTACATGGAAACCCAAATCGGGAGAAAACCACATAATGCTTTATCTTATATGTCTTGAAGAATTACATTCATTGGAAGCACCAACTTCCTTTGTTTTCCATCTCCAACTTGAAGGAGGCTCTAACCCCATAGTTTCTCAGGCTACAACCTGAGGGAAGCTCCAACTCCCCAATTCTCTGGCTACAACCAGAAGGAGGCTACAACTCCCTATGTTCTACGGCTACAACCACATGTCCTTGCCCCATCCAACCGCCCTGAAGTAGAAGTAGAATGATGGAAACATTGTCACACTATCACTATGAGATATACCACTGTAAACATGTACCAATAAACCTGAACCATGCATCAACCTGTAATCAACCTATACCATAAACAAGTGCATCAACCATGCACCAACCTGTACCAAACAATCTGTAATCAACCTATACCATAAACAAGTGCAACCAACCATGTACCAAGTATGTACCAATAATGTTTCAAGTACTCATCAACTATGACTCATCAATATGTACCAACATCATCAACTATACACCTAATGTATGTGCCAACTCATCAACTACTTGTCTCAACCATGTACCCAACCTGTACCTCAACCAAAATCCCTCATCAATTTCATCATCCAAATATGATTTGTAACAATATAATAGAAATAGTGTATATGATCACATACTTGCAAACATTCCTTAACTTTAACAACAAGAGACTAGCATTTTCATCAAACGTTTCTTTAGTCTCACAAGACTAGTTTTGGATTAGTCAACAACCCTAACTTGAAATAATCATAACTTTGTACCTGTAATGAATAAAGATATGAAATTGATACAAAATGTTATTTAGTGTGTTTTATGCAATTCCTCTAGGTTTCACTACTTGGAACCTCTCAAAAAATGAGTTATGGAAAAAATGGCACACCTTGTTGAATTTTGGCTTATTCTAGAGAGAGATCTTGTAGAGCGTGCCCCACACAGAATATTTGTTGAATTGATATGAAAATGTTACACCACATACTAAATACTATACTATAACCAACACATTTTTTCTTATTGAATTTGGATCTGTTATGAAGTAGTTATGATGTTTTTACTCGAAACACCTGTTTTTGACTAGTTTCAGGACTAGCCACAAACCCTATTTTCCACGAAGTGTAACTCCAAAAATACAACGACCCACAAGCTGAATTTTTTACCATAGATATTTAGATATGTTTCCTCAATGGAATAGGAATTTCATGGTCTAAATCATTCTATAAAAAAACTTATTGTGAAAATGGTGAGATGACCTGGAAAAAAAACACACCTTAGAAAGCATCATCAAAATACTTTATCCTTCCTTGAATTCTGGCCTCCTTTTCTTCACTTTCTTAAGAAAATAGGCTTAGATATCCTTTGGTTACCTCATCCACCTATAGTTATTCAATATTCTCAAGTTTTTCTTAAATGAGAGAGCCTTGCCTCTTATTTATACTCTCCAAGTAGCTTCCTTAAAAACATATACTTTGCCCACTTTCCTTATTTTATGGTTAACCCACTTCTAATTTCTCCATTAAATTTATTATTGAATTAATTTATTTTGTATTCACTTTGAATTATAGTACACTCATCACTTCACTTTATTATTTACCTTTTAAAATCTCTTAAACCACTTTGACTAC
>ML784629.1:4346-18641 GCA_009831015.1 Picea engelmannii | reverse complement strand
CATTTCTTTCCTTTCGCAATGTAATAAATTTGTCTCTATCACCTGTCATGTGTTTTGAACACCCACTATCAACATACCAACCATGTTTCTTCTGCTTAGCTTGTAGATCGACTATGCATTCTTCATTGCTATATTGATCTTTCTTTCTTATCCATGTCATTTTATGAGGTTATTGTCTGTGACTATTGTTATTCTGTTGAGGTTCTTTAGGAGGGACTGTCATTTTGCAATTTTTGGCCACGTGTCCAGAATTGTTACATTTGTAACATTCCACTTTAGTGCTCAATGATTCAAACCTATTGTAACTTCTTCTTTGTGTTTCAATAGGTCTTCTTGAGTAACCCCTTTGTGTATGACTCTCAAAGTTGTTATTGTTCCTATTGTTAGCTCTGCAATTCACAACTTTATATCCAAAATTATTACATGCATAACATAAACCAAAAAATATAGTTTGATACCCGAGAGTTGAAGATCTTCTGAAAGAAGGTGTTTTTATGAATCCTTCTTCTTCTTGAGTCCTATCTGTCTGTTTTTTATTATGAAATCTAAATCTTCTCGGTGGAGGAGTGTCCCTGTAATCTTCCTTATACATCTTCCTATCCCCTTTGATTGTTTCTTCATAACTTTTTGAATTTGTTTCTTGCTCTGTTGTTTTGGAGCATGATCCCTTTTCTGTCTGATTGTATCCAAGTCCAAACTTTTCAATGTGAGATTTTTGACTGCTGATAATGTCATCCAAAAATTTTGAGGTATTCTGCATATTTTTCTTTTGAATATCCTTTCTTAGTGTGACAATCTCTGCTTCCAAGTTTCCAATGATCTTGTCCTTTTTTTCTAGTTGTTCTTTGAGTGCTTCTTCAATTCTTTTATCTTATTCTATTTGAACCTTCAATCTTGTGATCATTTGTTCTAGTTCTCGAGTGTCCTTTTTCTTGTCTAGTTCTACTTGTAGTTTATTTTTTTTCTTCTTTTCTCTTCTGATAACTTCTATGGCACACATTAATTCTTCTCAATAGTCAACTTTTGCCTCTTCAATTTTGTCTTCGACTTCTTCATATCTTTCTTCGGCTTCTTCATATTCTTCTTTAGAGTCTTCTTTGTCAGAATCTTTTACTGCCATGAATAGAACTCTTCCTTCATATTTAGTTGTTCAAACTGACCTCTGTAAGTTTGAAGTTTTGTTGCTTTGAGTTTTGTATGTCCTTCATAAATATTTCAAAGCTTGTCCCAAATATCTTTAGTAGATTTACAATGTGCAACTTTGGTGAATATTGTTTCACTGAGACCATTCAAAAGTGCATTTGTAGCTTTGGAATTATTCTGACCAAGTTTCACTGCTCTGTCATTTGTTGGTGGAATTGCTGGTACTGTGTATCCATCTACAATTGATTGCCAAATTTCAAACCCCTTTGCTTGTATATATGTCTTAATCCTTATGCTCCAAAAAGAATACTTATATCCATCAAAGTGCGGTATTCCATTTTTATATGAGTTCGTACTCTCCATGATCTAACTTTCTATAGTTAAACTAATTTCTGAAGGAACCATCTCTGATACCAATTGTTGGATTACTGAGAGGGGGGGTGAATCAATAATAGCGTAATTATAATCATTTTTCTCCAAATTATCCAAGTGTTAGATCAATGTAGAATTATTATCCAATAATGAGAAATAATAAAGGAATAATCACACACATACATAGTACACCAGTGTTTTACATGGAAACCCAAATCGGAAGAAAACCACATAATGCTTTATCTTATATGTATTGAAGAATTACATTCATTGGAGGCACCAACTTCCTTTGTTTTCTAGCTCCAACTGGAAGGAGGCTCCAACTCCCTAGTTTCTCAGGATACAACCTGAGAGAAGCTCCAACTCCCCAATTATTTGGCTACAACCAGAAGGAGGCCACAACCCCCTATGTTCTCCAGCTACAACTGAAAGGTGGCTACAACCACCTGTCCTTGTCCCATCCAAATTACCTGAAGTAGAAGTAGAATGATGGAACCACTATCACACTATAACTATGAGATATACCACTGTAAACATGTACCAATAAACCTGAAGCATGCATCAACCTGTAACTCAACATGTAATCAACCTGTAATTCAACATGTAATCAACCTGTACCATAAGCAAGTGCATCAACCATGCACCAACTTGTACCAAACAATATGTAATCAACATGTACCATAAAAAAGTGCAAAAAAACATGTACCAAGTATGTATCAATCATGTGTCAAGTAATCATCAACTATAACTCATCAATATGTACCAACATCATCAACTATACACCTCATGTATGTGCCAACTCATCAACTACTTGTCTCAAACATGTACCCAACTTGTACCTCAACCAAAATCCCTCATCAATTTCATCATCCAAATATCATTTGTAACTCTATAATACACCTTGTGTATATAATCACATACCTACAAACCTTCCTTAACTTTAACAACAAGAGACTAGCATTTTCATCAAACGTTTCTTTAGTCTCACAAGACTAGTTTTGGATTAGTCAACAACCCTAACTTGAAATAATCATAACTTTGTACCTGTAATGAATAAATATTTGAACTCGATATAAAATGTTATTTAGTGTGTTTTATGAAATTCCTTCAGGTGTCACTACTTGAAAACTTTTAGAAAAGGAGGTATGGAAAAAATGGCACACCTTGTTGAATTCTGGATTATTCTAGAGAGAGACCTTCCAGAGTGTGCCCCGCACAGAATATTTGTTGAATTGATATGAAACTGTTACACCGCATACTAAATACTGTACTCTAACCAACACATTGGGTCTTACTTAATTTTGATATGTTATGAAGAGGTTATGACGTTTTTACTCGAAACACATGTTTTTGACTAGTTTCAGGACTAGCCACAAACCCTATTTTCCACGGAGTGTAAATCCAAAAATACAATGACCCACAAGTTGGAGTTTTTAAAAAATATACTTGGATATGTTTCCTCAATGGAATAGCAACTTCACAGTCTGAATCATTCTAGAAAAAAAATGGAATGACAAGTACTATCCATATAGAATATTATTACTTGAAAATATATCAAAACTCATACCGTTATCCATCAAACAAACTTGGGTCCATTACCCAAACCTGGGTTCTCCAACTTCTCATGGCCATAAATCTCTAACCATGAGGAGTTATGTGACGTTCCACATACCACCAAAAATGGCATGACAAGCACTATCCATATAGGATAGTTTCACTGAAAAATTCATTTTCGTTCATCTCATTATTCCACAAATAAGAATGGGTTCTCTAACCATACTTCTAGGACAATATCCATCTTCAAGAACCCAATGATGTCATATGGTTGGAGATGAGGTCTTCAGAGCTCGAGAAACAACTTCAAAATCTTCAAAACTTGGGTAGGAGTGTAATATCAGTGTATGACTTCACTACCTAGAGGTCTTCGACAACTCGTTAAGAACATAAAAGAGGATCTTAGTGATCATGCAAAGAACTTCATTGATTTTGAGCAAGGACTTGATTGGTTGTTTAGGGTGGTCGGGAATGAGGACAAGAGACAAAATTCAGAAGGGTCGACTCATGTTTTAGTAAAACTTCCCATGGATGAAATCACGACAAAAGATGAGACTTAGGCAGCATGGAATTGACATAAATTCACGATGTAGGAGGCAATGCTAACTCTCATATGTTTGGAAGGGTAACCAAATGGAGGAGGAAACAACTCTATGTAGTGAGAACAAATTTCTAAATTCATATTGAATCCTAGGGCTTGATGAACAAATGGAAGGATGTGCTTTGTTCAAGGGTGACTCATTGTGTTGTCAACAAAAAAGAAAATACTTTTCCCTTCCTCTTTTTGGGGTATATTTGATTTTTTTTTTGTCCTTTTCAAGAATTTTGGAAATCTTGAAAAAGAATAAAAGAATGCCACGTTACAAAGAAGGAACGAGTGTCGCAGACATACTAGTTCTAAGCGTAAGGAACACACTGATGCTTAGAGTAAGGGGACATATGTAGGAAAAGGACACTCGGGAAAAATCCTCCATGGGTCAAGGTGTCAAGACGCAGAGGCAAAGTGATACAAGGCTAGTGTATAAGGCATGCTTCAAATGGTTCAGTTGAGAGCAACATGGAGCCAACATTAGGACAAAGACACAGGGATGAAAATGTGATTAATAAGACATAATGATAACATCCTTCGATGTAATTTTAACGAGCCCAGAGAAGGTAAGCTCGACGGTTTTTCATTTTTAGAGAGTCTAAAAAGGCCTAAAAGGAGACTCCACTGGGGTATCTTTTTCAAAGGTAGTCTAGTCGGTTCGAAAAAGGGGTAAACTAGCACCGAAAAGACGTCTATTTAAAACCATTTTAATGAGTGTGACAAAGACAAGATCACTCGACATTTTTTTCATATTTAAGGAGTCTAAAAAAAGCTTAACTATGGACTCCATAAGGGATGTTCTTCTTGACCAATTTAACGAGTGTGAAGAAACAAGGTCACTCGACCATCTTTTCAATTTTAGGGAGTCTGAAAAGAGATTAACTATGGACTCCGTGGGGGTTCCTTTTTTGTAAATTTAGTCCCTCAGGTCCGAAAAAGGGTTATATTTATACCTAAGAATACTCTTCTAGAGAACCGAGGCTCCTAGAGTATACCTTTGTTTGTACAGTTGACCATCCAAACCGAAAAAGGGGTAAACTACTGCCGGATAGACGTTCCTTCAAATTTTAGTTTGGCAAGCATGAAGGGAAACAAGATCGCTTGGCAATATTTTCATGTTTAGAGGGTCTGAAAAGGGATTCAAAGAAGACCTGTTGTCTTGGTGATTTCCGAGGGTGAGGTCAAAATCGATAATAAATCATGAAAGTGAGGCCCAAACCCGTAATTAGGAACAACTGAAAAGGACCCGAGACTATAATCATTAGCGAGGACATGGACACCAAAATGAAACAAGGATCTACCTAGGGAATCCATGTGAAGGTAGGATCTACCACTAAATTACGACACTTCTAGAGAAAGAGTGAGGGTTCCATGTCGTAATTCGATGGGATCGATCCTATGGTAAAGTGAAAAAGACAACGAGGTGCAACAAGTGGAGGTGGAATCCTATCTTACATGCATAAAGTTGGAAAAATCGATTTTTTACCAAAAGACCTTTAAAAATGACCCAACTCTCAAAACTTTTCTAAATACCCAAAGTAACATGTATCATAACATCCCCGAAGAAACTCAAGAAACATACTAAAAGATTTTTAAGTTAGAAAAAATGACAAAAGGGTCCAAAAAATGACAAAAAGGGGCCAAAACGTCTATAAATAGAAGTTGGTAGCTCATTATCACCATTGTAATTTGAGAATTGACAGAAAGTAAAAAACACCCCTTTGCCGAAAGAGTTGATTCCAAGAGATTTAGTGGATGAAACAAATTTTCTCTTAGACCAAGTAAGTACAAACTAACCTCTCTTGCATATTCTTCCTTTTTGCATTTATTTTTGTTTTTTGGGGGGGCACTGACCTTTAAAGAGGTCGGCCCTGCATGTACGGAAGATGTCCAAGCATAACCCGCGTGTGCATGCGGGCATAAGATAATTTTCCTGCATACACACGTGACTATTTCCAAGACAACCCACGTACACCCTCCAATAAGTTGAGAAAATAAAAAGGCAAGAGTTAACTCCCCATGACTTTGTCATTTTGTAGGATGTATGTTCATTAGAGAGAGAGGGAGCATGAGGACATTGATATTTTGGTCTCAAAATACCCTGTTGCTATCATTGTTTTATCACAATGTGGGTTGTTAAAGTTCTTCCAGTGTCTTTTTATGAGGGATCAACACAGGTTGCTGAATTCTTTGATAGATTAATGGAATCCTGACATAGAGGCATTTATGCTCGAGGGGAAGTAGTTGACTCCAACAACTGAAGACATTTACTTCCTGACTCATCTCTCAAGGAGAGGGGATCCAATCAACTTGTGTACTTTTCCCCCTGGGCCTCGCAACATTGAGGAGTTGATTGGACTCCATTGCGAGGTTGGTACTGAGAAAGTAGGTTCTTAGGTTCCTATACACAAGATCAACAACCTATCACTGAAAGTGATAGTTTTTCTCATTGGGCGGATCACTGGATCTATGGATTTACATCAGGCTTCCCATCCTCACATGCATTGTGTAGTACAATGCCTAAATGCATGAATTTTCGATTGGAGTACAACCATGATGGATTGCATGAAGAGACAACTAATAGAGTGTCGGATACAGGAACACCGAAACTTCAAGTTTGGGACTGTTTTATGTTCCTTTTTATTCTAGAGGGTACCCATTCTCAGTCCTCAAGAGACAATACGAGGGCACAAGGACTCTCTCCTAGTGCTATGTATATGGGCGGCGTTGTTGTCGCAACAGGGGGGAGGGAGGACCATCGAGGCCTTCGATGATAATTTTTTCAACTGGTGGTCTCGGTAGATTCTGGCTATAGAGGACTACCGCTATTCTAGGATCAACTTTTCTAGAGATCCTGACATTCCTGTACCTCCCGGAGCAGAGAGAGGAGAGATAAGTATGCTTGTTTTTCAAAGTTATTGAATTTTTATTTCTTTTTATATATATCATTTCTATGTGTACCAGAGTATCTGACAACTATGTATTTGTTATGTACAGATGTGGGACCAGTGCATCTAGTAGAATTCTTAAGGACTAGGCGGCGTCCTCGACTAGAGGCAGGACCATCCATAGCCACCAGAATAGTAGCAGTAGGAGGGGGGCCTCCAGCTGGGGAGGTTGACAGAGTATTGAGACAGGTGGAGTGGAACCTCACCGCCCTCACTTGTACAATCCCTATGGCGGAGATCGAGGATCTCCCACCGTCGATGCAACCTCACGTAGTTGGGGTACCACGGACCTGGGTCCACCTCTTCTGGCGTTTGGAAAATGTCGTTGTTTATTATGGCAGGGCCAATAGGCCCCTCCCTTAGATAGGATAGACTACTCACATGCCGGGGGCACCTTTTGTATATTTTTGAGGGCATAAGCCCCATGACTCTTGCTGGACATATTTTTGAGGCACTTGTGCCCACCCATGTACTCTGATATTTTTGATATATATATGCATATTTACATATTTTTACGTCTTATGGATTACATATATTTTACAAATGTATTTACATGTGCGTGTGTGTGCTTTTTCTTACATGTGTGAAATATGCCAATCTAATACATGATTAGCTAGAGTATCTGTGATTTGATTCAATCTCCTAGGAACATGGATATACATAATGTAATCAAAGCTTCATTCTAAGAGACATACTCTAAGGAACTGTCGGTGTAGAGTAGAACCGTAAACACGGTAAACCCCATTTAACTGGGACACAACTAGCTGAGTGTCTAAGTAGACCTGGAGGTGAGAGATACCATGCGACAAAGCATCATAGAGAAACTCTAAGATTTCACTGTATTCAGTGACATTGTTTGTGGCATCACCTAAAAAGATACCTCCTAAAGATAGCAATTGGCCCCGAAGCATGAAAATCACCCAATATGCGGAAGCAAGCCTCCGAGTGTGCCGACTAGCGTCATCCACGAACCCAATGAACACCTTTGATTCACTTGACATCTGCCACACTGAAAAATATGACATAAAAAATGACACGTCCATAAAACCAAAAAGATAAAAACTAAAAGTAAAATGTATAAGAACTATACATATGTACAAGAAGTCACCTAAGGCGACCCACCTACGAGTAATACTTCTTGAGGTAGAGCCCATTTCTAGGCTCCGCCAATGAATTTCCCTCAAATTCCACCAGACGATAAGCACCTTCCTTTAGAACCTCCTTCACGATGAAAGGTCTGAACCACATGAGTTTGAACTTTCCTACCCGCAGGGGATCCTTATCTTGGTCATAGACTAGGACAAGGTCGCCTTCAGAGAAAATCTGAGGATGAATAGACCGATCATACTAACACTTGAATTTTTGCTTGTGAGCCTTGTTATCCAAGGCTACATCATGATGTTGTTCATCGAGCTTCTCGAGATATAATAAATGCTCTTCAAGCGATGAAGTGTCTGGCAATAACTATACTGCCAACTTGAGATGGGATCTGGCACTCTATAGGAAAGACTGCTTCCAGCCCGTAAACGAGTTGAAAAGGTGATAAATCGGTTGCAGTCTTAACAGACGTTCGGTAGGCCTATAACACGAAGAACAACATCAAATTCCAATTTGACTTAGTCGAATTGATCGTTCGTTGTAGAATAGTCTTAAGGGACTTATTCACAACTTCCACCTGACCATTCGCTTGTGGGTAGTAGGGTGACGAATGTTCTTGCCTCAACCCAAGATTTGATGTTAACTTGAACATCATTTTATTCTGAAAGTGACTGCCATGGTCAGTGACAATCTCTCTTGGGACGTCAAACTTTTCTATTATCTAGTTAAAAAAAAAGAAAATTGTTGTCTCGCCATCATATTTAAATGTTGGCATAGACTTGACCCACTTTGTAAAGTATTCTACTGCTACGATTATATAATGGTGCCCCCTTGCTGAAGGGGGGTTGCATGTAGCATAATAAATCCCCACTTGGTGAAGGGACCGACTATGATGGACAGAAACATGGGAGCGGGGTGTGCCCTCATCTTTCGAGAGAATACCTGACATGGGTGGCACTTCTTTACCAATTCAACACAATATTTGATTAATTTCGGCCAAAAGTAACTGGCTCATAGATCTTTTGGGTTGTTTCCAACTGAGACAAATGACCGCCACATGTTCTGGTATGGAAATCGTTAAGAATGATTTCTTCTTCTTCATGAGTGAGACACCGACAAAGGATGCAATCTACATCTTGACGATACAAAGTGTCCTCGAGTATGAGATAGTTCTTGGCCTGATGGTGTATATGGCGATGCTCATCACAAGAAGCAGAGGTGAGGCACTTCAAAGTCTGGATATAGACTAGTATATCTCCATACCAGGGGTCTGAAGACGTGATAAAAAACATGTCTCCTTTGATAAGCAACTCCTCATTTATAGCATCACCTGATTCGACCGGAAGTTCTAAGATGAGTTCCGCAAAGACCAACGAATTTTTGGATTTCGACAAGACAAAATCCAAGTCAATTTCTTGGAGGATAACTATCCAACTATTGATATTTCCATCGATTACACGTCGTGTCAACACGTATTGAAATAGATTCACAACGACAATGACGATGGTCTTACCAAACAAGATGTAATGATAGAACCATTGGACAACATGAACTGCTACCAACACAAGTTTTTGAACGTGGGAATAATTGAGTTCCGGTCCAACCAAGCCTTGGCTCAGGTAATAAATCATGTATTCTGAGAGAAAATCATCCTCCTGAACCAAGACCATGTCGATGGTCGACTCTGCAATGACCAAGTATAGTAATAAATCTTTATTATAATTGGGTGGTCGAAGCAAAGGGGAATACGTGAGGGTGCATTTCAATGCTTTGAAAGAGCGTTGAGCGGCTTCGTCCCAATGAAAAGTAATGTCCTTCTTCACTAAACACATGAAACCCTTTGTGATATCGATATAATTTGCGATGAAATTCCGTAAAAAGTTCACTTTTCCCTATAAACTCTGAAGTGGAGGAATTGTGCATGGGGGAGGTAACTGAACTATCGCCTCAACCTTTAAAGGATTGACCATGATCCCTGTTGTTGAAACTATGAAACCTAGCAGACGACCCGACATTACGCAAAAAATGAATTTGTTATATTAAAGTGAATCCAGTAGCAACGACATCTCTTAAAGATAAGTCGGAGGTGTGTTGGATGATCATCTCTCTTATGAGATCGTGATGCTAAATCATCAAGATAAGCCTCGACTACGTGTTTGATATTGTGGAAAGCAAAAGACATGGCCCAATGAAAAGTAGCCCAACATTTTTTAGACCAAAAGGCATCTTCCGATAAGAGAATGTACCCCACAGACAAATGAAAGAAGTTTTGTGTTGGTCTTCAGGTTTGATCTGTATCTCACTGTATCCTGAAAAACCATCCATGAAAGAAAAGGCCTCGCAACCTGTGCATTCATCGAATATTTGGTCAATAAAATACGTGGGGAAATTATCCTTTGGACAAGCCTTGTTAAAATCATGAAAGTACATACATACGCGAACCATACCCTTCTTTTTGTTGAGTGGCATGGGATTTGACACCCATTGAGTCAATTGAAAGGGGTAGATGAAACCAACTTTGAGTAGTTTCTCTACTTCAACCTTAATAGTTGCTGCTTTCCTGGGACTAATTGGACGGAGCTTCTGCTGGACCAGCTTGGCATCAAGATATGTTGTGATTTCATGTTCAATGATTCTTGGATCTATGCCTGGAATTTCCTTGCAAGACTAGGAAAACACATCACAAAATTCTTTAAATAAATCCGTGTAGATTCGAATCTTCTTGGAGGAGCAATCCGCTCCAATGAAGATATTATCCATGATGCCAGAGGTTCTGGAGATATCAATAGGTATCATTTTAGCGATGGTTTCCATATTTCCTTCAACATAAACAACGTGCATAGCCAAAGGATTGATAGGACAAGCCCTATCTCTAGTCATAGTTAGAGTGAATTCTCCTGCTTCAATTCTTCTTAACTCTGGGAGAAAATAAGATCTGTGATGGAGATCATCCCAGGGTCTTTCCGGACTAGTAATTGCCTCAATAATCTCCTCATCTGGGGGAAATACCAATTCTAAAGAATCACTATCGACAAGGAAACCTTGGGCCCAAATAGGCTCGAGAACTGGATCTAACTCCTATGAGGGAGTGAGATTGGGGTCAATGGAAGCTTGCTGGACTATAGAGTACACAAATTCTATTGCAGAAAAAGGCATGGCCATGCCATGGTGTCCTATCGCTTCCATATTAGCTGATGGGGAAGGAAGAGTCCATAGATCGTTAAAGTAAGTCATGCAAAATGATGAGATTTGAAATATTTCAGCCCTAGGATGTTCAGGGACAACTGATATGTAATGGATATTGTTTGTCACAGGCGAGTAATCAAAAGTACCCATCAAAGGTGGGCACAAACCAACCCCTATGTTGATGATGTCAGGCTAAGGGTTATCAATCATTGGGACCGTCGATACCCTTGATGAAGGGTCGGTACGGGAGAAGGATAACTGATCAATGGACACGATCTGACCTTCGTGTGGAAAAAACAAGACCCAAAAAACTATCGTGACCACTGCTTGCATAGCATAGTTCCAACTCCTTCCTAACAAGAGATTTTAATCAAGAGATGCATCGACCACTTCAACCTAGATGCACACAATCTTTTCCCCTAACTGCACGGGGAGAGAGGGGATGATTCCATTTGGTCGAAACAAACGACTATCGAAAGCGGTAAGAAGAGTAGGTGACAGAGACAAAATGGGTTGGCCAATGGCCTTCCACCACTCCAAAGACATCACGCATGTCGAGGTGCCCTCATCAAACACCATGTGGAAAATGTTCCAGGTAAAATTTTTCGTGGTGTAAGCCACTACTATCTGAAATGCCACATGGTAAGGAAGATGAGGTTTTAAGTTATTCGTATCAAGCATGATCGTTCTCAGATGACATGTCTCAGCAGATCCTAAGGAAACTAACAAAGCCTTTATCTAGGAAGGGCAGATCTGGAGGACTTCCAAAGAAGACATTGCACAAGGGGTTTGAGACAAATCCTTGACCACAGAGTAGTTCTAGGCCACCCTTGCATTTGGTTTGTGGGAAGCTTTCTTGAATGCACCTTTGGGGATGCATGTCATTGTTTCGCCCAACGTCTTCTAAATCTAGAGAGGAAGAGATGGGTTTTCGGCTTCTTTACCCTTCTCAGAGGTGTTTGGCATTTCATAGTCGTGTGTCCTAGTTGTTATGTCAACGCTACCTTTCATCATGTACACATTCACTGATGAAGGATTACTTGAAGATGGAGGCAGTCCCTGATTGGCCCCTTCCGCGCTTGAAGAGGCTTGAGTTAAATTTTTCCCATGTGGAAATGGATTCGTTAACATGGCAGGCTTTTGCTGTGCCAATAACTTTTGGGCCTCCGCAAGTTGAGGGCACTGGTGAGTCAGATGGTCTTTTGTGAAAATCTTACATGGATACTTCGACTTGTTCTTTTCTGTGTTTACCCCACCATCATTATTGGCAGGTTTCTTATCCCCCTTACCCTTCTTTCATTGTTTCTTCTTTCCGTAAGGATTTTGGGTGGACTTTAGTTTTGTCGATTGCACACTGTGTACATTCAACATTTGAGTAGGGAGAGCAGTCGAACTAGTGGTTTGGATGGCCGTTGTCTGTTGTATTGAGAATTCTTGCAATTGATTCGATAGTTGATCAACATGATTTGTTTGCGCTGAACCAAAAATACCATTGGCATGTGCTCCATATCTCTATTTGGTCTTGTCAAGTATTGACCATGGTGCATCTGGAAAAACTTTGTAAAGTAAACCAGATTGAGAGTAAATCAACTCTAGTTGTTGAGCCCTCATTGTCGCTTCTTCTTCTTAAAATACCCCCAAGGTTGCAACGTTTTTAGATAACTAGGGTACCAAAGACTTAAGGAACCAATCAAGCAGGAATGATGGTGGGACTGGTACTTTTATCAAACTCTTCCTATGTCTCCATTCTCGGATGTGATCTGAGATATGGTCCGCTTTTGTCTGCTCAAAGTTGGCCAGCAATTCGGTTCCAACATTGTATCTCACAGGTAATTGGAAATGGCATACGAAATCCATTGCCAATTCACCAAAGGAAGAGTATCTTGAGCAGTCGATCTCAATGTACCATTTCACAACACTCCCTATGAGAGTGCGTTGAAACAAACACAACTGAACGGAGTCGTCTCTCAAAGAGTTGGACGAGCACCATAAATGTAAGGTAGTTACATGATCATCTGGATCTTTGTTAGGCTTAGCCTCGAACTTTGGAATATCTGAAGGAAACTTAGTTGGCATGGGAGGCCAACGCAGATCATGATAGATGGGGTCGTTTAACAACCTTGTCAAGTATGGAAAGGGCAGAGTTGCCAACAACAGTAATTTGGGTTGTTGATTATAACTAGGGAAAAAGGAGCTGGAGTTTGGCTGTCACCAGGTGATCAGGGGATCAAATTTTGCTCAAATTTCAAAGTGCTCGGAATGCGACGAAAATAGTGTCATTGCGTCCATCTTGTCTTCCTGATTCCGGTGATATATTTACTTTGTCAAATAGACACCGTATGGAGAAGACATCGCGATCTGTTCGTCAAGCCAAACAGGCAAAAATTTTGGTGCTGACTGTACAGTTCGTACAGTCCGTACGGTCTGACATGGCAGGGCCATACAGGCCGTACGACCGTACAGTGGTGATGTGGCAAAGGTTGATTGGTTGACTGTTGGCTAATCAGAAGCTGACACGTGTCCGGTTGGATGGAAAATGATATGAGGACACGTGGCCCAATCTGTGGGCGCCACGTGTCACTCATTGTTTGGTTTATGGGTGTATGTAAAATTATGGGAGTCCGCGAGGTTCGACCCCCGGACCTCCCCCACTATGTAAGCCTTGACAAACCTCCACTGACCAATGTGCTGCCGCATGAGTCTTTTTAGTTATGTGGTGCCAAATACATTTAACTTTGTTTAAAGTTTAAAGCGGAGGGGGCCAGGCCGGGGCTTAGCCCCGACCCATAGTTTTATTACACCACATATAAAAATTGTAATATAACCATGCGCCATTGTATTACATATTATATAATCCATGTTTTCAAACTATACCATTGTGTATAACGCATGGGAGGTTATGTTATGAAACCCGTGGTTTATCATATGACCAGAGCACGGGAAAAGGAGTTCCAACGGTTATGGCAGTTTAACCACTTTTATCCATGCACGAGGTCACATGACCCATACGCCCAGGTGCCTAGGCGGTTAGGGGCTGGAGGTGCCTTAATCGTTCTACGGTTTGAATCGTTGATGCAGTTGCGCTTGGTGCTGGGTTTTCACGCTTTAAAATACGTGTGAAACAGGTTCATTCAAGAAGGGTGCGTTTTGTAGATGCAGAGACAACAAGCTTGAAGAGGGAGACTTCCAGGAGGCCTAACTTCTTTGTTTTTTGACTGATTGAGGTGCCGAAAGAGCCTAGACAGGGGTTTTGGGACGCTCTGAATCCATTGGAGTAGTCGGTTTGTTAGTTTGAGAATTGTAAGACATGTTTTTGAGCAATTTTTGATCAATTAATAATAATGATCCATTGGAAGCTGGACCAGGAGATGTAGCCCATAAGAGGGGTGAACTCCTTTATCAATT
>ML784628.1:248204-313830 GCA_009831015.1 Picea engelmannii | reverse complement strand
GACAGGGAGAGAGAGAGAGGCAGAGAGGGGGATATGGAAAGTGGGGGGGATAAAGTGAGAAAGAGTGATACAGGAGGATATGGAACGCTCACAGAGGTCTAGGAAAATCCAGAATGCTCACAGAGGTCTAGGACGATCTAGAAATTCTCAAAATTTTATCGTCTCAAATGTTCTCAAAAAGAACATCATTGCATAAATCTCGGCAATATCTTTCCAATAGTGAAAAAATTGCCTCAAATAGAGTTCATAAGAAAAATTTATAGACGGTCAAAGTTTGGTCAAACAAGGGAAAAGTCAAAGTCAAAGGAGACACATGTCACCACTAGGAGAGGGACATGTTTCAAGTCCATACAACTATCAGGATGGCATCATGATGACGTTAGCAAGTTGACGTGGAAACACAAGAGGCTATCACGTGTCACTCATTTTTGGTATTTTTAGGCACCGATGTGAACCAATAAAAATGTGCCATGTGTCATACGTACAATGATGTCGCAGGTGACAGATGGAAAGTATAATCAAAATCCATACATTTACATGGAAATGATTTGGCAGTGACGTGGCAGGTCGTATGATCCACGTAGTACCAATAGAAGGGTGACACATGGCCTATCGTATAGTCTATGTGGTGGACATGTTAGCAGGTGATGGGTAGGGGTCATACAGCAGTAGCTAATGATAGGCTACCACATGGGCCAATCAAATGGTGCCAAGTGGAACCTTTGAGAAGGCCAAGTTGGCCTAAGGATCAAAATGGTTGTGGGATTGGTAGGCTTTGAACCCCAGACCTCCCATAGAATCCAAGGAATGTTCCAAACAATTTAACATGCCTCCGTTAACCACTATGCCATATTTACTGTTTTTTATAACAAACACTTCAATAAATATTAAGTGTAGATTAAAATAACGGGTATATAACACTAATTCCAGGCCATAGTTAGGTCGACCTATGCCAATATATATGATCACATATCCCATGGTCGAAAAATATACTGAGACATGTACAAATAAAGTACGAGGGTACAGTACGAAGCATTGTGTGCCAAGGAAGACAAGGATTATGGTATTGTCTTGATTTGCGTGTCATGGAGCACTATTTCCAAACATAGGTATGTTTATACTCATTTTCTCAAGATGAGTATGATTTTGATGTTTGTTTTGTGATAATAAGTTGTTTATGAATATCTTAGTCCAGATTGTCATTAATGAGTGCCATAGTGTATTGTTTGGTGTGTAAAGAGGGTATAACTGAGCCAGTTCATAATATGGTCACATTTATACTCATCTTTCTCATAATTTTGCAAGGAATTCAATGGTACACTCTATTGTTTAGTGTGAGAAGAAAAATTGAAGATTGAATTCAAATATGTCTTTGTAAGTCCATTTTGTATTGTAATTTTTGACATTTGAGATTAATGAAGAGAAGTCTCGTTGTGAAGAGAACTCATAGATGTAGTAAACTCTGTTATCAAATATTGTATATTTGATTTCTTTTATTTTATGTTGTGTTATCTCATTATTCTTCAAGTTATTCATCATTTTGTGAGATTTTGGATAATAAGCACATCATCATGTGTTTTGCAAATCACCTCAATATGATCAAGAATTATTTTGAATCAAGTTAGATGCTAATATGGGTTTTTAAATATTAATATTAGTATCTAAGGATTTTTGGATCAAAGAGATAGGGAGAGAGAGGTTAGATAGAGAGATGAATATAGAGGGAAGGAAGAAGAGGGGCAGAGAGAGGGAGAGAGAGTTATTTAGTAGTAACAGAAACACGCACCCATTCTTGTTCCTAATAACACATTTGTTTTAGGAACGTGTTCACTCTTTAAGAACATGTGCGCACTTTAGGAACGTGTGTGCATCCCTAGAGTACGTGCACATTCTTTTGAATTCTTAATTTTTTGGGGAGGGAGTGAAAACTTTAGTGTACACATATGGTGACTTGGTTTCTTTGGATTTAGATTCGGAATGACAAACCTAGTGGTTCAGTCCGCAAATTAACAAAAACATATATATATATATATATATATATATATATGTGTGTGTGTGTGTGTGTGTGTGTGTGTGTGTGTGTGTGTGTGTCTTTGACATTATTTTTATATACGTTAAACAATTGAGTTGTTGACAAAACTAAAGACATAGATAGAGTCAACTATATAGATTCAAAATATATAATTTAAAAAATATATATATTGTTTACTATTTTTAATCTATTTTTGTCTTCACATATATCAAAATCCTAGAATACATACCTCTCTTATTTATTCTATAACTTTTTGTCATCTTAACCATTTCTCAAATGAGTTATATGCGGAACTAGAGGAGACTGATATCTACGATCTAGAAAAAACAAATTTGATCATGTTAAGACCCTCTTAGCCTACAAAAACAAAAGATGTTAAAATTTACGGAATTGACTTTGATAATTTTAGAAAAATATAAAATTAATATTATCAATTTCCAAAAAATACACCGCACAAGAAAAACAATTTCTCTACAAGTATACAAGTTTTTGGAACAAAATTACATCGTTAAGGTACTCAACACCTGCATGAACAAAAACATATACCTTATATTTTGTTGGAAAAATAAGATACCATTGTTAGAAAAAATCAAATTTGACATAGTTATTCACAATTTCTATGAATACAAGTTGTATATTTATAAATCTAATTCAATTTCCTACGTTTCATCTTCTTACACCATATTCAAATTCATTGTAAAAGTACCTTGAATAATCCCTCCAAGTTAACATATTGTTGGTTTTCCAGGTTTCCATTGCCACTAATGCGTCATGAGAGACCATCATTAGCTTGCACTCACCCAAGTTCAAATCTGAAATCCAAATCCAAAATGTAGAGGTAATCCTAAGGAAATTTTTGAGAAGGGAACTGTTATTATTACCCATGTGCATCCTAAGGACTTCAAAATGAGAATGTAGGTCCAAAATGTAGAGATAAGTATATCAATGTAGAGAAAATCATAACCAAGGTTTTAGTCTAATAAGAAGCACAATTGTCCCACCCTTGCACCTACCTCATCTCTGAATTCCCAACACCATTATTCACCATTACTCAAGCAAAGGAGACCACATTCATTACATCATTTTCTCTAAAACTTCTGAGTAAGCACACCTCTTCATCGGTACCACATTTTTTCCACTCATACCCACATGTGCCAATCAACTTTTTTGAAAAGTTATCAGTTGTTTTAGTGAGTCCCAGCTTACTAGCATCCCAAAATTTATCCTCTATGTGATACCATCTGAATGCCACATAGCACATGCTAGGTGGAGGGCTTAGGTGGCACTCATTGGGGATAAGATTTAGTCTCACCACTATAATACCCTACCTATGTTGAAGAATAATATTAATTCATCATGCAATTTTTTGAAAACCCACAGATTCTCCCAAGGCTCTAGGTTTAGGATTACTACTGCTCTGGTGCACTTGGTCGCCCCTGCAGGGGTTCAATGACTCCAAGCAAGGGAGGGTTGTGAGTCTCCTCCTACATTGAAGTGGAGGAGCATGGAAACAACGAAGGGGATTCCAAGCGCCCAACATTCGAGCCTCCACCAAATCTATGCTCACATCTACTATTTGAGGGTACATTCAAGGAAAAAGATATGGATATCGATTCAAGGAAAATACCGAGATCCACAAATGCGTCACAACCATGGATACCGTGGAAATGCATTCCCTAGGTGCCACAATCCCCAAAATATATCATAAGCACACCCATGATCGAGGAACAGAAGCAATACATGAGAGACTATGCCTTAGTGGGAAACTTTTTAGGGCTCTAGCCTTTTGAATGGGAACTGGTAAAATGGATACATCAATGGTGGAAGCCCAAAGGACACTATGACCTACAAATGGGTTCCAAGGGATTATTTACCATAATCCTGCATAACTTAGAGGATAGAAATCACATTTTTGATGGAGGGTCGCATTTCTTCAACTCGACAGGTCTCTTATTAAGGTTTTGGACTGAGAAATTCATCCCTAAAACGGAGGACTTCGTACATGCCCCAGTATGGATAAGGCTCTATTCCCTATCGCAGGAGTTCTGGCTGGAAGAGGTATTGGTCGACATTGGCAACACCATTGGAGTATATGTCAAATCCTCGGAGGCCACAAAACAAAGAAGATACACCTCCTACGTGCACAATTGTGTATATCTAAATATCCCTAAATCGCTCCCATGATCTATTGCCCTAGAATATCATGATGAGGATTGGCTCCAAACAATTGACTATGAACACATTCCGTTCAGATGCATAAAATGTCATGAGCATGGGCACATCTTCAAGGACTACCCCCTCAACAAAATAAGCAAAGATGGTAACCCAGAAGCCACCAAAAGTAAAGATGTCTTTATCCAGGTGCCAGGAAGGCACAAACAAGGAGGAAAAAGACTAGTAGCCCAGGAAAACAAAGATCTGACCTCAAGCAACCAATATGAGATTCTGCAACAACATTTGGAGAGCTTGGAGGACTCAGAGGTTCTGCCTACAGAGAAAACACCTTAGAAATCGGGGAAAGGGAAAGCAGAGGAATCCCAAGATCCAAGTCTAACCACTCCCCTACCTGGATCCAACACCACATCCTTGTAAGACATAGAAAGCAAAGACGAAGATGCAGAAATGGACTTAGACGAGCAAGAACTAGTGGGCATCGAACTAGAACACCTAGAACACGCTTATCGACACCAGAAACTCTATACCATACCCCTAGACCAGTTAAGAAAATTCCACAAGGTCTTCCTTAAATCCTTAGCAAGGTCTACTGCCAGATCCAATGTGGGATTGGGAATACAAGGAAATACGTAGAAAGAACAATGCAAATCCTAGAAAGACGAAAAGAAAAGAGGTCGAAAATCAACCAGCAACCTTATCCAAGAGATAGGGAACTTCATGTTTAACTTAGGTCACATCCATCTCATCTCAGACAGCTTTCCCCCCCTCCCCTCTCCATCCTCATCATTAAGATTATTTCATGGAATATAAGGGGACTCAATAGTCGTAGTAAGCAAAGGCTACTATGGGATATTATCATTGCAAAGAAACCAAATATATCGATGCTCCAAAAAACAAAATGCATCGCTGAAGATATGTACAAGATCCTCCCCAGCTGCTGGAGACAAGGGAAGGGGATCTACATGGCAGCCACAGGAACAGCAGGGGATTTGGCTCTCCTTTGGAACCCAAACTTAGTCACTTTGGAAAAAAAAATCACAACTAAATGGTCCATCTCGACAGCCTACCGAGTCATTGGCTCCAACAAACCCGGCTACCTAAAAACCATCTATAGTCCAGCCATTTTGAGGGATAAGCAAGCCTTCCTAAGAAATCTGGAGCACCTGGCTACCTTAACCGACAGGAACAGGTGGATCTTAGGAGGGGATTTAAACATGATCTGCAATTTGGATGAGAAGAGAGGGGGAACGTGTCATATTGAAGCAGAGTCTGCGGATTTTCATAACCTCATAGACAACTTAAGCCTCATAGACACAAAAACCTCAAATGGCATCTTTACATGGACAAATCAAAGAACTGGATCCCATCAAATATCTTGTTGACTGGATCGATTTCTCCTCTCGGACTCCCTCATGCTGGAAGGCACAGCTCTAGAAATGTGCATCCTCGACGTCCATGGGTCAGGCCATTGGCCTATCCAACTGTCGTTGGACATTCCTGCCACCCCAGGTAGAAAACCCTTCAGGATGGAACAGTTTTGGCTTAGTCACCCAGACTTTCAACAAAAATTCCACACCTGGTGGATGGAGGTGGCAGTACCTTACGGTTCCAAGATGTATAGAGTCCAGCAGAAAATCAAAAACTTCAAGCAGAGGCTCAAGACTTGGAACAAACACACCTTCGGAAACATCTTCGAAGCCCAAAAGAAACTAACAAACCAAATGGGCATCATATAAAGTTAAATCCGTGATCAGGGGATATCTGAGGATATCAAATCTCAAGAAGCAACAATAAGCCAAAATCTTGAGGAAAGAAAAGCTCAAGAAGAGATCTTATGGTGACAAAATTCACACATCCAATGGCTCAAGGAGGGTGAACGAAACACCAAATTCTTCCACAGGACCACCATTCAAAGAAGACATACCAACCACATCACTCAGTTAATCTTAGAAAATGGGCAAATCATCCACTTTCATGAGTATCTGGAGAAGGATTTGGTCACATACTATCAAAACCTCTTGATGGAGCCTCAGACGGAAATATCTCAAGCCATCACCAAGGTCACACAACACATACCCACTTTAATCACAGAAGAGAAGAATGTATCCCTGCTGTGGCCCATCATGCTCGAGGAAGTAGATCAGGAACTCTAGGACACCCCCAAAGGAAAATCCCCGGGACTGGATGACTTCATCACTGACTTCTTCCATCATTGTTGGAAAATGATTAGAGAGGAGGTTTGGGAGATCATTGAAGACTCTGAAATTTTTGGTCAGGTCCTCCCCTCCCTTAACGCAATGTTCCTCATCTTGATCCCCAAAGAAGAGCTCGTCAACCATCCCAAGCAATTCATACCAATCGCTCTCTGCAATGTCATCTATAAGATCTTAACTAAGGTTATATCAAGAAGACTCAAGCACATCCTCCCCCTTATCATTTCACCAGAGCAATCCAGGTACGTGGAAGGAAGACAAATCCTAGACAATGTCATCTTAGCGGATGAAGTGATCCACTACTTGCAGAAGACCCGTACTCCAGGTATTCTCTTAAAACTGGACCTCTCTAAAGATTTTGACAAGATAAGTTGGGACTATATGCACTCGATGCTGCTCACTTTTGTTTTTGACCCCTCATGGGTAGACTGGATCATGAATCTCACCTCCTCAGCCTTCTTCTCAATCCTTTTCAACAGTGTCCCTTCTCACCCTTTCTCCCCCACCAGATGAATTAGGAAAGGAGATACCCTGTCCCTATTTATTTTCATTATCATGGCAGAAGGTCTCACTCAATCCATCCAGGCCTATATAGCAAACAATTCTCTGGAAGGACTTTCACTGCATGGCATCAATCCTCTGGTCTCTCATAGACAATTTTTCAATGGAATTCTGATGATTGGCTCCCCCACAGTCTTGGAGGCCAACTCCTTCCTTTCCATCATACAAATTTTCTGTGAGGCTTCAGGAATAGACATTAACAAGGACAAGTCCCATATCTTCTTTTTCAACACCCCAGTTCTGATTCAATGCCACATCTCAGAAATCCTGGGTTTCGCTCGAAGCTCCCTTCCATCCAAATACCTAGGCATCCCCCTCTTAGATAACGCCCTACGAAACATTTCATGGGAAAACCTCCTCACCTCCTTCTAGAAAAGACTCTCCTCTTGGACCTACCGTGCTCTCAATCTCCCCAGTCACCTCATTCTCCTTAAGTCTGTGTTGCAATCCTTGCCAGGATATACCTTCTCAGCCCTAGTCACCCCAAATTTTGTTCTCAGTGCCATCAAAACCCTGAAAAGAAAATTTATTTGGAAAGGGCTCAAAATAGGGAAAAAGTTAGCACTGATCAGCTGGGAAAATCTTTGCCAACCCAAGGCTTAAGGGGGTCTGGGAATAAGGGACCCATCAACCATGAAAAAAATTATGAGTGCTAAGATCTGGTGGAGATGGTTGAAAAGGCCTCAAGACCTCTGGGCCAAGCTTTGGAAAATAAAGTACACTCCTAACACTAAAAAAAGAAACCTCATCCTATGGAACGGATACACCCCAGGCTCCCTAATCTGGATGATGACCAAGAAGAATCGACACCTTGTAATCAATCACACCTTTTAGGAAATCTGAAATGGTCAAACGACCTTCTTCTGGAAGGAATCATGGAAACAATTACCTATTCTGGTGCAAGAGGCCTGGGCTGACACCTTCATCACCCCAGCTACTCAAGCAGGACTAAAAAAAGTGGCATACTACTGGACGGACAATCCAACGGATACCACATGGAGATGCTGGAAGTATATGGGACAAGACCTACATATCGATGCATAGGTGGATCTTTAGCCTTGGTACAACCTGATCAACGCTTGAAAAATCTCCATTTTTCCAAGCGAGGACATCCTTTGATGGGGACATTCCCCAAGGGGCACCTGCAACATCCAAGAATCCCATGCCATCAAGACTAATTCTGATCTCGCCCCCCTGAGGAAAGCTTGGAACAAAATCTGGTCACTGAAGCACTGGCCAAAAATCAACATCTTCCTTTGGTTGATCACGCATGAAAGTATTCTTACCTGGGATAACCTCACCAAAAGGGGGTTTACTGGGCCATCCATTTTCCCTCTGTGCAGGGATGAGGAAGAAACAATAAACCATCTCCTTAACATCTGCCCCTTCACCACCCAAGCTTGGGATTAATGCACGTCAATCATGCGCACCTCGGATCGTAAGCGGAAAAGCATCAACACCACCATCGAAGAATGGAGAGAAGTGGATTTCCAGTCACCTATTCTTAACCACATATGGAAATTGCTCCTAGGATTTATCCTTTTGAAAATCTAGAAGGAAAGAAATAGAAGGATCTTCAAGATCGCCCAACACACCTGACAACATTGTTGGACACAAATATGCCACAACATATTGGAAACAATTAGTCTGCAGCATTGGAGTGAAACAAATCTAAGCTACCCAATTCAGGAACAAAGCATATTGAGTTACTGGAAATTCAACCCAATTCAAAGCCCACAATCTACTCCTAGGAATCACTCCATCGAAGAAAAACCTACTCATTGTTCCCCCACTCCATATGGTTTCATCAAACTCAATTTCGATGGAGCCTCCAAGGGCAACCCTGGGGCAACCAGCTTTGGAGCGGTCTTCCAAAGTCACCAGGGGAATATTCTTCTCATCACCGCGGGAAGCCTAGGCCACACCACAAACAATGCTGCAGAACTATGGGGGCTCACCAAAGGATTTCAATTGGCCATAGCGCACAAATTCACCAAGCTTATAGTGGAAGGAGACTCACAAATCATTCTCAATCTCTTTCGGAAAATCCTCAATGGTGTTGACCAAGAGAGAATCTCGCCATCCTGGGGACTTTCTCATGGTATGAGGACAATCACAAAGCTTATTAGACCCAATTAGGCCTTCATTCCCCCTCATGTAAGGAGAAAGGCGAAACAGATTGTTGACAAACTAGCCAACATTGGAATGGACTGGGAGTGACTGGAGCTACTCTATCAAGCCTCCATCCACCTGATGCACCCCATCCTTCAACACTGCAAGGATAAGGCTCAATCCATCAAAAAATCCCCAGATGGGGTGCCAATGCGGGCCATATGTCATCAGGAGAGGATAGGAGGCAGCCAACATGGCAATAGACACATGACTGAAGTGTGTCACACCGTCCTACCACCTCTATGTATTTAAGCCAGACTTGCGCTAGCCAAGGTTCCATTACTCTCAGTGTGCCTTGCCCAAGATATATGTCTTGTCGATGGCTCAGATCCATGAACTAGACTTTACTTAGCTCATGCACACTTGCCTCTTTCAGCATCCTTGACACCATGATTTCCACCAGGTGCATTTCAGTTGTTTTCTTCCACGACAAAGACCTCCTGCGAATTTCATTCCTCCCAGCTGCTCCTCCGCTACCTGTTCTTCCTCTCATCACTTTAAAGTACCCTTAGTGTCTCATGCATGCCGAGACAAAGGGGGAAATCCAAGAACGACTTGCCCTAGCAACCTAGTTGACCACACGTGGTTCTCTGACCCCTGCCCACACCATCTCCCATATCATCACCTTCATCACCTTCCTCTCCCTCTTCATAGTCGCAGTCAGCTCAAAGATTTAGCAACCTTCCACCCCTCTCCTCTCCCTTCACAAGTTGACTTGAGTGGTTCGTCATCTCAGGAAATTCTCTGGGTTTCTACTCAGGACCCTTACCCGATTTGGCTTCCACCTTGTTGTCGCTTCCTACAATTCCTCCCAACTCGTTGGAATGTGCACCAGTCCAGCCATGGACCACAACTAGCCAACCTTCCCTTGGACTACAACCAGATAGCCATGGACCACCACTAGAGCCTCACTCCTTCGCAAACTCAGCACCAGGCTCACAATTGTAAGACAACCTTACAATTTTGCAAGGTCTGGTCTTTGAATTATGGAAGGTCCTAGATGACCTCCAATTCCAGATGGAAATCCTGGACGGGAAGAAAACAACGCTTCTGTAATTGCTCACAACACTACAGGGGGCATGCCACCAACAACGAAATATGGTGACGACACAGGGTGTGGAGATGAAGACAACACAGAAGCTTCCATGCACGAGGATGTGGGCGAAGATGACACAGGTGGTGGGGGTGAAGACGACACAGGCATAGCCATGCACGTGGCCATGGAGAAGGAAGGGACACTAGTCGAGGAGGAAGCAGCACCAGTCGCAGACCCAACGACCAATGCCACTTTCCTGGACATGTGGCCACACTACAAGGCCACCACATGACATGCACATGTGTCTTCATGCTTGCTTAGCAGGGTGTCTAAATTTTATTTTTCCTCATAGGGTCTATGGTCATATTTTTCATGATGTTTTTATGCCAGGGTTAGTTGACAGGTTGATTTTGTCTCCTACAGGGGACCAAAATTTTTATGTTTAAGTCTTTGTAATTTTCAAGACTGACACCCTAAGACAATGGGATTTATTTTGACCAGTTAGCTGAACTAGTTTCGCTCCGGGACAATTCAATTCTTACAGTCAGGAACACATGGTTATACTGTAATATTTTCTTTTTGAAGGCTTTTTATACAAAATCTTACTTACAAAAAATATATATTAATTCATCATGGAGACTCATCTAATATTCACAAGAAAACATGCTTCATCACCCCTTTTAATACCTTCAAACATTTTATAAGTGTCAACAACAACATTTAAATTATCTTAAACTTCATTTTTATCATGACCATCTTTATTTGCACACTTTCCTCTCTGAAATACAAACATGTGGTGTTGAGCCCACTTAAATAGAGATGTTGTTTTGAAAACTTATATAGAAAGGTCCTTTAATTCTTGCTCGTTTTAAACATAACTTGAAAATAATTTCAAGTACCTCATCCCCTTCTAGTTTCTATGAATAAATTTAATCATCCTTTAAGGATCAAGGATCATCCCCTACTTTAAGCCGCTACCCTCCACCCATTTCATTTCATGCTTGTTCATTTGTAACATTCAATATCAATTTCATCTTAGGTTCTTATGTCCTCTTCTCAATTGTTCCTTGATTCTACCTTCAACATTCATAATAGATATTCATTTATATAGTGATTTTTTTGTGGCAATAATGATATTAGATATTTATAGATAATGAGAAAATTCTTTTAATTTTATTAAAAACTTCTCCTTCTAAAAAGATTCAAAAAGAGGGTTCATAAAAGGGTCTATCTTAATATAGACAAACTTTTATCCATTTATAAAATTCTGTTATATTATTTATATAAATATTAATCTATGTTGTACGAGTTTATGAAAAGTGGAAACTTGAAGTTGGGAGTGAAAATAATATATGTTAAAAAAATATGAAAAATATTTTAGATTACAATGTATGGATATAATGATATATTTTAAATCTTATTTCAATAAAATTGAAGGTCAATCCAATTTAATTTGTACTAATAACTATATGAATATATTTAACACAATATTGAAACTTTAATAACCATAAAGATTTTATTAGAAAATGAGAAACAAAATTGAAAATACATATATAAAATTTTATCATCTTTTTAAAATTAAACTTTATATATATAAACTTCAAACATCTTTGTAAATTTGAACCATTATTCTTGTTGTGATTGGAAAAAGCTAAATAGTACTACTCTTGTAATCCAAAGGGGGGTAGCGTATGTATACCTCTGTAGAGTCAAATCGTTGGGCAAAGGAGGTTTCATAGACCAATTTGGTGTCTAGCTTGGCCGTGACCTTAAAAATAGATTATTATTATTATTATTATTATTATTATTATTATTATTATTATTATAATATGAAAATACAATGTCCCCGAGGTGTAGGACAGTCGGTGACGGAGTGTGTTGTTAAGCCACTCCGTGATGTTAAAGTCACCGGTTCAAGTCACCGGTTCGAAACCTGCTGGGACAAAAAATCCAACCATGTTAAGGGTTGGTGTGGCTCAGGCCGGGTGCGATCCCCGGGTGATTTTGACGGCTTAGATGCCCCTGAGTCGCGCTTTCTCAAGCCACAGGTTAATCGCAGGTCCTGCACAAATTAACAAACAAAAAAAAAAATATGAAAATACAATTAAATTCAATGATATGGTTGGTTGGTAGCAACAACAAACTAGAGAAAAAGTAAGTTTGTAATAGATAGGGTATTGATTTATTCTACTTTCATGTTTAGTCTTGGTTTGAAGGAAAACATACATGCATTAAAAAAAAATCATATCCACAACTATAAAGTGAGTAGTATTAAGTTTGTTTACTTCAATAATTTTTAAAATAATATTTACTGTAATTTATTCTTTATTTTTAGTGATATTTTAAATAAATATAAAAAAAAAATATTTGTAATAAATTATGTATTTGTAATAATAAAATAAAAAAAATTGTAATTTAATATTGAAAATATCTAAAGTGCTTCCAGGCAACTATGATATTAATTCAAAACTTAATATTTGAAATTGTGTGTGGTAGAAATATTACATATCAAATAAATAAATAAAATATATCATAACAAATATATGAAATTAATCAATATAGTTAATCCATACCTATAACCTATAAGCATGAGCATAAGTTTAGTCCTATTGGTTTACTATTGAATAAAATTAGTTCAAATCAGCACTAGGAAATGGCATGATGGGAGATTTTTTCTAAATCCCTTGTTTTTCTTCCATGATAAACTCGATGTCCTAAAGATACTCGCAATGCTATTGGCACTACAGGGATTTATTTCATATGTCAATCGACCCATTGCAATTTTTGTTCAAAATGTTGTTTTTCCATCATCATTTGTTTTCAAATTTACTATGTCATATATCCATCATCTGTTTTCATATTTAGTTGAAGACATTGTATTAATTTTTTTTTAATTTTATAAAATTTTGTGTCCAATGATTTTAAGGGTTTGTTTGTTACATTTTTGGGTTCTAGTAGCACACGGTATGGATGAAGATTGAATTAAGCAACTATGGTGAAGCCTTATTTGTCCACTTATAATTTAAATTAAATTTTGTGTCCAATGATTTTAAGGATTTGTTTGTTACATTTTAAGGATTTGTTTGTTACATTTTTGGATGAAGATTGAATTAAGCAACTATGGTGAAGCTTTATTTGTCCACTTATAATTTAAATTTTGTGTCCAATGATTTTAAGGATTTGTTTGTTACATTTTAAGGATTTGTTTGTTACATTTTTGGATGAAGATTGAATTAAACAACTATGGTGAAGCCTCATTTGTCCACTTATAATTTAAATTTTGTGTGCAATGATTTGAAGTTATAATTTAAATTTTGTGTGCAATGATTTGAAGGGATTTGTTTGCTATTTTTTAGGTTCCATAGCCCATGGTATGAATGAAGTTTGAATTAAAGAACTATGGTGAAGCCTAATTTGTTCACTTATATACATTGGATTAATATAAGAATACAATTCGTCAAATAATGATTGTCCCATCTTTTCTTAAAAATTTTATTGAATTGCACTCTGAAATAATGAACAGTTTTGTATTTAGGTTTTTATTGGATTGCACTCTTAAAAAAAATAAAAGATTTGAATTCAGACTATGAAAATTATCAAGCACAGGAGTTGTATTCAGCATAGACCCAATAAATGTGTTGCATCATCCATTTTAGTAGAATTGCATAATAAATCTTTGAGGTCCACTACAAGAAATAGACAAATACGGAAAACTCAACAATACATCATCTCTCTTCACTGCTTAATGAAACAAAGTACAACAAATTAAGGAATACGAACGGGCACGGGAAACAAATAATATATATAATTTAAATGTGGGTATTCTGTATACAGACAATGGACAATGGCTAGACCAAATGGCTAAAACTAAGCTTTTCTTTTCTTAGTGAGGACTTTATTTAAATTTGTCTTCTCATGAACAAATGATGGGTTCAAATTCTTTGGACTAAGACTTTTGCTGTGTTAAAATTCCTTCTACAAATACAGTTTTCGATTCACATATATACCAAAGCACTACTAGGAAAGGGTCAGATGAAAGGATTACGATAGAATGCCAGTAAGGGAGAAAACATTGTAGTTGCGCGCAGTCAGCTAGTAAACAAATATCCACATTACTTTATCCGAATAAGGGGAAGACCTTTTATTCTTTTCTCTCTGGTTATGGCAAACCCGGTATCATTGATACCCGCTGATCGACAGTTTTTTCTTTTCCATCTCACCTGCGGCGAAATGCCAAAATTAGCAACGCTATTCACATGCACTACGACGTTCAAATTTTTTATAAATTTTTCTTTCCGCTATATTCCAAAACGCACAAAATGCCAACGAATTGCAACGAAAGTCTTGCATGTTCACATGCATTGCAATAATAAATCAATGATACCCGCTGATTGACTCTTGCTTTCCCATCTCACGTGCCTCGAGATGCCAAATTTTGTAACGATAGTCTTCGCATGCGCTAGATTTTAGTGTTACAGTTTTAAAAAACAATAAAACACTCTTTCATATGGGTGTAAGAAGCTTCGACACACTCACCCAAGTGGGGTTCTGACGTCAGGAGAGGATGACGTTTCTCCCTGAACGCTACGTTCATATGTATGAAAACGTGTTTTTTTTTCAAAACCTATAATACAGTGGGAAACATTATTAGTATAGCGTCTCTGGCTGAATTATCTCAACGCAGTAAAAATCCGGCGCATAGTTAAAGAAAATCATAATTACATCAGGCCCATGAAAATCCTTGGTTCAGTAAATAATCGACAGAATTCAGATTGTTCTAATCAGGAAGAAGAATATGAAAGGGTTGGAATTAAGTTTGAAAATCATTTGAACGTGGCTCAAAAATGTAATAAAGTTATGGACATGAGATTTTATTCATTGATTTGGAAAGACGACCAAAAATATGCCAGCATCTTCAATTGATAACAATACTATTGAAATTGAAATTTATAATTAAACATAAATTATAGATATTTTCAGTTTTTAAGAAGAAACACAATATCTTTAATGAAAATAACTATTGATTAAATTATTACAAATAAACATATACTTATTGAAAATAGATATATTTAATAAATTTTTAATCATTAATATATTTTCTATTTACAAGAGTTCATATTCTTCATGGTCACAATAAAAATAGCATCATTTACCTTCCCTACTAACAAATCTGTACACCATATAATTCATTCTATTGAGCATGGAAATATACTGGAAGATGGAGGTCGCATGCATATTGCAGGAGGAAGAATTATTTAGGATTGCAAAATCATTACAGATTTTATACTAAATTTCTCTTGTAGTTTCATATATATTTTATATATATATCACCTTCTGTTGTAGTTTCATATAGATTAACAATATTATCTTAACTTGTAGGTCGGATTTGTGATTCACAGGTGCATGAGAAGCCAATTCAAACATCACTATTAGCCCGCCAGAATTGTGCCCTAAGCCTGCACCCGAGCCCTGAACTGTGCCCTAAGCATAAGCCTGAGCCTGCGCCCGAGCCCTAATCTGCTGGAAAGTCTCACGACCCCTCGATCCTCTATCCTCGGTCATTATTAACAGACATACATTTATGGCTTATAGAGATAGATCGTTACAGCAAGTTATAGATCCTTAATCACGACCCCAACATTTGGGAATCGCCTCATGAGTTCCGTCCGCACAGGTTTGTGGTATCAGAGGGGAGGAAAGAAGTGGACATAAGGGGTAATTATTTAATGATTAAGTTAACTTAAGAGCAAACAGATTTATTTTTCAGGTTAAAAACTGGTCTGAATCAGGTTAGATTTTCAGAAATAATTTGAGTTTCACATGAATCTAAGTTCTATGCATTTCAAAACCTTATCTAAGAGGTTTGCTTCATTTTAAACCAATCCAGATACCTAAAAAAATAGATCAAAATTCTAAATTTACCAAAAAAAAAAAAACCTACAAGTAACTCCGGAGGAAAATTAGCCCACTCCATTATTTATTATTTAAGGCTTGCACCTTTCGGTGTCGGTCATCGAGTATGCCCCAGAAATTCACCGGCCCTTCCCATCATTTCGTCAAAACCTAATTTCGGTCTAGCTAATGCCTAATTTCGTCAAAACTGTGATGTTCTTTTTGGTAGTATTAGTAGGCACTAGGCAGTGTCGTTCAATTTTTTCCTGTGGCTTTGTATCTTGACTGTTTTCTCCGATCCAGTGCTCTAGCTACACACGACGCGTTCCTAGGACTTCCTACTATCTGAATCCAGCTTGGCAGCACCTTCTTATAATACTACCGGGGACTCCATAATTGGCATGATTGATACAGGTTGTATACATTTGTGTATCCAATCCATTAACAGAACAAAACTAGACCCGAATTTAATTTATATGTTCGAACATAATCATACGTGGTATAATAAATCCTCTAATAGCACATTTAAAATGAGGTCCTGGCGATTGTTTGCTTGTGACTTTGAAAAAGTCTTACACAATAAAGACAACAAATAATTGACAGCGGTTTGGATGTAACATTCGTTGCAGGGATGTATCTATTATAAATTTTATATCCCTACATTCATTCTTATCTTTAGGACGGGTATATATATATGTTATCGGGGTTACATTGTAGATAGGAAGGTTGACATGATGTCATGTTCCGAAATACTTTTTATATGTCGAGTAACTTTTCAATTTTGTCGCTGTATGCGTAAGGCTTCGACCTTTAAAGTCAACGTCTGATTTAGTGTGGTTTGGATGCATGTTGTTCGATGTCAAAGTTAGCTTCTACTCAGCCATCCAACCAAAAAAAAAAAATCTAGATGTCCTTCTCAAAACTTCCAGTGCACCCTCCTCAGTCCATACACTCTCTTCAAGGTATCGGGTGCCTTCTCATGTCCCTTAGGATTTCAATGCTTCGCAGCGCAACATCCAATGACAAATTGGCATCCATAGTGAATGAAAATTATGCCGCAACGAAGAGAGTTGTCTACAGAGAATTCTACATCCACTGCCACAGATCCAATTTAGGATTTAATGATGGCTCTCCAGGAGATACTCCATCTAAAACGATGCAAAGCCCCAACACCCATGCAGCTCGATACACATTTCCAATTACCTAAATTTGTGGGCCAAATGAGTAACGAGAATTTTGACTCTTGGCTTTGTATTCTTTCCACATACTTTTTTACATGTCCTGAGATGAGAGAAGACATGAAGCTTCATATCATCAGTCTACAACTCAAGGGAATTTCACAGACATGGCGGGACACTCAGGTGGACTTAGGTGGATAATTCTTCCTGGGTCATGGACATAGGCGACCTAGTCGAGACACAGACACCATACATTACAACGTGGGAGGGATTTTGACTAGTACTCAGAGACAGCTTCTATCCCTCGGGGTATCAACAAAACCTCCTTGTCAAATGATTATAGCTCTGAAAACTCACCCACAATTCAATATAGAGCTACATAGATGTCTTATGCAAGTTGCACATTCAACTATACTTTTTCGATCTCGAAGAGGTATTGATTGTCAAATGTAATTCTCGTTTTTTAACAATTTTCCATCGTGAAGTCGATTTGTTTGAGTCTCCTTTTTTGGACAAGGCCTTTCTTCAGGACTTAGCCGTGGAGTGTAAAGTGGCCCCTCAAATCTGCTCTCCCCCAACCTGATATGGTCCTTCTACTACTAGCCCTTTGCGTACTAAGAATTCCCCGGTTTCCCTTGCGTCTCCATCCACACCCAAAAATGTGCCCTAGTGTACCTTTCATAAGACCAAATCGCATGCATCAATAGAATTTCATGCACTTAAGAACATTTGCACCAACTAGAATCTATTTGAAGAGGTTGCTCAGACAAATTCCCCTTACCATCCTGAAGTAGTCTCTCTTGACAATCCTACCGAAGTGGACCCTTCTTTGATCTTGATGACCACTAATGAACTTGACATCTCTAATATACCCATATTTACACATAATTGTCAGATCAAGCATGAGTTGGCTACTCTCATTTTGGACAACAGAAACCAAAATAACCTCATGGCCCAGAACTTGGTCACATGCATGAACCTCACCACCACTCTAAACCTAACCCCATACTAGCTCGATTGGGTACAAAAGGAAGGCCCTTGTCTCATTGTCTCCCAACGTTGTGTGGTTACCTTTGTGATTGGCCTTTTATGGGATACTATGGTGTGTGATGTCTCTCCTCTTGATTGTGTCAATTTGTTACTTGGCATTCCCTACCAATAGGCTCGACACGCTATCTATCATGCTAAATCTCATCAATACCACTTGAAACATGAGGGGTGCACCTATGTGCTTACTTCGTTTGTTCCTAAATCCACCCATCATATTACTAACAATGTGGTCGTTAATCAAGTCAGTCTGAACCAATGCGTCTCTTTGTGCTTAGCTCTCCCGATTAACTCAGACAATCGGAATAACCTTGCACCTCCTTCCATGGATCCCTCGCTCCAAGAATTTGCAGATGTCTTCACACAACCCACGGAACTATCCCCATCTCACTCTCTTGAGCTCACACTTGATTTAATTCCTAGTGTTTCTTTTCTCAACACCCTATCCTATCACATCACTCCCCAAAGAGGTCGTTGAGATGGAACACCTAATTGGTCAACCTTTGAACTTAGGCCATATTCCACCTTCATTGTCTCCATATGAATCCCCTGGCTTTGTTATCCCAAAAAAGGTTGATTTTGAATGGCACCTAGTGACCCACTACTGTTCCCTTAAAAAAAATGTTAAGACCCGCTACCTCCTACCCTAGATTGAGGAATTGTTGGGCCACTTGCAAAGGGATTATTCCTTCAAACAGATGGATTTGACATCTAGATACCATCAAGTTTTTATGAATGCACCAAGTCATTTGAGTAATTATGTTATCATTTATCTTGATGATATCTTGATCTTCATTAATTCTTGGGAAGAACATCTTTAGCACGTCTGTAGCATCCTCGAGCTACTGCGGGAACATACACTTTATATAAAGAAATCCTATGTGGGACACACATCAATTCCACATTTGGGACTCATACTAGACACAATAGGGGGTCAATCACATCCATCTCGGGTACATGTTTTGGCACAATGGCTAGCGCGCTTTAATTCTCATTACCTCAATACTTTTTTGCGAAAGGTTGAGCACCACTTTGCTCAGCTTCCCCTTGCATTATATTTTGCACAGGTTCTCTGTTTGCTGGATAGGAATCAACCCCTTGAGATTAAGAAGGATGTATTACAGCTCGCCAATGGGGCGATACTTAAATAGGGAGGTCATTCGATGGAATTCAATTCAAAGACCCTTGATCCTTCCTTCTTGGCACATCACTAGAAGGAAAATTAGTTAGCTCAGCGTTTTATCCATATTTTGACTCAGTGCTATACTCAAGAAGTAGTTGCCTTATGAGCATCCCAAGGCAGTGTGAAACAAAGACATGATAAGAAGTGTACACCAAATATCTTTTAGTTAGGAGATCATGTATGGCTATTGTTGGACAAGTACCAGTTCAAACCCCAACATCATTTGTAGTGCAATTTCCCTTATTTGATGGCGAAAGAAGGGATGATTCTAAATCTAAACAGGGAGGAATTGGGCCACCAGGAAGTGCACCTCACTTCCTTGGCCACTCGAGATGAGGGTCACTCCTTAATTAGTATTGTAGTTAGTGTTGTAGTTAGTTTTAGATATTTCTATTGTAGACAGTGGTTTGCTTTAGCACTTTCCGCTGTAAGAATTTAGTGTGATTTTAGTACTTAATGTTGTAAGCATTTAGTTAGTAATAGCTACAAATTATATTATCATTAGCTAATAACGAGAAGGAAAAAATCACCTTCCTTATAGAAGGTGCTCCTCTCTCACTCAATAAAATGTAATGGCTATTTTTTGTTCTAATTCTTCTTCTCCATTTTCATGTATATTTTATTTTCTATGCTCTGTGCTATCTAATTTTTGTTCTTCATTGCGCATTTAATTTTCTGTGTGTATTTCAAATCTGAATTGTAGATCAATTAGAGAAAAATCCTGCTATAATATCTGGAAAATATAAACAATACTTTCAAAAAGGAAGAGATGTATCATGTCTTATGGAATAAATATTCGATAAGGAACAAGACCCTTTGCAGTATTGAACAGTCGGGAGTTAATGATCTCCTGCTACGTTGCAAGACAAAGGAGAGCTTGGGGTGGTAAAAAATTTGATGAAGGATTCTTGGCTACATATTTTTAATAATATCATTAGACACAATGTATCCCTTCCCGATGATTTACCCACCTGCATTAATTGATAGAGAAACTCTCTACACTAGAAAAACTTGTCTAATTTCCAGGATCAATGGCATTCTTAGCATACAATACAATATTTTTATTTTAAATAAGAAACAACCTTGCAGTGGAAACGACCTTATAGATGTAGCATAGCATTGAAAAAGTACATCAGCGATAAAGTTTGCAGAAGAGTTAATGATTAATGATAATTGTCACTAGGGGCTAACCAAGACATCTGGAAGAGAATGAATAAGACGTATTGAATGGGACAAGGAACCTATTTAATTATTAATTTAAAATTCTTTGCATAAATATAATATTAATTTCACTTAATGATTTATTTAAAGTCTTTGGTTTTCGTAAAGATTCGGGCCTGGAAAACCTAGACACCTAGGAAAAGAACTAATAATAACCTGTCACCAATATATAATATGTGAACCCACTCGCCTGCAGTTATGCTTCATGCTTTCTACTGAGCACAACTTCTAACTCAAACTAAAGGCTCATGCTTTATCTCAACATTGTTATGATATTTATAGGATGGCATTTAAGGTCAATGGGATAGAACACAATGACAACGATGTCCTCACATGTGACGAGAGGAAATCAGTGATCTCAAATTTAGAAATTTGTCAAGTAAGTTTTAATTAGTTCTCCTAGTGAGCATGTCTCTCTAAATCTTAAGTGTCCTCTTTGAGCTTCTGTGTAGAGGCACATGTGATGGCTTTCATATTCTCTTTTTTCTTTGCATGAGTGAATGATTAACTCCAAACTATGATTTCAATTACTTTTGCATGCATTTCTTGGTTTGACTCAAGGAAGGAGGCCCAATCCACAATGTAGCTATGTTTTTTATTTGTTATAATACTATTATTTAAAACAAATTTTCTTCAAGATTTTGTTTGTTTAATGATTAATATAGTTTGATCTCCTTGATTACATGTTGGAGTAAATCTCATTAAAATTTGATGTTGAATGATTGTTTCCTTATTTCATGAGCATTTAGGTTTTCATCTTGGATTGTCTCTAAAGACGTAATCGATCTGCAAAAGACTAAAGAAAAAAAAGATTTAAGGATTTACTCAAGTACCTGACTTGCCAAAACATTAACATACCAAAATCCCTTATGTGCTCACAAAATTTATCAGAAAACCCTAATCCACAAGGCTCAGAATCTAAATGTTTGCTATAGATTTATATAATATGTGTAGCATACATAATTTGAATCACAAAAGTCCATGTGATCATATATTTTTCTCAATCTTTACCAAAATCTTATATCATTGTAGTGGAATATCATTAAACAATGCGACCCAAGTCAATTGCTTCTTCTTTCACGGTAAGAAATCTTAAATTTAGTCTTTTATAAAGACTTTAACATTGTTTTTATCGTATTTCTCACTTTGTCTCTACCACTTATTGAAAACATATGAATGTAAATCGGTAGAAAGGAAGGATTGGTTGAATCATATGATAGATACGCCTTTCCTCAAAATTTGAACATGAAATTTTTGGTACTTTGCCACTGCAACAGGAATTTAGAAAACAAAAGGAGATTATTGATTCATATGTTGCAGTCACTCGGAAATTCATTATTATTAAGAAATTATATACTCTTTTACTAGTTAGGGTACATGACCACGTCTCACTTCGTGGAATGGTTGGGAGAATCACACCAAACGCATCGCACCAAACGCATCGTTGTGAAGAGGTTGGTATTCTATCAGTTTGAGGTGTGAAATAGTACTAATCAAATATATTTTTCATGTAATTTTTTGACTCTAACTTGTACTGACTTTATTTATATCCCCTCGATCATATCATACTTGTACAAAGAACCAATAAATACTTCTCAAAGACAAATCATATTTAACCATTTGATGTTGGTGGTTATTGATATTGGCAAGCATGTTATAAGAGACCTCAAATGAATACATGAGATTGAGAAAAGGACGGAAGCTCTAAGGGCTGGGAAATTCCACCAGGACATTGAAGGTTCTTGCAAGCACTAGTGAGGTAATCAAAGTAAAATATGAGGAGAAATAATGCACTTGTCACAAACTGGATGTTGTTCCATTTCTACCAGAAAAGGAGGCCACCTGTATTTTTCTATGCATTCCTATTTCCTTTTTGCACATTCCTATTACATTTCCTTGATAGATTTACATAAAATCATTACTCTTCACACCTATGCCTTGCATGAGGAACTGCTACAATTTAAACAAGAATTCAATTTAGTGAAAATCATTCAATCATGCAAACATTATCACTAAATCAAGGAAAAAAAGTAGCATATCCTAAATGAAAGACAAAGATAGTCATTTTCCATCTCATTCCACCTAGAGAACCGACATTATTAACCAAATTCATGTAAGACATGTCTTCAGTAGCCTCATGAATCCATGTTGCTTCCCAAAGAATTGCATCCTATAAAACATAGCTACACCATAATTGACAAGAAGAGGAAGATGAATACCCACAAAACAAGTGTCATCCCATATAGAGGTGGTGAGGTAGGATAGCACTAGGTATTACAATGAGGCAGTGGTTGTGAAGCGATGAGTGGGTGAGCCTCAACTGCACCATTTTTCCTAGACTGCACTAAAACCTCGACTACCAAAAAAAACTTGACTGCCAAAACCTCAACTACACCTATGTTTTGTCAGAGTGAGCCAAAATGGCCACTCAAAAATTTGCTATGTTTAATTTATTTTTTAATTACAAAAATTATGAAAAAGACACTCCTTACACAAGGGGATTAAAGTCCCATTTCAATTCATAAAATTCAATAAATATGGGAAAAACTTTGTTTACAAAATAAATATGGTTAATATGAATAATACCCAACTCTATAGAAAACATACCAAATCTGACAAATTAATATACTAAAATGCATCAATTAATAGGCGATCGACAATAGTTGACTGCTACGCGAAAGCTATAGTCCATGGCCAGAGGCCAGAAGAGGGATTAAAAATGAAAAACATAATTTAGACAATATTTACTTAATATAATTAAGTAATTAAAATATATTTAAAATTATGTATAGTCATCATACTTTATGCTACGAAATGGAACATTATTTTATAAAGTAAAATAATAATAATGCAATTTTATAATATAGTAAATAAATTAAACATTCTTATAGAATCCATAAATAAATGCAATAAAATGTTAAAAAAAAAAAAGTAGTAACAAGGTTTGTATATATCAAAATACATTGTTCATCATGTATTGTTCAGGTGCATGTTGATGTTTCCCATACATATAATTTAACAAAAATGTAGAGTTAATAAATAAGAAATTCTACACTCACACAACCACAATATGGATGCCATAATTCAACTTGACAAGCTTGACATTATAAAGTTATCAATACAATTTTTGAGAGTTCACGTTTTATATATATATATATATATATATATAGCCACCTTTAAACACTTTGAGCTACTCTCTTTTTTAATTTATTTACTAAAAGTCATTCTGAATGGGCCTAATGGTTAAGAACATGTGTTTCTTCTTTGGAGGTCACAGGTTCAAATCCAGAGGAGGGTAGGGTATGTAAACTTTAATAGTCAAATCGCTCCACAGAGGGGGTCTCTTGTCCCACAAACAAAGGGGTATCATACACCAATTTAGTGTCTGACTAGGTCGTGACCTTAAAAATAGATTATTATTATTACTATAAAATAAAATTCAACTTTAATCTAAATTATATATATATATATATATATATATATATAATCAAATATTATTAACAAATCAAACATTAAAAAATGTTACAATATACATAGTAATATAAAATGGCTAGAATGGTAGTAGATTATCTCTAAGAAGAGTTATGATAGCTATGGTCATTCACAAAAATCTCATAATAATAGGTTGCAACTGTAATAATAATGGCAAGTAAACCTAAAAGGAAAAATCTCTAAAAATGAAAGAACCCTAACTCTAACATGATTAGGAACACAGAACTAGATGAACTTGAAATGTTTGAGAAAATGAAATCCATGTCGAGATGATACCTATTTTTCTTCGTGAGGTCTTCTTTAGCTTCATTGGAAAAAACATTAGTGAAATTAGTTAAGTTTTTTCACTTACACATAATTGCCCCGAAAAACACATGGGAAAGTCTTGAAAATGCATCAAAAATCATGACTTGAAAAATAGTAGCATCAGGACCATTTTTGAGATGGCCTTGGATGGCCACCTATATCAGTTATTTTCTCTTAAGTAGAAATATTCCTTATTATGTCAATTTCATGTATCATATAGGGGAACTTCTACTGAATCTAGGTCCCAATAAATCACTTTCCTTGGTGAAGAAGCTACAATATTTTAACAATCCTATAAAGTTGAAAGTCTTGCTAGAAAGTTCTCTTCATTGTAGCATCCATGATATAATATAGTGTATCTTTCTCAACATAGTGGGTGTTGATCTTTGTAGTTTCTAAGTTCTCGATTACCTTTGTGATATCTAACATAGGTGGAAAGTGTGGATGAAGTACCTCCATATAAAATAAATGTGTAAGCCAAGGAAGGGTGGACGTTTTAATTTAAAAGCATTTGCACCATGGCCTTGGTGATTGTGTAAGGAACATATTGGAGTGGTATAATCTTAGTATAGGGACTTGTAAATCATTATTTCTACAATTGCAACCATAACTTGCCAGCAACCTATAACTTATGTGGAACCTACTGTTGATTTTGTTGTTGCTTGTACTTGGCATTTGTTTTTTGTACGATATTGTAAATTTGTTGCTTGATTTGTTTGATATAATTAACATTTTTTTATTTGTCTACCTCATTCTAAACATGGGAGGAATCTTCCCATTATGATACAATTATAAGAGCTACATAAATCGACACTAATGGTTAGAACCCCAGACATGTTGTAACATCTAGTTCCATTGATCACATTTTAGGACACTTATGAGCAATTGATTTGGTTATGGTACATTATGATTCTATTGATTATGAGTTATATTATGATGTCATTGTGATTATAATTTGATTTCTAGATGTATATATATTGACAGGTATTATTGACAAGTTCTCCTGAGTGTACAGCATACATGAGACGTTATGGATGTTGATGGCATCAATGGACTTCCTAGGACTCTGGATTGAGCGAGAGAGTGGATTTGTATTTCGTTTGAGTACTTTATTTATACGCATGTGATATATGATTGATTCCAGTATGTATTTATGTATATGGATAATTGACATTGTCTTTGTCAGTGGATGTAGGCTTGGCGACGCTTGCTAATCTGACTCGAATATGGAGTAAAGGGGTCATGCTCAAAAAATCAAACAGATGAGGGAGAGGTGTGGCACCGTCCTTGTCACATCCTACTAGCACTCTCATCATGACTTGGACTGTAGGCTAACATTTACCTAGTTCGAGAGGTCCACAATGTCATGGGGGCAGACTGAGATAGTCGCTCACGAATAATTCTAAGGGGAGCACAATAAGTCAGAATCCTTATTCCTTAGACAACCCTTAGTCTCTCACAAGGTCGATCGAGTGGAGTGTTGACTCCAAGCATCTGACAAACTTCCAAACTAGTCAAAGGCGAGTGGCACCCTTGGAGCACGGAGGTGCGTCTTGAAGGGCACGTCGTGTAATCAAATTGTGAGCCAATAAAATCTAGAAGGTCTAGAAAATAAAATAAATACTTAGAATTTGTTATAAAAAGGTATGCAACTGATTATTAAATTATAAACAAGAAAATAACAAAGAGTCTAAGTCTAAATAGGTTTGATTAAGTAAAACACAAAAAAGGAATAAAGGGATTAGACTAGTAAGTAAGTAAAAGACGAAATAAAATAAAAGTTAGGTAGATGCACATGTGTGCATGAAAATAATAAAAGGGATTTATAAATAAAAAGAAAATAAAACATGAGAGAATAAAACAAAGTAAAACACAAAAAAGGAATAAAGGGATTAGACTAGTAAGTAAGTAAAAGAGGAAATAAAATAAAAGTTAGGTAGATGCACATGTGTGCATGAAAATAATAAAAGGGATTTATAAATTAAAAATAAATAAAACATGAGAGAATAGGTGGTCAACTTAGAGTAGCATCTTGAGTCAATCTACCACTAATCCTAACTAAAAGAAGACTCATGATCCAACTCGTGCATTGTGTAATTCTCTTCGTGCCTTCTTAGTTTCCTTGAAATGTAAGCGATCACTCAACCGTCTTGCATTAATACTCCTCCTAAACCTTCCTTGGATGCATCTGTGCATACAAAAACTTCCTTGTCCATATCAAGGACTTTCAGTATAGGTGTTTTTGTTAACAACTCCTTAAGATTTTTAAATTCTTCCGTGCATTTCTTTGACCATACGAATTTCTTGTTTTTCTTCTACAATTCCATAATTGGATTTCATATCTTTGAGAATCCTTCGACGAAGTTTCGATAATAACCTCCTAATCCCATAAATATATGTACTTATTGTGCATTCGTTTGTGATATCCATTCCATAAGAGCCTCTACTTTCATTGGATCCACAATGATACCTTCTCTAGATATGATATGTCACAAATAATGAATCTTCGTCTGGTAAAAAGAACACTTCTACATTTTTTCATACAACTTGTTTTCTCTTAGACACTTTAAAACTAATCTCAAGTGTTCATCATGCTCTTCTTTCATCCGAGAATAAATCAATATATCGTCAATGAATACTTGTACAAACTTGTTCAAGTATTCACAGAATACCCTGTTCATCAAACTCTTGAATACACCTAGGGCATTTGTCAATACAAATGGTAAAACAATAAACTCATAATGTATGAATCTCATCTTAAATTCGGTCTTAGGGATATATTCCTCCTTAATATGCAATTGATGATATCCCTATCTCAATTCAATCATTGAAAACACTGTTGCTCCTTTCATCTAGTCAAATAAATCATCAATTATTGGCAACGGATACCGGTTTTTTATCGTGGATTTGTTTAATTGACGATAGTCAATGCAAAGCCTCCACGATTCATCCTTCTTTCTCACAAAAATAACTGTTGCACCCCACAGTGATACGCTTGGACGTATAAGTCTCAAATCCAACAAATCCTTCAATTGTGTATTTAACTCTTGCAATTCCAGTGTCGACATTTGATATGGATTTCTTGCAATCGGTTATGTTTCAGGTTTTAGGTCTATGGTAAACTCTAATTCTCTTTCAGGCGGTAAACCTGGTAGTTCATCCGGAAATGCATCGGCAAACTCTGAAACTAAAGGAAGGTTTTCTAATCCTTCTGTGTCCCCCTTTTCATTAAGTGCTAATATGGCATATAATTTACACCCCTTGCACATACTTTTCTGTAATTGCAAGGAAGAAATAAACCTCAACGACACTCCTTGGTTTCTTCATACAATCACTCTACTCTATCCCAAATCATTTGTTAAACTTAATCATTATGTTTTTTAGTTAAGTATCACATTTTGTGATTCTATTAATCAATCTATTTCGATCACTATATCATAATATCCCAAGATTGTAACATACAGGTTTACACTTGTCACAAAGTCACCCAAGTTAATGTTACAATCCTTAACTTTTCCTCCAACCTTTTGCTTGGCACCAGATGTCATTTACACATGTAAAAACTCATCTTGTTCGAATACCTTCACCTTAATTATTTTAATTGCAGCACTAGATATAAAACTCCCAGTAGCTCCTAGATATATCAAAATACTAAACTACTAATCAGCTATCATACCTGAAGTCTCGAGCACTATAGACTAGTGCTATGCCTGGTTGTTATTAACCGATGCATGAATCATGTGGGCCTTGCCCAAGTCTCCAACTGTAGTTGTTCCTAATGATCTGGCATCTCTTGCCTTCTCAATAGGATATTCTCTCTGGTAATGTGGCTCTCCACATGTCCAGCAACCATTCTTCGGACTAGTACTCCTAGTCCCAGAAGTAGAAGTTGTCGACCTAGGAGCCTGTTGTATTGGTCTGTTCTGCGGATCAGATATAAATTATTTCTCTTGCTGCAAACGAAATTGTTGTTGTTGTTGTGGTGCTCTGTAAGTGGTCGTCTGCTAAGGATTATGTCGGTGCAGTGTCAAGAATACAGGTCCTCTATGCATATCACAGTGCCTAGAAGTCTGTCTAATTGGTGTATGATGTTGCAACGGTGCTCTAGGTGGTGCTTGTCCTGTCTGCTGGAAGGATTCCTGCCTTGAACCCCACTATTCATCTCTTCCTCAGTTATGAGGTCCTTTTAAAGTGCATCATGCAATGTCTGAGGCATAAAGATCCTCACTTTCGCACGAATGTTGAAGTTGAGGCCGAACACAAACTTGTTAACTTTTAATTTCTTAGTGTTCATATGTGGAGCACATCTGAGTAGCTCCATTAACATGGCCTCATACTCTGGTACAATATGACTACCATGTCGTAAGGTGTTGAACTCATTAAGCTGGCACTCAATGAATTCATCAGACAAGTACCTCTACCAGAATCATTCCTCGAACAATTCCCATGACACATCTTCAATGGCCATGTTTGGTTGAGGTAAGAGTGTCTTCCACCAAAGAAGAAAACTCCCCTTTAGGTGAAATACCACCATGCAGACCTTCATGTTGGAGGTGTAATCGTGTAGTGAAAATCACATCACCATATTCTCCAACCATGCCTCAACGACTAAGTTGTCCATGGCACCCCAAAACTAGGGAAATTTCACCTTCTCACATTCTTTGTGTATACTACTACTAACCAATGGAGGGCGTTGTGAACTCTCATTGGGCACAGATGCTCTTCCCTCATCACGATCAAGGTGGTTGATCAATGCCTCTGAAATCCTTTGGAAGGATCTCATCATACCTACCAAATCTCCCACTGTAACATTCTCCTCCTCAGTAGTCTGCTCATCTCCCTCTAGCATGGATGCACTCGTAGGAACCATAACTCTTACTCATGTACCCTGATGTCTAATCATCCTGCGTCCTCTAACCATGATTACCTGCATGGAACAATTTCAAAATTTTAATAGCGATACATCTTTAATTATTAAATAAAAAAACAGAAGGCATAACAGGTCCGGTCTCGCAGGGTTGAACCTCGCTTTGATACCATATGTAACGAACCATTCCATAACAAAACACAATGTAATGAACACGACGGAATAAAAGATTTTTTTTTTAAACAAGTAAATACTCATCATGATAATTTACATAAGAAAATATAATCAAGATACATCGATAACAATCGATCATAACTAATCTTAATCAACATCACTATAAATTCAATCAATATTAACATCGCATATATGTTATGATCCATCGTCATTAACACTAATAGATCTAACATGTGTAGTGCTAGAAACATAACTTAAGAAGAAGGAAAAAGTAACAACGTCTACCCACCCAACCTACCCTGCAAGTTTAGGACCTTCAAGACACATAATCGGCGCTCAAAGTCCAGGATTCATCCAATTGATTTTGACCATTTAAGGTCTCAGGACTAGCATCCATTCTGAGGAACATGAAGGTGTCTACACCCGTCACAAAACCAAATCTAATTTTCAACAATTTATCATCCAAAATATATATACGCAAATAGTTCATCCATTTTCATTAATTGCTCATTACAAGAGAACCACTCCTATGGTTGTAATGAATTATAACAAACAATTTATCTCGAAATATAAATAAAACAATAAGCATTTTTTTTTCAAATATCCATATATACAAAATTTTCAATTGAATTAAACATCCTTTCTTCAATATCGAAATGGTTTAAACACGATTTTTAATAGAAAAATTATCATAGCCTTCGACATTCTTCTTTAAATAACAAAAAATTCACCTGATATTAAGGATATGTATAAATTTATTTTCAACTAATTCAATATAATTTATGGTACATCTAAAGAAACAAAAACCAACAACCCAAAACAAGATATGTATTGTTATACAAGACTAACCTAATTTATGAAAAAACATAACATCAAGCAAGAATACTTACTATGATTTTTATGTTAACGGTTGTTTATATGATTTCATTATAACCAATGTTTTTAAGGAACGAGTATATATAATAAATAATTACAAATATGAATAAATTGCAATGGAATATAACAAAAAGGAAAGAGGTGATTCAATGTTGAAACTAAAGTATCCTGAAATTTATAACTTCTCAGATCCAGTTTTACGAATTTCTAGCAGACAAGATTAAGATTGTATCGACTCATCTAAATACTTCATATTTAATTTAATCTACAACTGCAACAATGATTAAACTAAAGTAACAATACAACACAAATTAATCAATACACCATTAAAATCTTCTTGTATAATTTATTATACAAATATAATACCGTAGCCAATATTTGTAAATGATGAAGAACCTTTACTTGACCATGGATTTGATGCATATCTTTAACCAAAGCTGAAATTTCTTATCCTTCACTTTCCAATCCCAGAGACTACACCGGTACCTCCCATCCAACTCTACGGGTACTCTTCTTCCCCCTTATCCCCCCGAGCCTCAAAGGGGCCACACACAAGAAACCATAAATCAATAGCACCTAAACTTGTCTCGCTAAGAAGAGCTTCCACTCTTACACAAGTTTTGGAACCCAACTCTCAACAAGTAAACTAGTTCAAAAAAAAATTGATAGTATAATAGTACTTTTTCAAAAATATCTCATCTCCCTTTCTCTCCAACTATTTTATAGAAAAATTCTCAATCACACATGTCCTCATGCACAAATAATTGGTTTTTAATAATTTAAATAAAGGTTTATTTACCCACTACATGTGTCACACTCTCCCCAAGTTGCACATGTTAATTCCTTTTTATTTTATTTATTTAATCATTTTCCCTCACATTCCCCAATTTGTTCCTATTTTTATTCTTAGGTGTCCCTTAGTTCCCCAATTCTTCATTTAGTTTGTCTCCTAACTAAATTTTAGTTTGAGATGGATTAGGAGTCTTCTTTTAGTTAGGATTAGTGGTAGATTGACTCAAGATGTTACTCTAAGTGGACCACCTATTCTCGCATGTTTTATTTTCTTTTTATTTATAAATCCCTTTATTTATTTTCATGCACACATGTGCATATTACTGAGAAAAGATTATATCTTTACATATAGATGATGACTGGTACAAGGAAGTTAAGGATAATATTGGACAAGATACCATTATGGTACTGAGGTTTGAAGGTTATTCATTAGACAACGATGTATTATTGAGGTATAATGGTAGAATGTATGTACCACCTAACGACGAATTGAAAAAGTTGGTTTTGAGTGAAGCTCATCGAGCAATGTACATGACTCATTCTAGAGTCACGAAGATGAAGGAAGACCTTAAGCCTTTATTATTCTGGAAAGGAATGAGAGTGGATATAGTTAAATATGTGGCGAGATGTATAGAATGTCAGCAAGTGAAGGTTGAACATAGACATCCAGCGAGATTTTTATAGCCACATGTGATTCCTGAATCGAAATGGGAATTCATTTAGATGGATTTTATTGTTGGATTTTTGTGGTCGTTGACACTTTGATGAAGAGTGCACACTTTATTCCAGTTTGTATGACGCATCAGGCACCAGACATAGCTAGAGTTTTTGTTAGCGGGATTGTGAGGTTGCATGGTGTACTAATAAATATCATATCCAATCGAGGATCGGTGTTTATTGGACGATTTTGGACTAGTTTCCAAGAGGCCTTGGGAACGCAGTTGAATTTTCGCATGGCATATCACCCCAAGAAAAATGGAAAAACTAAAAGAACAAATCATGTTTTAGAGGATATGTTGTGAATGTATGTAATGGATTAACAGAAACATTGGGAAGAATTATTACCATTGGTAGAATTCGCATACAACAATAGTTATCAAAGTTCGATTAAGATGGCACTGTTTGAGTTTCTTTACGGATGGTCATGTCATACACCTATGAGTTGGGATCGAATAGAGGATAGGGTCCTAGTGGGACTAGAAGTAATACAAGAGATGGAAGAACAGATACAGACTATAATACAAAGGATTACATAAGCGCAAGATCGGCAAAAGAGTTATGTTGATGCACGTCGCACTGATCGTAGTTATGATATTGGCGACAAAGTTTTCTTGCGAGTAAAACCACATAAGAGTTCAATCAAGTTTGGAAAGGGTGATAAAATCTCTCTTAGGTTTGTGGGACCTTTTGAAGTTGTGGAAAAGAAAGGACCCGTGGATTACCGACTAGCCTTGCTTGATTCTTTGAGGCGTATGCACGATGTTTTTCATGTATTGTTTGAATCTCAAAAATTATTCAAATATTCATGTAGCAACCCTTCGTTACACCTAAGAAAAACCAGAGTATACAAGGTAAAAATAAAAATAAAAAAATAAAAAAAGCATCAACATGATCATTCAATTCGCCAATCCATCAAACCTTCAAGGTCTACAATTAGAATCTACCATCATATGCTAAGTAAATCAAATACAATTTACTAAAGGAAGATACATCGGATCCGTACGCATAACAAGATCGCATAATCCCTTTAATATCGTAAGAACTGGTTGCATTTAGAAATAAAAAGGAAACTCTAAAAGTCTGATCAAGGTAAAATTAGTTCTACATTATTTGAAAAATACAGGTACTAAAAACCTAAATCTCATTGGTAGGGAAAGTGAACTAGACATAAAGCTAGCTCACACTAAAAGCAGAATTCAAGGCTGAGCGTCGAATTGACTGGACTTAGATATGGTGAGAAATATTGTAGTTCACAGAACAACAGCCTGTCTAAAAAGAGTCATCGAGATCACATTGGGTACCTCTGAAGGGAAGGAATGTCAAGCGACATCATAGAAGAGGGGGCGAACTTTAATCGTTGTGATCTCTGACGTCGCCTCCTCTTGATATCTGACTGGAACCCTGAATTCGTGAGTACTCGCATCATTCAGAAATGCCACTATATATCTTAGAAGACATTGGACACAAGGCGGCGGTAATGCAAGCATATGGAAGTATTTTGAAAGTCGCTTGTATGATGGTAATAGGTTTCCCAAATAACAATCCTGTTAAGATTATCGGCCTGCCATTTTGCATGAAGAACATGGTTATAAAGTTGTATTGGGTAGTGGCAGTGATGCAGGAGCATCTCAAGCGAGCCAACGCGGAGACATCGGACAGCTGGACAAGCCCAGCGCAAATTTTGAAATTCTCTTGAAAGTTAATGCACCAACCTTAAATGAGACAATTAAATGAAGGCGCACTTGTAAAATGTAAAAGGACCTTGAGCGATCCGCTCTCGTCCTTAGTAGATAGAGGCAATTATGATAATAAATGAAGGTAGATAGAATTGAATGTGTAGATTAGACATTTTTAGAAGGAAAGAGGGAAGACGGATATAGACACCCTCACTTGTATCATTGTAACATTCAGAAATACAAAAACAAATAGAGAGCATAGAGCATGCAGAGAGCTATGTAAAAACACCCATGTATAGATCTTTGAATTAATAGAAAGAGGTTGAGTCAGATTCATGGCATCGTGTTGTTCTCTGTGTATGTATGTTGATTGATATGCTCATGGATGTTTACTTCCCGTTATACATTTTCCTTATATGCTATGTATAGGATTTCATGTTTTGAGTTTGAAGTTTGTAAGGAAGTAGGAATGAGTTTCAATTGTTTTTCTATCTGAGTGAGATTTCCTACAAGGAGTGCAGTAGAAGTTGTCCGCAAGGAGTGCGTTGACAAGAATTCAAAGTTACGTCTCTGAAGGATCAGATAGTTTAGCTTTTGTTCTCATTCACACAGAAGTGTAGTTAGGCGCAGGAGCCGTGCAAGGAGTGCCCAAGCCGAATAAAGTCTCAGAGTTGTGGACCTGAGTGAAGCGTTGAAAGACTGTTGTTCCAGGTGCGCGCAGAGTCGAAGGGAATTCAACACTTGAATGTGTTTGAAATTCTGTCGCAAGGAGTGCGAGTAGGAGGTTTCCTGAAGGACTTGAAAGCCGTGGGAAAGCTCAGACGGATTTTGAACCTTCGAAGGAGTCGAAGGAAGGCAAGAGACCAAGTATCTTGAAAGTTGGAAGGTAGGCGTAGCGACGTCGACCGCAGGAGGACAAATTATCAAGGAAAGAACAGACGGTCAGAATTCTCTAAGGAGGATTCATGAAATCCCATGAGCCGTCAGATCTCACGGACAAGCAAGGGAGTTACGACAAGTATTCCTGAATATTTAAGCTCAAGAAGGACAGAGCCGTCGATCCAAGCCAGCAGGGGCCATTGGATCACTCGCGAAATCGCCTATCGGGATTTCGTGAGTCAAAGAGTCAAAGGTTTGGTATCGAGGTTTGCGAAGTCACGAAAGGCGGAGAAATGTGTGTGTGTGTAGGCCATAGAATCAGCCGATGGACAGGTGGCACCGATCGACAGGAAAGTCAACTCCGTTGACTATTTCAGAGTTTCGCAGGGTGAAGTTCTGAATTCATCGCATCAGGATTCGTGATATTACGAAGTTCGAAGTCCCGATGAATTGAAGGGGCATTGAAAATTCAACCTCGTGAGTGCATCGGTGTTTCACTAAATTGGGCTTCGGGAGTCGAGGAGGCGAGTTGCTCGACATCGCGATCGCCAAAATCGTGATAAGGAGAAATCCGAGAGAGAAAGAGAAACAGGTTCAGCGTTGACTGTTTTAGGGTCTCGGAGATAGAGAGAGATAGGCGCTTGACCATTGGATTCGCGAAAGTGCGAAGCGCGATCTCCCGAGTACAAGGGAGGATTTCTTGAAGTTGATTGTGGGTGTATATTTCCCGAAAGGGAAATAGAAGATCCATTTTAGAAAGTTCTTCGGGCCAACGAGAGGAGAAGATCCTGTGGACGTGGACCTTCTGACCTGAGGGTTGGGGAGGGCTGCGTCATCTTTGGTATCAGAGCACAGAAAGAATTCTTTGCTTTTTGTAGCAGGGAAAAAGAGAGATTCACCATGCCGCCAAGAAGAAGAGATAGACAATCACCCGATCCACAAGAGGAGAGGGAAATCCTGAGAAGAAGGGGCAGACAGATGACTGATCCAGCTATGGAGAGAGAGATGTGTGATCTATGAGCTAGACTCGAAGACATGGAAATAGCACAGAGGCGTACAGTCAGTGTTGGGGATCTTAGTGATTCCGAAAGTGAAATTGAGGTTGGACATGAAGAAGAGGAAGTTGTAGCTGAAGATGCCGCAAACGAATGTTTGATTAGAGCTATTGCAAGAATGGGTGCAAGAGAGAAAATGGACATTCCAGTTTATGAGGGAAACTTGGATGCAGATGAGCTTCTAGACTGGATTAGAGTTCTGGACACATACTTTGACTATGAAGATGTCGAAGAGGACAAGAAGGTCAAGCATGTTGTCACAAGATTAAAAGGACATGCAACATTGTGGTGGGATGAACTACAAGCTGACAAGCGCTGCAAAGGCAAGCAGAAGATCAAAAGATGGGATAGAATGATTGCCAAGATGAAAGCGAAATTCATCCCCAGATATTATCAAATTACTCTGTTCAGGAGGATGTAGAACCTGAGACAGAAGCTGATGACAGTGAAAGAATACACTGAAGAATTTTACAGATTGAACATTAGGGCAGGTCATCGGGAAAGTGATGATGAAAAGGTTGCCAGATACATGAATGTCCTGAGATATAATATCCAGGATGAGATGAGCATGTTGACCATCCGAATGATGGAAGATGCTTATCAATTAGCTCTGAAAGCTGAAGAGAAGTTGAGTCGAAAGCAGGGTCAAAGAGGTTGAGGAAGAAATCATCCTAGAGGCAAATCAGTTGCCCGGGATAAAAACCAGAAGCCCAGCGAGGAGTGGAAGAAACCTCAGACTCGAATTGAGAGAGGTGGAACCTCACAATGAGGACAATATGTTGAACAGAGAGGGAAGCATACCGAACAGAGAGGATATTATGTTGATAGTAATGTTTTTTCTCGTACCATAGGTAGAGGAAGAGGAAGAGGTGGAGTGATAACATGCTTCACATGTGGAAATAATGGGCACAAGTCTTATGAGTGTCCAGATAAAAATAAAGAAGGAGGATAAGCTCACATCGCCGAAGCACAGAGGTGGGATGTTGAGGTAGAAGATGATGAAGGTGGAAGATTGTTGATGATGTGAAAAGCTCTTTTGACACCAGAGAAGGAGGTGGAGAGTTCAATCCAAAGGAACAGGATTTTCCGGACTACTTGCAAGACCAGGGATAGGGTATGCAAGGTCATTGTAGACAGTGGAAGCACTGATAATCTCATTTCAACCGAGATGGTAGAAAATCTGGAGCTGGAGACGATTGATCATCCAAGCCCATACAGAGTTTCTTGGTTACAAAAAGGACATCAGGTAACTGTCACTAAACAATGTTTAGTTGAATTTAAGATAGGAGGATATAATGATAAGATCTTGTGTGATGTTATTCCTATGGATGTTTGTCATCTATTGTTGGGTAGACCATGGCAATATGACAGGAATGTGATTCATGACGGGAGGATGAACACATATACCCTAGAGAAGAATGGGAGAACTCATATGTTACTTCCAATCAAGGATAAGGAGGTGAAACCTGAAGTAAGCAACACTGTAATTCTCATGAGTGGAAAGGAACTTCTTACCGAGGTAAAGAAGAAAGAAGAACCTCAATTCATCATGGTCAGGAAGTCAAGGATTATTTTAACCAGCACAAGGGTAGATGATTTACCAGAAGAGATTCAGGAACTACTGGAAGAGTTCGTTGATATAGTAGTGGACGAATTACCTCGTTCGTTGCCACCGATCAGAATTGTGAGTCATCATATTGATCTCATACCAGGAGCCAGTTTACCAAACAAAGTTGCATACATATTGACACCAAAAGAGAATGAAGAGGTCAGAAGACAAGTCCAAGATTTGATGGACAAAGGGTTGGTCAGAGAAAGCTTGAGTCCATGTGTTGTTCCAAGAATACTTAGTCCGAAGAAAGATGGAGGCTAGAGGATGTGTACTGACTCGAGGGCGATCAACAAGATAACCATCAGGTACAGATTCCCATTGCCAAGGATGGATGATCTGATGGAAATCTTGAGTGGAGAAAAATTCTTTTCAAAGATTGATTTGAAGAGCGGTTATCATCAAATCCGCATGAGAGAAGGTGATGAATGGAAAACAGCATTCAAGACCAATGAAGGATTGTATCAATGGCTTTTTATGCCATTTGGCTTAAAAAATGCACCAAGTACTTTCATGAGGTTGATGAACGAAGTCCTGAGGGAGTTCATCGGAAAATTTGTCATCGTGTATTTGGATGACATACTGATTTTCAGTAAAACAGTGGCAGAGAATCTAAAGCATTTGGCTACAGTGATGAAGAGGTTACAGCAGGAGAAGATGTTGATAAATATGAAAAATTCCTCTTTCATGAAGACAGAGCTCATTTATTTGGGATTTGTCATTTCTGCAGACAAGTTGAGGATGGATCCAGATAAGGTGGAAGTGATCAAGAATTGGCCATCACCAAAGAATATCTTTGAAGTCCGAAGTTTTCATGGATTAGCTAGTTTCTACTGAAAATTCATCAGGAATTTCAGTGGAATTAGTGCAACGATGATGGATACAGTGAAGAAAAGACATAAGTCTTTTCACTGGACAGAAGAAGCTGAAAAGAGTTTTAATCTGTTGAAGAAGAAGATCACGGAACAACCAATTTTGGTGTTGCCGGACTTCCGAAAGACATTTCAAGTGAAATGCGATGCAAGTGGATTTGCAATAGGGGTGGTCTTGAGTCAAGAATACAGGCCGATAGCATATTTCAGCAAAAAACTGAATGCAGCAAAGGTGAAGTACTCCACATATGATAAGGAGTTATATGTTATTGTTCAGGCATTGAAGAAGTGGAGGCATTACTTGATTCCGAAGGAATTTGTCCTATATAGTGATAACCATGCATTGCAGTTTGTGACTCAACACGAAAAGTTGAATCAGAGGCATGTTAAGTGGGTTGAGTACATGCAGAATTTTACATTTGTGATTAAACATATTTCTGGTACTGCTAACAAAGTTGTTGATGCTTTGAGCAGGAAGTGTTTGTTGTTGCAGGAGTTCAAAGTCAAAACATTGGGTTTTGATGATCTCAGGGACATGTACACAGATGATCTGGATTTTAAGGAAGCGTATGAAGCAGCTGAGAATCCAGTTCTCAGAGATAGGAGCCAGTGGGCAAAATACATGATCCAGGAAGGGTTTCTGTTTAAAGGCAATCATCTTTGTGTTCCAAAATGCTCCATGAGGGAGAATTTGCTGAAGGAGAAACACAGTGGAGGATTGGTCGGACACTTCGGTCATGACAAAACATTTGAAAAGTTGAATGAGTCATACTTTTGGCCAGGAATGTGAGCAGAAGTTAAAAGGTTTGTGGACAGATGCAGAATTTGTCAACATTCGAAGGGAAGGAGGTAGAATACAGGGTTTTATCAACCATTTCCCATACCTGAGAAGCCGTGGGATGAAATCAGCATGTATTTCATATTGGGATTGCCAAGAACACAAAGAGGGTTCAACTCAATCTTTGTGGTAGTGGATAGATTTTCCAAAATGGCACATTTTATCCCATGTCAGAAAACCAGCGACGCAACGCACATTGTGAACCTGTTTTTCAGAGAAGTCATTTGATTTCATGGCTTACCAAGAAGTATAGTTTCAGACCGAGACACGAAGTTCATAGGACACTTCTGGAGGACATTATGGAAGAAGCTGGGAACTAACTTATCATTTAGTTCAGCTTATCATCCTCAGACGGATGGACAAACAGAAGCGGTGAACAGAAGTCTGGGGGACTTGCTAAGGAGCTTAGTGATAGAACACCATAGCCAGTGGGACAACATATTACCACAGGCAGAGTTTGCTTATAATGACTCAATAAATAGAAGTACAAGGCAGAGTCCATTTTAGATTGTTTATGGTGTGCAACCGAGAGGGATTTCTGAGTTGAGGGATTAAGAACTGAATGGAACTAGGAGAACAAGTGCAGAAGATTTTGCATAGGCGATGAAGCAACTTCACAGCCAGGTGAAGGAGCGATTGCAAAATTCGAGCTAGGAATATAAGTGTAGAGCAGATCAACACAGGAGACAACTTCAGTTTGAAGTTGGTGACTTGATTCTGGCACATCTAAGGAAGGAAAGGTTCCCAAGAGGAACATATGACAAACTAAAGATGAAGAAAATCGGACCATGCAGGGTCTTGAGGAAATTTGGGGCGAATGCTTACGAGATTGAATTACCCGATGGGATCGGAATTTCTCCAATATTCAATGTCTCGGATTTGTACCCATATAAAGTCGAGGAAGCAGGAACAAGTGATGAACAGTCAGAAGTGCAGTGGCAAAAGCAGATGCCAGTTGCAGAAAAGCCACAGATGGAGCGCATACTAGACAAAAGAGTGAGCAGAAAGACTAGGCGAAAGAAATATTTTGATTATTTGGTCAAGTGGAAGGGTCGTCCAGTTGAAGACGCCAGCTGGGAGAATGAATTAGAAATAAAGAAGCATGGGCAGACCGTGCACGAGCTCATGGACAGGATCCCATGAAAATTTTCAAGCGAGGGAGTATGATGCAGGAGCATCTCAAGCGAGCCAACACGGAGACATCGGATAGCTGGACAAGCCCAGAGAAAATTTTGAAATTCTCTTGAAAGATAATGTGCCAACCTTAAATGAGACAATTAAATGAAGGCGCACTTGTAAAATGTAAACGGACCTTGATCGATCCGCTCTTGTCCTTAGTAGATAGAGGCAATTATGATAATAAATGAAGGTAGATAGAATTGAATGTGTAGATTAGAAAGTTTTAGAAGGAAAGAGGGAAAATGGATATAGACACTCTCACTTGTATCATTGTAACATTCAGAAATACAAAAACAAATAGAGAGCATAGAGCATGCAGAGAGCTGTGTAAAAACACCCATGTACAGATCTTTGAATTAATAGAAAGAGGTTGATTCAGATTCATGGCGTCATGTTGTTCTCTGTGTATGTATGTTGATTGATATGCTCATGGATGTTTACTTCCCGTTATACATTTTCCTTATATGCTATGTATAGGATTTCATGTTTTGAGTTTGAAGTCTGTAAGGAAGTAGGAATGAGTTTCAATTGTTTTTCTATCTGAGTGATATTTCCTGCAAGGAGTGCAGTAGAAGTTGTCCGCAAGGAGTGCATTGACAAGAATTCAGAGTTGCGTCTCTGAAGGCTCAGATAGTTTAGCTTCTGTTCTCATTCACATAGAAGTGCAGTTAGGCGCAGGAGCCGTGCAAGGAGTGTGCAGGCCGAGTAAAGTCTCAGAGTTGTGGACCTGAGCGAAGCATTGAAAGACTGTTGCTGCAGGTGCGCGCAGATTCGAAGGGAATTCAACACTTGAATGTGTTTGAAAGTCTACTGCAAGGAGTGTGAGAAGGAGGTTTCCTGAAGGACTTGAAAGTCATGGGAAAGCTCAGAAGGATTTTGAACCTTCGAAGGAGTCGAAGGAAGGCAAGAGACCAAGTATCTTGAAAGTTGGAAGGTAGGCGTAGCGACGTCGACCAAAGGAGGACAAATTCTCAAGGAAAGAACAGACGGTCGAAATTCTCTGAGGAGGATTCGCGAAATCCCGTGAGCCAATAGATCTCACGGACAAGCAGGGGAGTTACAACAAGTATTCCCAAATATTTAAGCTCAGGAGGGACAGAGCCGTCGATCCAAACCAGCAGGGGCCGTTGGATCACTCGGGAAATCGCCTATCGGGATTTCGTGAGTCAAAGAGTCGAAGGTTTGGTATCGAGGTTCGTGAAGTCGCGAAAGGCGGAGAAACATGTGTGTGTGGGCCATAGAATCAGTCGGTGGATAAGTGGCACCGATCGACAGGGAAGTCAACTCCGTTGACTATTTCAGAGTTTTGCGGGGTGAAGTCCCAAATTCATCGCATCAGGATTCGCGATATTGTGAAGTCCGAAGTCCTGATGAAGTGAAGGGGCATTGAAAAGTCAACCTTGCGAGCGCATCGGCATTTTGGTAAATCGGGATTCAGGAGTCAAGGAGGCGAGTTGATCGACATCACGATCGTCGAAATCGCGATAAGGAGAAATCTGAGAGAGAAAGAGAAATAGGGTCAACGTTGACTGTTTTCAGGTCTCGGAGATAGAGAGAGACAGTGCTTGACCATTGGATTTGTGAAAGTGCGAAGCGCGATCTCCTGAGTACAAGGGGGGATTTCTTGAAGTTGATTGTGGGTGTAGATTTCCTGAAAGGGAAATAGAAGAGTCGTTTTAAGAAGTTCTTCGAGCCAACGAGAGGAGAAGATCCTGTAGACGTGGACCTTCCGACCCGAGGGTTGGGGAGGGCTGCTTCAGGCAAGTAGAGAAGTGTTTGAGGCTCTGTTGTGTGTCTTTCCTACTCGTTGTGGGACATACACCTACACCCCAAACTGGTGATTACTTCCCAATTTAGTGATTTCCTTTCAGTTGGAAGGGAGAGAATACTTAAATTTTATCGCACTCACCTTATCACAACTGAACAAATTTTATTAATAACTTTTGAAATGGAGAACGAAATTGGCAACACTAAAAGCTTATTATCATCTGGGTTGAGTCGAGCATGAAGACTGTAACCGGTGTTCAACTGATAAATGTTGTCTAAGTAAATATACAAAACATCATCTGTGTAAATATCAAGATAGTTGTATGTCATTCATTAATATCAATCATTGCCAGACATATATTCGATGTCAATATAAAACATTGTTTGTATAAATATAGAGGATAGCTCTCTGTCCATCATTAATATTAAACTCGTTGCCAGTCATATATTCGTTGTCAAGTAAATGCTATTTAATATCCTTGCCGGAATTCTAGCGCACACACGCATACTACAATGTGGTAAACGCACTATCCCTTAACGAGCCATTACCGGATAGTTGTCTCAGTAAAATCGCTATCTTTACACCAGGGATCTCGGCATCGGATTTGGTGCTATCATTGTACTAATATTGATGCCAATTAAAGACGCCTTCAATAAAATTTAGTTGGCAAAAATGCAGATCAATCACCACAAGAGATCGCACCGTAAAGGAAATCTGATTTCATTGAAGGAGCAGCACGCAGTCAAACGTCTTCATCGAATTTTAAAAACTTAGAATTATAAATAAAAACACAGACCAAATTTAAGGCATAGAGTGGCCATTCAATAGCAACACAGTCATCATGAATTGGCAATTTTGTGGTCATTCCAATGGAAAACTCAGTCATTAATTAAAATAAGCAAAACGTTGTACAGAGGCACCCCAGAAGGGAAAGGAATATAAATGAATATTGGTAAGAGGTAATGATCATACAGACCATTAATAAAATAATACGTTAAGGTGCGATTCATAGCATGGACGTTAACAATTTCACTGTAATGATAGGTATGGCTGAGTTCAACGACTTGCAGTCAAATAATTTAAAAGAAGGCAAATGTATTGAAGCATTGTACAACTGCTATACCAATTGTTGTAATTATAACACCACCACAACACTAAGAACAACATCAGTTTCACAGCAAAAACATAGTCAATGTACAGTTTTAAACAACGTAGTGAACTCAGACAATGCAGAAACAGTAGCTTTACGAAACACAAACAAGTTACACAATCAGTAGCTAGAAGAATGAAAGTATATATACTCATTGAAAAATAACAGACAAAATCTATTCATTTAGCTGGTACGTTGTGTTACATAACAAGCACAGCCTTAGTAGAGAATCAACACCTAACACTTCAACCAAATCAAACATCTGGTTCCTGACAATGACAACTCATTTCTCAAACTTGCCTTTAGTCTAGGCAACTTTTCTCAAGAGAGAAAAAAAAAGGGGCATGCAGCCATCGCAGAAGCATGGGATTGCAAATGCTTCCCCAATTAATCAATCAACAAAATGTCACAATAGAAGATAACATCATAACCACCAAAAGGAGTACGATTTGAACCTTGCCAACTACAAAATTTAGATTATTCAAACTTATAAATAAACCGAGATAATCAACTACAGTTTAGTAATACCATTCTTATTTATGGAAGATGGCATACCCAGAACCCAAATTCTTTAATAAAGTTTTACCTCAACAGTTTTCACCTTATAAAAATAAAGGTAAGTAAACAGTAGCGTTAACGTTGTCATTGGAACAGTAACAAATCGTAGCATAAGTCAGTGGATCAATAACAATTCGCAGCATAAAAAATCACCATCAGGCAATGAAATACAGAGGCAACTCATGGTTGGAAGGGTTAAGAGCGGAGGAAACTTTTCCATCGAAACAATGAATTGCAGTGGGATAAATTTGAGGTAATGCGCTTTGAAACGCAGATGGTAGTTTCCTTCAAACACAGTAACGCAAAGGTAAAAATACCAATGCAAAGCCCAAGCAAACGCAGAGATTGAACGCAGAAAATAAAAGCGGTTTTGTTGCGTGAAGAAAGACTACCTCGGAGGTAATCAATGTAGCAAGGCACAAGACCAACAAACTGTCAAGGACAACAAAAGAGGTAGTCGACGTATGGTTTCATCCTTCGCTTCATCATCCTTGCATAGGAAAGCAGGGCATTGAGATCCATAGGTCTTTTAATGCTAAGGCGACAACCGTAGATCAAGCTTCTGGCCGACTGCTAAGGCGAGGACTGGTGACCTAGGGATGAAGGCTAAACAACAAAGAAGGTCACACTCAACACAGCAAGGTGGTCAAGACGTATGGTAAAACGAAGGCCATGGGAGTCAACAATCGTCGAGCTAGGCTATGAAAAGTTCAGTCATCAATCTAACATTCAATGTACTTACCTAATCAACATGTAGATCCAAGCAAAACATACAACATCTATTATACAGAATGAAAAGATAGTATCGTTGCCTGATCATCCACTCTGAGTGACGTCCGCGTACTTCATGCATCTCCCACTCGACGACCATCGAGACTTCACCGGTACCTCCCAGCCAATGCTAGGGGTACTCTTCTTCCCCCTTATCCCCTTGAGCCACAAAGGGGCCACGCACACTATCCAAAGGTTCGTCTAGCTCTCAGCTCACCTCGCAAGGCCGAGCTACCACTCCTCTCTGAGCTGGGTATCCCAACTCCCACAAGTAAATCATTCAAGTAGATAATTCTGCAGCGTAACATTACGCAAACAGAAGAAGATCCTTCCTCCTTCTCCTTCCCTCATTTTATAGAGTTTTGAACTTCCTTTCTTTCCTAAAATCTCATTTAATTAAAGTTTTAAAAATAAATTCCTAAAAATTTCTCTCCGTACAAGTGTCACCCATCCCCTTCATTCCTCCATTATTTAATTCTTTAATTAATTAATTATCTTATTTTCCTCACCCACCTAGAGTTACTCCTAGAATCACTCCTAGGTGTCCCCAAACTCCCTTACAGGTTTTAAAGGCTTTCCCTATTATGAAATTGCTAATTCAGTTTAAAATTAGAAAGCTCTTAAATGTAGATTCTTTACTAAGTTGACTTTCCGCTTTTTCCCTTAAGTTTCCCTTTTTCCCTTTTTATGTTACCTCTTTTCCCTAGTTTCCTATTTTTTATTTTCCCTCCTTCCCCTTTTTACTTAGAACTAAAAAGGCAGGAGTGGAATTTAACCCCTTTACCCTTTTATCATTAAATTAGTATGTTTTAAATTATCAAAAAGATAAAACAATTAATTCCCTCTTTACATTTTATAACCACAAATTTTATTTTTTTTATGAATAAATTAATTTCTTACTCCCTTCATGTTACAAGATTTTATGAAGATCATAATTATCATTTAAATTGTTTTTATTTTAAATATTTTTTTTTTTAAAGGTAGACTAAATTTTACCACTAGCATAATTTAGACTTAGACTTTAGATTTTGTACTGGGCGACAATTAATTAGGGAAATTGGTTTTTTTTTTCTTAATTACTTAACATGTTATTTGTCTTAGGGTCATCTAGGTTCATCCCTCTATCTTCAACAATGCGACGTGCCCTTCAGGACGCACTAGGTGCTCCAAGGGTGCCACTCGCCTCATTTGTTCCTTTGCACGATGTGCCCTTCAAGACGCACTACGTGCGCCAAGGGTGCCACTCGCCACTCCATTTTTCTTGCGCGATGTTCCCTACAATATGCACCATGTGCTCCAAGGGTGCCACTCACCTCTTGACTAACTTGGTAGACCTCAATAACCCATGGAGTCAATACTCCGCCAAGTGAACTTGTGGGAGACTAAGGGCTTCTAAGGAATAAGGCCCCCGCCTTATTGCGCGCCCCTTAGAATCATCGTGAGTGACTGTCGCAGTCTTCCCTCACAGCATCATGGGTCCTCTCGAACTAGGTAATCGTTAACCTACAGTTTGAGCCACGGCGGGAGTGCTAGTAGGCTGTGGCAGGGTTGTTGTCCACACCTCTCCCTCAACATCTCTGGTAGTTGTGCGTGACCCGTTTACTCCATATGTGAGTTTGGTTGACAAGATATCGCCAGCTTGCATCATCAACAAATCATGTCAGAATGTATCCATATCATATCATCTAATCAGATGTGCTAATATCATAGTAAAAACAATCAACCCCAATGTTACACTCCCTGACTCGATCCGGAGTCCAAGGGGTTCCATCGATGCCTCTGCATTCTCAAGTTCCAAAATCCTACACACTCAGTAAAACCGATTCAATAGCACCTGTCTATGTCATAGCGGTAAAACAACATGTCATCAACCCATAACACCTCATAATCAAAATCAAAAAGTTTTAATAGCATAGTAATATGGATCACTTGCGAGCAAGTGTCCTCAAAGAATAAGTTCGCTCAGAGCGCCAAAGCAAAATGTTACATACAACCCCTCCTGGTCTAAACTTCGTCCTGAAGTTTCTCAGTATATATATGCCAAAATAAAGTGTATCACAATATCATATGTCTATCCGTCAAACAAAATGGAAACTGTTGGCGCATATCATATGCGTCCTCCCAGGTCGTCGGGTGTGGACTAAAATTGTCCCTCTGGACCTTGACCTGCTCTATCGTTCGACGTTGTAGCTATCGAACGTGATGATCCAAGATGTGGACCGGCTCAGCCGTGAGTTATCCCTTTTTAGATACCTGCAAGGGACTCATTTCAATAACATGTGTAGGATCACTAAAATAATGTCTCAAAACAGATATATGAAAAACATCGTGCATACGCCTAAAGAATCGGGCATGGCTAGTCGATATGCCACGGGACCCCTTTCTCTCCACAATCTCGAAAGGTCCCACGAACCTTGGTGAGATTTTATCTCCCTTCCCAAACTTGGCCAAACTCTTATGTGGTTTAACCCGTAAGAAGACTCGATTGTCAACCTTGTAACTACAGTCGACATGGTGCGCATCGACATAACTCTTTTATCGATCCTGCGCTTCTTTAATCCTTTGTCTTATCGTTTGCATTTTCCCTTGCATTTCTTGGATCGCTCCTGGTCCCACCAGGACCCTATCCTCAAGTTGATCCCAACTCAAGGGCGTCCGACACGGTCTCCCGTAAAGAAACTCGAAAGGCGCCATCTTAATGGTGCTCTGGAACTGTTGTTGTAAGCGAACTCCACTAGTGGAAAGAATTCTTCCCAACGCCTTCATTGGTCCATCACGTACATGTGCAACATGTCCTTCAAGGTTTGGTTCGTTCGTTCAGTTTTCCCGTTAGTCTCCAGGTGATACGCAGTACTAAAGTTAAGTTGGGGTCCCAAGGCCTCTTGGAAGCTCATCCAAAATCGTCCAGTAAACATCGATCCTCGATCGGATATAATCCTCTTAGGCACGCCATGCAGCCTCACAATATCACTGATGAACTCTAGCTATGTCAGGTGCCTGATACGTCGTACGCATAGGAATAAAGTGAGCACTCTTCGTCAGAGTGTCTACTACTACGAAAATCGAGTCAAGTTTCCTTGTCGTTAGTGGAAATCCAACAATAAAATCCATCAAAATAACCTCCCATTTCGATTCTGGAATAGCATGCGGTTGTAATAATCCTGTTGGGTTTCTATGTTCAGCCTTTACCTGCTGACATTCTAGACATCTGGCCACATAGTTTACTATGTCTACCTTTATTCCCTTCCAGAAGAGTAAGGGTTTAAGGTCTTCCCTCATCTTCGTTACTCTTGGGTGAGCCATGTAAACTGCTCTATGAACCTCGCTTAAGATCAACATCCTTAATTCGTCATTCAGCGGTACGTAGATCTGACCTTTAAACCTCAATAAGCCATTGCTATCAAATGGAAATCCCTCAAATCACGGTACCATCATTTTGTTGTGTCCGATAAAACACTCGACATCTTGTACCAGGCATCGTCACGCTGTAAAGTTAGAATCCTTTCTCGTAGATTCATCTGAAGAGGTAGCATCGAAAATATGCGTGGTCTCCGACTCATTGCGTCTACCACTCGGTTGCCTTTTATGAAGTAATCTCGAAGTTGTACTCGCTAAGCAATTCCAACCAACGTCGTTGTTGCGCATTCAGGTCGCTTTGCGTAAATATGTGTTGTAGTCCACAATGTTGAGTCCTTAGTTCAAATTTTCGTCCAACAAGGTAGTGTCTTCAAACATTCAAGGCATATACGATGGATAACAACCCCAATCGTGCGTCATGTAGTTCTCCTCATGCCTTCTCAGTTTCCTCAAAATGTAAGCGATCATGCGTCTGTCTTGCATCAATACTCCATCTAAGCCTCCCTGGATGCGTCATTGCATACCAAGAAGTACGCGTCCATGTCAGGGACCTTTAGTATCAGTGTTGTTGTCAACAAATCCTTGGGCCTCCAAAATGCTTCCGCACATTTCTTGGTCCCAACAACTTCTTGTTTTTCTTCTACAATTCCGTGATCGGATTTGCTATCCTTAAAATCCACTCGACGAATCGTCGATAGTATCCTGCTAAACCCATGAAGCTACGCACCTCTGGGACATTCATCGATGCAGGCCATCCCATAATAGCCTTGACCCTTGCTGGATCCATGGCGATGCCTTCGCCGGAGAGGACATGCCCTAAGTAATGAATCTTTGATTGATAAAATGAGCATTTGGACAACCTCCCATACAATTTGTGCTCTTGCAGACAATGTAGTACCAAGTGAAAGTGCTCGTCATGCTCCTCCATCGTCCGAGAGTAAATCAAAATATTGTCAATGAATACTTGGACAAACTTGTCCAAGTACTCACGGAACACCCCGTTCATCAAATTCACAAATACTCCTGGGGAGTTTGTCAGTCCAACGGTAAAACAGTAAACTCGTAATGTCCAAACCTCATTTTAAAGGCAGTCTTAGGGACATCATCCTCCTTGATCCGTAACTAGTGGTACCCTGATTGCAAATCGATCTTGGAGAACATCGTCGCGCTCTTCATTTGATAGAACAGATCATCACTTATCGGCAATGGATACTGATTCTTGATCGTGGCCTTGTTCAATTAACGATAGTCAATGCAGAGCCTCCACTACCCATCCTTCTTTCATATGAAAATAGCAGGCGCACCCCACCGTGACACACTTGGGCGTATCAGTACCAGGTCCAACAACTCTTTCAGTTGCATTTTCTACTCCTGTAACTCCGAGGTCGACATCCGATAAGGCGTTCTAGCTATCGGTTCAGTCCCCGGTTTTAGGTCTATAGTAAACTACAATTCCCTCTCCGGCGTCATCCCAGGTAACTCCTCTAGAAAGATGTCTGCAAACTCTCTCACCACCGAAAGGTGTTCTAGACCTTTCGCTTCTCATTTTTCTTTTAACGCAAGGAACGCATAAAGCATACACCCCTTGCACATGCTCTTCCTTAAATGCAAGGAAGAGACAAACCTCAGGGAAAACTCCCTGGTTTCGAGCTATAATCACGCGTCTTTTCCCCTCACATCAACCAAGCTCAACCACTTCGTCTTACAGTTGAGTATCACCTCAAGCGATTCCAACTAGTCCATATTGATTACGACATCACAAGATCCTAAGATCATGCCGTACAGGTTGGCCCTGGTGACATAATCTCCCAGGTTAAGGGTACAACCCGTACCCCTTCCTCCAACCCTCTTATTGGCTCCCAAAGCCATCTCTACAAGGATGAACTCATCATGTTCGACTGTATCTACTTTAATCATTTTTAACGTGGCACCAGAATGGAACTCTTGGTAGCATCGAGATCAATCAAATACTAAGCGTTTAGTCAGCGATGGTACCTGAAGTCTCGAGAACAGTCAACTGGTGCTCTTCCTGGCGGTTATTCATAGCTGCATGATTCTGTTGGGCCTTGCCCAAATCTCCCATGGTAGTGGGTCCGACTGATCTAGATGCCCTAGTCCTCTTCACTGGGCAGTCATGCTGGAAAGGTGGCTCCCCACATTCCAACATACTTTCTTCGGTCCATTAATCTTGGTACCTGAAGTAGAAGCTAAATTCCATCACTAAGACCAACTCAAACTCATTGACCTTAAGTTTCTCGGTGAGGGTGCGGAGCACACCGAAGCAGCTCCAAAAATGGGCCTCATACTTGGCACCGTACGATTGCCCTGTCACAAGGCGTTGAACTCATTGAGTTGACGCTCAATGAATTCCTCAGAAGTATACCTCTTCTGGAACCATTCCTAGAATAGTTCCCATGACACATCATCAACGACCATGTTCAAAGTGGCAGGAGCATCTTCCGTCGTAGAAGGGCATTCCCCTGCAATGAAATACCATCAAGCATACCTTCATGCTGGAGGTTGTGATCGCGAAGCGTGAAGCATAACGCCTTACTCTACAACCATGCCTCGATGACACATCCTTCCACAACACTCGTGGAATCGAGAACTCAACTCTCTCGAGTTTTCGGTGGATGCTAACGGTACTAGCTAGGGTGCACTGTGGACCCTCAGGGGTAGGTGCCCTGGCCTCATCTCAGTACTGATGGTGAATCAAGGCCCTTGAAATTTCCTGGAAGGGCCTTGTTATACCACCATCATCCCTTACTAAAAGAAAATCCAGCCCAAGGACTTGTTCCTCCCTTTGGGGGTCAGAATCTGAGGGCGCAAAACTTCTGGAGGCGTCGCACTTCCATCCACGATACCTTGCCATGAATCTCTATGGTGTCATCTAACAGTGTTTATCACAAGGGAAAGTTAAAGTTTTAAATAGCGTTAGGTTAAGACTCAAGGGTTTACTATAGTGGAAAGCATGGTGATCCACAGTTGCAGGGTTGAACCCGCTCTGATACCATATGTAGCAACCCTCCGTTACGCCTAAGAAAAACCAGAGCATACAAGGTAAAAAAAAAATTTGCAAAAATAAAAAAGGCATCAACATGATCATTCAATTCGCCAATCCATCAAACCTTCAAGGTCTAAAATTAGAATCTACCATCATATGCTAAGTAAATCAAATACAAGTTACTAAAGGAAGATACATCGGATCCGTACACATAACAAGATCGCATAATCCCTTTAATATCGTAAGAACTGGTTGAATTTAGAAATAAAAAGGAAACTCTAAAAGTATGATCAAGGTAAAATTAGTTCTACATTATTTGAAAAATACAGGTACTAAAAACCAAAATCTCATTGGTAGGGACAGTGAACTAGACATAAAGCTAGCTCACACTAAAAGCAGAATTCAAGGCTAAGCACCGAATTGACTAGACTTAGCCATGGTGCGAAATATTGTAGTTCACAGAACAACAGCCTGTCTAAAAAGAGTCATCGAGATCACATTGGGTACCTCTAAAGGGAAGGAATGCCAAGCGACATCATAGAAGACGGGGTGAATTGTAATCGTTGTGATCTCTGACGTCGCCTCCTCTTGATATCTGACTGGAACCCTGAATTCATGAGTACTCGCATCACTCAGAAATGCCACTATATATCTTAGAAGACATTGGACACAAGACGGCGGTAATGCAAGCGTATGGAAGTATTTTGAATGCCACTTGTATGATGGTAATGGGTTGCCCAAATAACAATCCTGTTAAGATTATCGGCCTGCCAGTTTGCACGAAGAACATGATTATAAAGTTGTATTGGGTAGTGGCAGGTAGAGAAGTGTTTGAGGCTCTGCTGTGTGTCTTTCCTACTCATTGTGTGACCTACACCTACACCCCAAATTGGTGATTACTTCCCGATTTCATGATTTCCTTTTAGTTGGAAGGGAGAGAATACCTAAATTTTATCACACTCACCTTATCACAACTGAAAAAAAATTATTACTAACTTTTGAAATGGAGAATGAAATTGACAACACTAAAAGCTTCTTATCATCTGGGTTGAGTCGAGCATGAAGACTGTAACCGGTGTCCGACTAATAAATGTTTTCTGAGTAAATATACAAAACGTCGTCTGTGTAAATATCAAGATAGTTGTATGTCATTCATTAATATCAATCACTGCCAGACATATATTCGATCTCAATATAAAACATTGTCTGTATAAATATAGAGGATAGCTCTATGTCCATCATTAATATTAAACTTGCTGCCAGTCATATATTCGTTGTCAAGTAAATGCTATTTAATATCCTTGCCTGAATACTAGCGCAAACACGCAGACTACAATGTGGTAAACACATTGTCCCTTAACAAGCCATTACCGGATAGATGTCCTGGTAAAATCGCTATCTTTACACCAGGGATATCGGCATCAGATTTGGTGTTGTCATTATACTAAACTTGATGCCAATTAAAGATGCCTTCAATAAAATTTGGCTGGCTAAAATGCAGATCAATCACCACAAGAGATCGCACCATAAAGGAAATCTGATTTCATTCAAGGAGCAACATGCGGTCAAACGTCTTCATCGAATTTTAAAAACTTAGAATTATAAATAAAAATGCAAACTAAATTTAAGGCATAGAGTGGCCATTCAATAGCAACGCAGTCATCATGAATTGGCAATTTCATGGTCATTCCAGTGGCAAACTCGGTCATTAATTAAAATAAGTAAAACGTTGTACAGAAGCACCCCAAAAGGGAAAGGAATATAAATGAATATTGGTAGGAGGTAAGGATTAGACAGACCATTAATAAAAGAAGATGTTAAGGTGTGATTCATAGCATGGACATTAACAATTTCACTGTAACGATAGGTATGGTTGAGTTCAACGACTTGCAGTCAAATAATTTAAAAGAAGGCAAATGTATTAAAGCGTTGTACAATTGCTATACCAATTGTTGTAATTATAACACCACCACAACACTAAGAACACCATCAGTTGCACAGCAAAAACACAGTCAATGTACAGTTTTAAACAACATAGTGAACTCAGACAATGCAGAAACAATAGCTTTACGAAACACGGACAGGTTACACAATCAGTAGCTAGCAGAATGAAAGTATATATACTCATTGAAAAATAACAGACATAATCTATTCATTTACCTGGTACGCTATGTTACATAACAAGCACAGCCTTAGTAGAGAAGCAACACCTAACACTTCAACCAAATCAAGCATCTGGTTCTTGACAATGACAACTCATTTCTCAAACTTGCCTTCAGTCTGGGCAACTTTTCTCAAGAGAGAAAAAAAAGGGGCATGCAGCCATTGCAGAAGCATGGGATTGCAAATGCTTCCCCAATTAATCAATCAACAAAATGTCACAATAGAAGATAACATCATAACCACCAAAAGGATTACGATTTGAACCTTGCCAACAACAAAATTCAGATTATTCAAACTTATAAATCAACTACAGTTTAGTAATACCATTCTTATTTATGGAAGACGGCGTACCCAGAACCCGCATTCTTTAATAAAGTTTTACCTCAACAGTTTGCACCTTATAAAAATAAAGGTAAGTAAATAGTAGCGTTAACGCTGTCATTGGAATAGTAACAAATCGCAGCATAAGTCAGTGGATCAGTAACAATTCGCAACATAAAAAATCACCATCGGGCAATGAAATACAGAGGCAACTCGTGGTTGGAAGGGTTAAGAGTGGAGGAAATTTTGCCATCAAAACATTGAATTGCAGTGGGATAAATTCGAGGTAATGCGTGTTGAAACGCAGAGGGTAGTTTCCTTCAAACACAGTAACACAGAGGTAAAAATACCAATGCAAAGCCCAATCAAACGCAGAGATTGAACGCAGAAAATAAAAGAGGTTTTGCTACATTAAGAAAGACTACCTCAGAGGTAATCAACGTAGCAAGGCGCAAGACCAAAAAATTGTCAAGGACAACGACAGAGGTAGCTGACGGATGGGTTCATCCTTCGCTTCATCATCCTCGCACAGGAAAGCAGGGCATTGAGATCCATAGGTCTTTTAACGCTAAGGTGACGACTATAGATCAGGCTCCTGGCTGACTGCTCAGGCGAGGACTGGTGAGCTAGGGACGAAGGCTAAACAACAAATAAGGTCACACTCAACACAACAAGGTGGTCAAGACGTATAGGAAAACGAAGCCCATGGGAGTCAACAATCGTCGAGCTAGGCTATGAAAAGTTCAGTCATCAATCTAACATTCAATCTACTTACCTAATCAATATGCAGATCCAAGAAAAACCTACAGCATCTATTATACAGAATGAAAAGATAGTACTATTGCCTGATCGTCCGTTCTGAGTGACATCTGCGCACTCTGTGCATCTCCCGCTCGCCAACCGTCGAGACTTCATCGATACCTCCCAACCAATTCTAGGGGTACTCTTCTTCCCCCTTAGCCCCCTGAGCCGCAAAGGGGCTACACACACTATCTAGAGGTTTGTCTAGCTCCCATCTCACCTCACAAGGCCGAGCTACCACTCCTCTCTGAGATGGGTATCCCAACTCCCACAAGTAAATCAGTCAAGTAGATAATTCTGCAGCGTAACGTTATGCAAACAGAAGAAGATCCTTCCTCCTTCTCCTTCCCTCATTTGATAGAGTTTCGAACTTCCTTTCTTTCCTAAAATCTCATTTAATTAAAATTTTAAAAATAAATTCCTTAAAGTTTCTCTCCATACAAGTGTCACCCATCCCCTTCATTCCTCCATTATTTAATTCTTTAATTAATTAATTATCTTATTTCCCTCACCCACCTAGAGTTACTCCTAGAATCACTCCTAGGTGTCCCCAAATTCCCTTATAGGTTTTAAAGGCTTTCCCTATTATGAAATTGCTAATTCAGTTTAAAATTAGAAAGCTCTTAAATGTAGATTTTTTACTAAGTTGACTTCATGCTTTTTCCCTTAAGTTCCCCTTTTTCCCTTTTTATGTTACCTCTTTTCCCTAGTTTCCTATTTTTTATTTTCCCTCCTTCCCCTTTTTACTTAGAACTAAAAAGGCAGGAGTGGAATTTAACCCTTTTACCCTTTTATCATTAAATTAGTATGTTTTAAATATCAAAAATATAAAACAGTTAATTCCCTCTTTACATTTTATAACTACAGATTTTATTTTTTTTATGAATAAATTAATTTCTTACTCCCTTCATGTTACAATATTTTATGAAGATCATAATTATCATTTAAATTGTTTTTATTTTAAATATTATCATTTATTTATTTAATTATTTTTTTTTATTTTTTTTCAAAGGTAGACTAAATTTTACCACTAGCGTAATTTAGACTTAGACTTTAGATTTTGTACTGGGCGACAATTAATTAGGGAAATTGGTTTTTTTTTTTAAATTACTTAACATGTTATTTGTCTTAGGGTCATCTAGGTTCATCCCTCTATCTTCAACAACGCGACGTGCCCTTCAGGATGCACTAGGTGCTCCAAGGGTGCCACTCGCCACTCTCCATTTTTCTTGCGCGACGTGTCCTTCAGGATGCACCACGTGCTCCAAGGGTGCCACTCACCTCTTGACTGACTTCTTAGACCTCAATAACCCCTGGAGTCAATACTCCACCAGGTGAACTTGTGGGAGACTAAGGGCTTCTAAGGAATAAGGCCCCCGCCTTATTGCGCGCCCCTTAGAATCATCGTGAGTGATTGTTGCAATCTACCCTCACGGCATCGTGGGTCCTCTCGAACTAGGTAATCGTTAACCTACAGTTCGAGCCACGACGGGAGTGCTAGTAGGTTGTGGCAGGGCTATTGTCCACACCTCTCCCTCAACATCTCTGGTAGTCGTGTGTGACCCCTTTAATCCATATGTGAGTCTGGTCGGCAAGCTATCGTCATCCTGCATCATCAACAAATCATGTCAGAATATATCCATATCATATCATTTAATCAGATGTGATAATATCATAGTAAAAACAATCAACCCCAATGTTACACTCCCTTACTCGATCCGGAGTCCAAGGGGTTCCATCGATGCCTCTGCATCCTTAAGGTCCAAAATCCTACACACTCAGTAAAATCGAGTCAATAGCACATGTCTATGTCATAGCGATAAAACAACATGTCATCAACCCATAACGCCTCATAATCAAAATCAAAAAGTTTTAATAGCATAGTAATCCGGATCACTTGCGAGCAAGTGTCCTCAAAGAATAAGTTCGCTTAGTGCGCCAGAGTGGGATGTTACAATTCCTGGACTTGGGTGGAACTGAACAATATTTGAAAGATTTCAATATATCTTGTTATATCGCAACATAATGACCATGATATGCATTACGCACAAAAATATCACAACTTACCTAAAATATTGCAAGAAATGTAGGGGTTGTGCATTCCCCATATTATTTAGATTTATGCCAACATCGTACATGACCTTTAGTTTTTCTTGACACTGTAAACAACTTCATTTTTTAGTCTATATTTATGATTTATCGTATGTTGAAGTCTTCAAAACATTCAAACAAAATAATCATGGCTTCAACCTAAACATGGATGCATTGGAATAACTCCCATGTCAAACCCATGAAATCAAAAGAACCATCAAGGAGTTCATGTGGCATCATGGCATCATCCAAGTGAGTATTTTGGGGGTTAACTTGTGGGCTTGTCTCACCATAAGTAAAATTGCAAGTAGATTCTATTGCAAGCAAATCCCAAATACAACCTAATGGAAATATAGAAATACAAGTTCAAGCATAGTCAAATTGCACATGTTACAATGAATCCAAATTGCACATAATTCAAGCAGAGTTGAATTCAACATGTCACAATGAAGCCACAAATCGCACATAATTTAAGAAAAGATGAACGAACTATTGTTATTACTCGCATGCACCTTGAGGACTTCAAAACATAATTTCAAAGCTGAAATACAAATTAGAGTAGAGAATAACCAAGGATTTAGTCTGATAATCCACACAATTACCCTCATACATGATAGGGACTTCAAAATAGGAGTTCAAATTCCAAAATGTAGATTCATGGTACCATTACTGCAAAGAATTTTGAGAAGGGAACTATTTTTATTGCCAACACGTGTCCCGAGGACTTCAAAACATGAGTTCAGATCCAAAATTCATAGTAAAACAAAGAAATGTAGAGGTAATCGTAAGGAAATTTTTGATAAGGGAACTATTTCTATTACCCATGTATGTCCTGAGGAGTTCAAAGTTGAAATGTAGAGGAAATCTTTACGAAAATTTTGATAAGGGAATTGTTGTAATCACCCATGTGCATCTTGAGGACTTTAAAACAAGATTTCAAAGATAAAAAGCAGATCCAAAATGCAAATATGAGCAAAGCAATGCAGAGAAGAGAGTAATCGAGAGTATAACCAAAGTTTTAGCTTGGTAAGCTACATAATTCTCGCAGTGTTTCACCTACCTCATTTTTTTAATTCCTGATGCCATTATTCACCATTACTCAAGCAAAGGAGGCCACACTCACTACATCATTTTCTCTACAAGTTCTGAGAAAGTGCATCCCTTGGTTGATACCACCTTTCTTCCACTTGTGCCCATTGACTTTTACAACAGGGTAGCAACTGTTTTGGTGAATCTTGGCCTGCTAGTATCCTAGAACTCGTCCTCAAGGTGGTACCAATAGAATGCCATGCATCACACACAAAGTGGCATGCTTAGGTGGCACTCATCAAGAATGATATTTATCCTCACCACTATAATATCCTACCTATGGTGAAAACTAATAATAATTCATCATCGAGACTCATCTCTGGTTCATAAGGAAACATGCTTTGTCGCCCCTTTAATTCCTTTGAACCTTTTATAAGTGTCAACAAGAGCATTCAAGTTGTCTTGAACTTCATGTATGTCACAACCATATTTATGAACATACTTTTCTCTCCAAAATACAACCACTAAGTGGTGTTGAGAACACTTAAATTGAAATGTCATTTTGAAAACCTCCATCTAAAATTGAAATGTCATTTCGAAAACCTCCATCTAAAGGTCCTTTAATTATTACCCGATTTAAACATAATTTGAAAATAAATTCAAGTGCCTCATTCCCCATTCTATTTGCTAAATTAATTTAAATGTCATTTTGAAAACCTCCATCTAAAATTGAAATGTCATTTTGAAAACCTCCATCTAAAGGTCCTTTAATTATTACCCTCCACCCATTTCTTGCATGCTCATTTGTAACATTCAAGATCAATTTCATCTTAGGCCATATGTTATGTTCTCAATTTTTCCTTTATTCTATGTTCCGCCTTTGGTCTTTTGGTCATACTGGATAAATCCTCATTTATATAGTGATTTATTTGTTGTAATAATTATATTAGATATTTTCAAACAATAGAAAAAGTATTTTAACTCTATTAAAAACTTCCCCTTTCTTAAAATAAGATTCATAAAAAGGGTCTTTGGTAGGACAGACAAACTTTTATCCACTCGATAAATTCTATTAGGTTATTTATAACAATATAATAATTCAAAACTTAATATTTGAGATTGTGTGGAAACATATCATATCAAATGGTGATCAAATTTGAAGAAATAATCCTAATTCAATTTGAAGGATATACAATTATTCAAGTTTTCTTCATAGAAAAGTTGTAAAAATAGTTATACTTTACTTGACAAACATAAAATAAAATAAATATTTCATTTTAAAAAACACCACATAAAATATTAACTTATAATAAAATTTGAAAAATACCATGATGATTCAACATTTAATAAAATAAGCATATGAGCTCGGATGAGGTGCTAAGGGATGGGGCCACAACACCCCCCATGTGTCGTCTAGCCACCAATAGTAGTACAATCATTATGAATAGAAGAATAGGGGAGTCTGGTCTCATTGGTTTCATGGCAGAAAGGGTTGTCCTGGTAGTGTATGAGGTCGATCTCAAAGGATTGTGAAATTATTTGCAAAGGCATGGGAGGATGGATCCTCCTCGATCATGGGAAAAATGTTATGTCTTGGTGGTGTATGAGGTTCATCCTACCAGTTACTTAAATTGTGATTCACATATGTTAGGGACCTAACCTCCCTAACACCTCACGTAGGTAGAATAATATGTTTTCTATGTAGTAAAGGATAACATTAATAAATAAGGCCTATATAATGATGTGAACAAGTTTAATGTAAGAATACTTTATAGAAGTTTTCTCTTCTAGAAATATCTTCCTATAGAATGTCTTTTTCAAGATAGAATTAGTGTAAATAGGAGTAGAAGTCATGGGAAAGTCTTGTCTTAAGAATTATTGTAAGAGAGTTCTGCTTTGCTATAGGTTTCTCCCTCGAAGAGGAAAGTGAACTTGGCTTTCTATCAATAAAGGTATCATTGTTGGTATTATTATTCACTATATTTTTTTTTCCACTGGTATGTCATAATATTTATGTTTTTTCTTATTATAAACATTTGGTATCTTACAAGTGGTATCAGATCACTTTCCCCTGCAGAAATTTTAGGACAAATTTTTTCCGAGTAGAGACTTGTGTTGTTGGTGTCTTTAAAGCACAGAGATATGTCATTCGATGGGTAAAACTATGATTGGGGAAGACTACATGCAAGAAATACAAACTATTTCATGGGTTACTTGAAACAAATGTTTTACCTTTTTGGAAACTTTTGTAACCAATGTCGATACCCCTTCGAGTAGTATCGCATTAAACAACACATGTACATGGCTATCACTCTCACATACCTTCACATATATATGGAGTCCCCTAGGTCTCCTGAAACAAAATTTAGATCATCCTGACAGTTGCATGACTATTATAGTGGCACCGAGAACAAGACACGGGGAGACTACTCTCTAGTACCTGGGTGATCGGGTAGTACAAATAAGGGTATGGTCGAGCCTCCTTAGTTGGTGCCTTGAAATATTGAGCCAAGTACTATTGTTCGAACTCGCACGTATATCAAAGAGATATAGCACAGGGAAATATATTGTCTATAGCAACCCTGAAAACCTTAACCCTTGGGAACGAAATAGAAAAAAGCAGAAATGGAAGGGAACTTTTGCAGCACAACCCTACCTCTTGCATCGAGGTTGCAAAATTCCTACACAATTTTCTTTGTTAAAAATTTGGGTATTCCATGATTGCAATATTATTTAGGCTGGAGTATAAATATGCAAGAGTAAAAATGAGTATAGTGGTCCCGCCTAAACCCTTATTTAGGACCTATCCCATTGGATTCCTCTCTTCACCCTAATCATTATGGTACCAATAAATTTTAAGACATTTTTTCAGTGGACCCACCCACCCTTCCCAGCACCCTTATTTTCCACCTATCCCATTGGATTCCTCCCTTTTCCCTTCCCATCGTGGTACCCCTCACCTGTAAAAGAAAATTCTACACAAACCCACCAACCCACTTTCTGTTTATTCCCAAATGTCTCTCACTCGCAACTAATAAATCGCCAACTTGATCTCCAACGATGAACAGAACAAGCATCACATCCAGGACATCACTTCCTATATTAATACCATCAACTTTGATATTTCTAACCTCAAATATACTATGGCTACCGTCAAAATTGATATGTGAGGTGTGCAACAATCATTCCCTCTCTACCAAGATGCACCACGTCATGAGTCAATTCCAAGGCCCTAACTTTTATGACCAACCATCCTACCATGAAGACACCAACTCTTCCCATTTCCAATCCTTTCATTCCAATCACCCTCATCGCAAATTGTGTCTTCCCAGAGTCGAGGTGAAAAATTTTGATGGCTTGGATCCCACAGGTTGGGTCTCTCAAATGGAACATTATTTCTCCTTGCATGGAATTACTAATGATTTGAAAAAACTTTGTTACGTTGTCCTCTATATAGATCATGAACATTGGCAATGGTGGCAATGGCATAAAACTTCCCACCAAGGGTATGTTGCTTGGACACGGTTTGTGGTCGATATTTATGAATGCTTTGACATTGACACACGCCATTTGGGTCATTTGATAAAGTTGAAACAATATGGCATTGTGGAATACTTTATCATCACCTTTGAGCACTTGGATTTCATAACGAAGGGAATGTCATATGCCTTCTTCAAGGAATTATTTATCAGTGGCCTAAAGGATGAAATCTAATCCCAGGTCCCAATGGTTCACCCCCAAACTTGATTGGAAGCTACTAAATGAGCCAAGGAAGCACAACAGTTTGTCTCTTCCCATAACAGAAAACCATCATTTATTCCTCACCCTAGACCCATCAATCCCACCCCTCCATCCACTCCTCTCAAGATCCATAAATCAACTCTGGAAGAAATGGTTGAACACCAACTCAAGGGTCTTTGTTATAATTGTGATGATAAATATTTTTCAGGGAACAAGTGTAAAGAACAGAAGCCTTTTATGTCCATTTCTGGGGATTTTTCTCACAAGGATATCAATGTTTCCCCTGTTGAAGAGCTACCCCAAGAAGATGATCCTACTCCACACTCTAACCCTCCCAAAGTTGAACCCATAATTTCATTGAACACCCTCAGTGGGTTCTCTACTCCCCAAACCCTCAAGTTAATTGGCTACATTAATCATAGGAAAGTCATCATCCTAGTCGAAAGTGGCAACACCCATAATTTTATTTGTCACCACATTGCCCAAGAAATCAATTGTTATATATAGGTAGTAAACAATTTTCAAATCATGATTGCCAATGGCGATTCCATGGAATGTCGGGGGCGTTTTGAAAATTTTAGCCTACAAATTGGTCAGTACCATCTGAAATAGCATATGTTTTCTATCGATATATCCAGTTGTGACATTGTGCTCGATGTTGAATGGTTACGCACACTCGGCCCTATAACCATGGAATTTAAGTATTTAACCATTAAATTCCAATAGGATGGATAGCAGTATAAGTTCCAAAAAATCATGGCAGGATCCCTTGAGATCATCAATTCCCATTGAATGAAAATCTACTCAAAAAGGTCATTCTATCATTATTTCCCAAGTCCATTCCATTCATGCAGTTTAGTTATGTGCCTCCTGACCTCCAATCCATACTCTCCCAAAACCAAGTTATTTTTAAAACTTCCCATGGATTTCCCCTTCCCGTAGCACCCATGATCATTCCATTCCCCTAATCCCAGTTAGTCTCCCTAACAATGTTCTCCCATATCGTCATCCCTTTGCCCAGAAAAATGAAATTGAGAAAATTGTGCAAGAATTTCTATAAGTGGGTGTGATCCATACCAGTACCATCCCCTATTCTTCTCATGTAGTCATGGTACTCAAGAAAGAATGCACTTGGCACATGTGTCTTGATTTACGTGCCCTCAACAAAATCTTGATCAAAGACAAATTTCCTATTCCTTTCATTGATGACCTTTTGGATGAATTGAGTGGTGCTTAGTACTTTACCAAATTGGATCTTCAATATGGATACCACCAAATATGTATTAAAGAGGAATACATTCCAAGACTTCCTTTTGAACTCATGAGGGTCACTATGAGTTCTTGATCATGCCCTTTCGCTTGTGTAATTCCCCCTCCACTTTTCAAAGTATCATGAATCGTGTCTTATGTCCTTTCCTCCATCAATTTTTCTCAGTTTGCTTTGATGATATTCTCATCTATAGTAAAACTTGGAAATCCCATCTAGTCCAACTGGATAAATATCTACATCTATTGTCTAAGCACAAACTTTTTTCTCAAATAGTCTAAATATGATTTTGGATCCTCTGAAGTTGATTACTTGGGTCATATTTTTGGAAAGGATGGTGTATGGGTGGATCCTAAGAAAATTTAATCTCTAAATAGGTGGCCTCACCCTAAAACTCTTAAAATATTATTTGGTTTCCTGGGTTTCATGGGATGTTATCGCAAGTTTATTCATAATTATGGAAAAATTGTAGCTCCTCTCACATATCTCCTTAAAAAGAAATTTTATGTTGGAATATCGTCACTAATCAATCCTTCCACACCTTGAAAGAGGATATGTGCACAACTCTTGTCTTGGAACTGCCAAAATTCACCAAGACTTTTGTCCTAGAATGTGATTCTTTAGGGAAAGTAATTGGGGAAATCTTCATGCGCGTTGCTCGACCTTTGGCTTTCACTAGAAGACAACTTTTGGAGCAACATTGGAAAAATCAACCTATGAAAAGGAAATTTTGGCTATTTTTCATGTAGTGGATCTCTGGCATCCTTGTCTATTGGGGCAATGCTTCCAAATTAAAACCTATCGTCGAAACCTCAAGTATTTTCTAGAACAAAAAATTTCATCACCGGGGCAGCAAAACTGGGTGACCAAGTTATTTGGATATGATTATGAGATCATTTACAAGAAGGAAAAACAAAATGTGGTTGTGGATGCTCGTAAATGTGAAGAATAAGGAAACCTCTTTTCCCTCTATTTCATTGTATCATATTGGCTTCAAACCATTCACTAGGAATGGTTGAAAGACCCCCAAAGTTCTCACTTTATCCAACAATTGCAACAAGATTCTCAAGATTCTCCAGGATACTCTTGGCACAATGAAGATCTTCGCTATAAAGGTCACCTATATTTAATCAAACAGTGTAACCTTAAATCCATTGTGCTCTTTGAACTTCATGTTTCACCCATGGTTGGGAATTTAGGCTTTATCAAAACTTATGAATGGGTCAAACATTCCTTTTTCTAGGAAGGTATGAAATAGGACATCTGCACCTTTGTGGTTGAATGTGATACATGTCAGCACAATAAGGGAGAAACCTTCAAAACTTTGGGCACTCTCCAACCACTCCCAATTCCACCTACTACTTAGACAAATTGATCCGTCGGATCTTTTAATGACTTATGGTTGAGTTTTAATTTTGCATCCGTTAATTAACCATTTGAGAAACTTAGTGAAAGAATGAGGAAAGAATAGGAATTATGACAAACATATACACATATATAGATCTGAAATGAATAATAGACAGCAAACCATAACACGCATATTGATAACAGAGTTCGGCACAACTTTGCCTGCGTCTCCGGGCCTTTGTCTCTGTGGGGGAGGCTTCTTTATTTCTGTTCAAAAGCTCAAAAGTACATCGCTGCAATGCCAAATGTCTACAAGACTGATTTGTTCATGTTCTTCCAGATCTCTAGAACCATGCAAAGAAAATGGCACGCAAAACGGATGTTCGGAGCTCCCAGAAATGGTCCGACAGCGTCTCCTCCTCAAAAGCTTCTCTGCCTCAAAATGGCTTTGGCTTGGCTTCTCCTCATCATAACTCTACTCTGAATTCCTCTCTATGGCCTCAAACAAGCCTGGGTTATATAGCTTGGAAGTTGGTTACTCATCTCCAACTTCCTCCCAAAATTTAGGCTCCAAAAATGCCCAATATCTCCCAAAAATGGAGAAAAACCATTAAAAATAGGCTTAATTACAATTAAAACCCAAAACTTGGTTATAAAACCCACTTTCTAACTATACTATGGGCATTAATCCCCCTTCATACGGCGCGTGCCCCCTTGGCAGGGTCACATGGCTTAAAATGGCCAAGTGCTAGCCCAAAGGCTAAGCACTGGCCCCTGTCCTGCTGACACCTGGTTCTATCGACGTTTGTATATGGCCACGGGCCTAACGGTCATAACCGTTGTAACCCCCGTGACTAAAAAAGTGGTAGAAACCGGTCCTATGGTAACCACCTGGGATACGGAGCTAGTCCTATTCATAACTCCCACAAGTGATCGCTCCGCGCTCTCGGTTGTATGGGTGGGTCGTGTGGTATGCGCCAAGGGTTGGGGCTAAGCCCCGGCCCTTTTTTTTTTGCCATTTAAAACTTCCACCGAACACAAAAGGAATATGCACCATATGGTTTACAAGAACCACCAGTAGGGTGGGCGGTTAGCCCAGCCCTTCCATTCCTTGGCCCGGTTGGGAGGTCGCCGGTTCGACTCCCGTGCACACCATAACATTTTATATATAGACCAATGAACCAATCACGGGGTGCCACGTGGCAGCCCACGACTGGGCCACGTGGCACCTTGCCAACCAACCAAAACATGCCACGTGTTAGTTTTTGATTGGTCCTCATGCCTGCCACGTCAATCTGTCATACTGCCACCTGTCATCCCTGCCACGTCAGATGCTGACGTCACCCGTGCCACGTGTCACCCTTCCAGTGGTGACACGTGTCACCTCTGCATTGGTCCATCTGTACGCCAAACCAACCCGTCACGCTCTGCCATGTGTCATCATCTGAGGCTACCACATATCATCTGCTGGAGCTGCCACATCACCTGTACGGACCGTACGGTCTGCACAGTCAGCATGACACATGGACTGTACGGACTATACAGTCATCCCTTTTTTTACCTGTTTGACTTTTCAGACAGAACGCAATATCTTCTCCATACAGAGTCCGTTTGACAAAGTAAATATACCACCGGAATCAGGAAGACGAGACAGACGCAATAGCACTGGTTTCATTGCATTCTGAGCACTTTCATTTTTGAGCATTTTTCAAGCCCTGTCAGGCTTCTGGATCTGATTTCGGATCACACCTCCCCGCAATAAGACCTTTTGGTCCCCAAAAGGTTACTGACTAGTCAACAAGCTCGGGATAGGCCACCCGACTTGCTCTCTGTCTCTGAACTCTGTCCTGTGCACCTGTTTCATCAAGATCAACTGTAGCACAATCATGACAACTGACAGTATATTGTTAGCCATTTGAACCCTGTAGAAAACATTACTAATGACAGCATCAAAAAGATGACTGCAAATGAGATGATATACTTTAGATATCTGCATGACATGAGCTTATCTTGAAGCAACTTATGATTGATTTTCCATTCAACAACCATATCTTGTTCTTGCTTAAGATTAATTACTTCATTTGAAACAATTATTGGTTTGTTGCATACTTGCACTGCATTCGTTAATTGTTCCATTGTTTGAAGTGTTTTATTTGCTTTAACACGATGAGCATGAACCACATAATCATGACCTGCTTTAGTGAATTGATATT
>ML784628.1:226661-246038 GCA_009831015.1 Picea engelmannii | reverse complement strand
CAAAATTTAGGCTCCAAAAATGCCCAATATCTCCCAAAAATGGAGAAAAACCATTAAAAATAGGCTTAATTACAATTAAAACCCAAAACTTGGTTATAAAACCCACTTTCTAACTATAATATGGGCATTAAGCCCCCTTCATATGGCACGCGCCCCCTTGACAGGGTCACATGGCTTAAAATGGCTAAGCGCTAGCCCAAAGGCTAAGCGCTGGCCCCTGTCCTGCTGACACATGGTTCTATCGGTGTTTGTATATGGCCACGGGCCTAACGGTCATAACCATTGTAACCCCCACGCCCAAAAAAGTGGTAGAACCTGGTCCTGTGGTAACCACCCAGGATTCAGGGCTAGTCCTATTCATAACTCCCGCAAGTGGTCGCTCCGCGCTCCCGGTTGTATGGTTGGGTCATGTGGTATGCGTCGAGGGTTGGGGCTAAGCCCCAGCCCTTTTTTTTTGCCATTTAAAACTTCCACCGAACACAAAAGGAAATTGTGTCGTATGGTTTACAAGAAACACCAGTAGGGCGGGTGGTTAGCCCAGCCCTGCCAGTCCTTGGCCCAGTCGGGAGGTCGCCGGTTTGACTCTCGTGCACACCATAACATTTTATATATAGACCAATGAACCAATCACGGGGTGCCACGTGGAAGCCCACGACTGGGCCACGTGGGACCTTGCCAACCAACCAAAACATGCCACATGTCAGCTGCTGATTGGTCCTCATGCCTGCCACGTCAATCTGTCGTACTGCCACATGTCATCCCTGCCACGTCAGATGTTGACGTCACCCGTGTCACGTGTCACCCTTCCAGTGGTGACACGTGTCACCTCTGCATTGGTCCATCCGTACGCCAAACCGACCCATCACGCTCTACCACATGTCGTCATCCAAGGCTGCCACATGTCATCTACTGGAGCTACCACGTCACATGTACAGACCGTACGATCTGCACAGTCAGCATGACACATGGACTGTACGGACTGTACAGTCATCCCTTTTTTTACCTGTTTGACTTTTCGGACAGAACGCAATATCTTCTCCATACGGAGTCCGTTTGACAAAGTAAATATACCACCGGAATCAGGAAGACGAGACGGACGCAATGGCATTGGTTTCGTCGCATTCTGAGCAATTTCATTTTGAGCATTTTTCAAGCTCTGTCAGGCTTCTAGATCCGATTTCAGATCACAAATATTTCTATGGACCTCATTGTTGGCTTACCCAAATCAGGAAATAAGTCAATCATATGGAGGTAGTATATCGTCTTTCCAAATATGCTCATTTATGTGCTCTTCAACATGCATTCACATGTAGTATTGTATCAACCAAAAAATGTACACGGTCATCACTCTCACATACCTTCACATATATATGGAATCCCCTAGGTCTCCTGAAACCAAATTTAGATCATCCTAACAGTCGCCTGACTGTTATAGTGGCACTGAGAACAACACTTAGGGAGACTACTCTCTAGTACCTGGGTGATCAGGTAGTACGACTAAGGGTACAATCGAGCCTCCTTAGTTGGTTCCCTCATATATTGAGCCAAGTACTATTGTTCGAACTCGCACGTATATCATAGAGTTATAGCATAGGGAAATCTATTCTCTATAGGAACCCTGAAAACCTTAACCCTTGGGAACGAAATAGAACAAAGAAGAAATGGAAGGGAAATTTTGCAGCACAACCCTACCTCCTGCATTGAGGTTGCAAAATTCCTACATAATTCTATTTGTTAAAAATAGGGCATTCCATGATTGCAATATTATTCATGCTGGAGTATAAATATGCAAGAGTAAAACTGAGTATAGTGGTCCCGCCTACACCCTTATTTAGGACCTATCCCATTGGATTCCTCTCTTCACCTTGATCATCATGGTACTAATCACTTTTAAGACATTTTTTTCAGTGGACCCACCCACCCTTCCCAGCACCCTTATTTTCCACCTATCCATTGGATTCCTCCCTTTTTCCTTCCCATCGTGGTACCCTTCACATGTAAATTTTTTTTCTACTCGGACCCACCAAACCACTTTATGTTTATTCCAAAATGTCTCTCATACGCAACTAATAAATCGCCAACTTGATCTCCAACAATGAACAGAACAAGAATCACATCCAGGACATCACTTCCTATATTTATACCATCAACTCTAATATTTATAACCTCAAATATACTATGGTTATCGTCAAAATTGATATGTGAGGTGTGAAACCACCCGGGATCTGGGGCTAGTCCTATTCATAACTCCCGCAAGTGGTCGCTCCGCGCTCCCGGTTGTATGGTTGGGTCATGTGGTATGCGCCAAGGGCTGGGGCTAAGCCCCAGTCCTTTTTTTTTGCCATTTAAAACTTCCACCAAACACAAAAGGAAATTGTGCCGTATGGTTTACAAGAAACACCAGTAGGGCGGGCGATTAGCCCAGCCCTGCCAGTCCTTGGCCCAGTCGGGAGGTCGCCGGTTGGACTCCCGTGCACACCATAACATTTTATATATAGACCAATGAACCAATCACGGGGTGCCACGTGGCAGCCCACGACTGGGCCACGTGGCACCTTGCCAACCAACCAAAACATGCCACATGTCAGCTGTTGATTGGTCCTCATGCCTGCCACATCAATCTGTCGTACTGCCACATGTCATCCCTGCCACGTCAGATGTTGACGTCACCCATGTCACATGTCACCCTTCCAGTGGTGACACGTGTCACCTCTGCATTGGTCCATCCGTACGCCAAACCGACCCGTCACGCTCTGCCACATGTCGTCATCCAAGGCTGCCACATGTCATCTACTGGAGCTTCCACGTCACATGTATGGACCGTACGATCTGCACAGTCAGCATGACACGTGGACTGTACGGACTGTACAGTCATCCCTTTTTTTACCTGTTTGACTTTTCGGACAGAACGCAATATCTTCTCCATACGGAGTCCATTTGACAAAGTAAATATACCACCGGAATCAGGAAGACGAGACGGACGCAATGGCACTGGTTTCGTCGCATTCTGAGAACTTTCATTTTGAGCATTTTTCAAGCTCTATCAGGCTTCTAGATCCGATTTCGGATCACAAATATTTCTATGGACCTCATTGTTGGCTTACCCAAATCAGGAAATAAGTCAATCATATGGAGGTAGTAGATCGTCTTTCCAAATATGCTCATTTATGTGCTCTTCAACATGCATTCACATGTAGTATTGTATCAAACAAAAAATGTACACGGTCATCACTCTCACATACCTTCACATATATATGGAATCCCCTAGGTCTCCTGAAACCAAATTTAGATCATCCTAATAGTCGCCTGACTGTTATAGTGGCACTGATAACAACACTCAGGGAGACTACTCTCTAGTACCTGGGTGATCAGGTAGTACGACTAAGGGTACAATCAAGCCTCCTTAGTTGGTTCCCTCATATATTGAGCCAAGTACTAGTGTTCGAACTCGCACGTATATCATAGAGTTATAGCATAGGGAAATCTATTCTCTATAGGAACCCTGAAAACCTTAACCCTTGGGAACGAAATAGAACAAAGAAGACATGGAAGGGAAATTTTGCAGCACAACCCTACCTCCTGCATTGAGGTTGCAAAATTCCTACATAATTCTATTTGTTAAAAATAGGGCATTCCATGATTGCAATATTATTCATGCTGGAGTATAAATATGCAAGAGTAAAACTGAGTATAGTGGTCCCGCCTACACCCTTATTTAGGACCTATCCCATTGGATTCCTCTCTTCACCTTGATCATCATGGTACTAATCACTTTTAAGACATTTTTTTCAGTGGACCCACCCACCCTTCCCAGCACCCTTATTTTCCACCTATCCATTGGATTCCTCCCTTTTTCCTTCCCATCGTGGTACCCTTCACATGTAAATTTTTTTTCTACTCGGACCCACCAAACCACTTTATGTTTATTCCAAAATGTCTCTCATACGCAACTAATAAATCGCCAACTTGATCTCCAACAATGAACAGAACAAGAATCACATCCAGGACATCACTTCCTATATTTATACCATCAACTCTTATATTTATAACCTCAAATATACTATGGTTATCGTCAAAATTGATATGTGAGGTGTGCAACAATCCATCCCTCTCTACCAAGATGCACCACATCATGAGTCAATTACAAGGCCCTAATTTTTTTGACCAACCTTCCTACCATGAAGACACCAACTCTTCATATTTCCAATCCTTTCATTCTAATCACCCTCATCGCAAACTGTGTCTTCCCAGAGTCGAGGTTAAAAATTTTGATGGGTTGGATCCCAAAGGTTGGATCACTCAAATGGAACATTATTTCTCCTTGCATGGAATTGCTAATGATTTGGAAAAACTTCGTTACGGTGTCCTCTATCTGCATCATGAACGTTGGCAATGGTGGAAATGGCATAAAACTTCCCACCAAGGGTATGTTTCTTGGACACAGTTTGTGGTCGATATTTATTAATTCTTTGACATTGAACCACTCCATTTGGGTCATTTGACAAAGTTGAAACAATATGGCATAGTGGAATAATTTATCATCACCTTTGAGCACTTGGATTTCATAATGAATGGAATGTCATATTCATTCATCAAGGAATGTTGTATCAGTGGCCTAAAGGATAAAATATAATCTCAGGTCCTAATGGTCTACCCTCCAAATTGATTGGAAGCTACTAAATGAGCCAAGGAAGCACAACAGTTTGTCTCTTCCCATAACAAAAAACCCTCATTTATTCCTCACCCTAGACCCACCAATCCCATCCCTCTGGAAACTCCTCTCAATATACATAAATCAACTCTAGAAGAAATGGTTTAATGCCAACTCAAGGGTCTTTGTTATAATTGTGATGATAAATATTTTCCAGGGCACAAGTGTAAACAACAGAATCCTTTTATGTCCATTTCTGGGGATTTTTCTAACAAGGATGTCAATGTTACTCATGTTGAAGAGCTACCCCAAGAAGATGATCCTACTCCACCCTCTAATCCTCCCAAAGTTTTCTACTCCCCAAATGCTCAAGTTAATTAGACACATTAATCATAGGAAAGTCACCATCCTAGTCGAAAGTGGCAACACCCATAATTTTATTCATCACCACATTGCCCAAGAAATCAATTGTTATATTTGGGTAGTAAAAAAAATTCAAATCATGATTTTCAAAGGTGTTTCCATGGAATGTGGGGGGAGTTTTGAAAATGTTAGCCTACAAATTGGTCAGTACCATCTGAAATCTCATATGTTTTCTATCGATATATGCAGTTGTGACATTGTTTTTAATGTTGAATAGTTACACACACTTGGCCCTATCACCATGGAATTTAAGGATCTAACCATTAAATTCCAATAGGATGGATAGTAGTATAAGTTACAAGGAATCATGGAAGGATCCCTTGAGATCATCAATTCCCACTGAATAAAAATCTACTCAAAAAGTTCATTCTAGAATTATTTGGCAAGTCCATTCCATTCACGCAGTTGAGACACCTTCTATGCCTCTTGACCTCCAATCCATACTCTCCCAAAACCAATATATTTTTGACACTTCCCATGGACTTCCCCTTCCCGTAGCACCCATGATCATTCCATTCCCCTAATCTCAGTTAGTCTTCCTCCCAATGTTCTCCCATATCGTCATCCCTTTGCCCAGAAAAATGAAATTGAGAAAATTGTGCAAGAATTGCTAGAAGTGGGTGTGATCCATACCAGTACCATCCCCTATTCTTCTCCTATAGTCATGGTACTCAAGAAAGAATGCATTTGGCACATGTGTCTTGATTTTCATTCCCTCAACAAAATCTTGATCAAAGACAAATTTCTTATTCCTTTCATTGATGACCTTTTGGATGAATTGAGTGGTGCTTAGTACTTTACCAAATTGGATCTTCATTATGGATACCACCAAATACGTATGAAAGAGGAATAAATTGCCAATACTTCCTTTTCAACTCATGAGGGTCACTATGAGTTCTTGTTCATGCCCTTCGGCTTGTGTAATGCCCCCTCCACTTTTCAAAGTATCATGAATCGTGTCTTATGTCCTCTCCTCCATCAATTTTTCTTAGTTTTCTTTGATGATATTCTCATCTATAGTAAAAATTGGAAATCCGATCTAGTCCAACTGGATAAAATTATACATCTACTGTTTAAGCACAAACTTTTTCTCAAATAGTCTAAATGTGATTTTGGATCCTCTGAAGTTGATTACTTGGGTCATATTTTTGGAAAGGATGGTGCATGGGTGGATCCTAAGAAAATTGAAGCTCTAAATGGGTGGCCTCACCCTAAAGCTCTTAAAATATTATTTGGTTTCCTGGGTTGCATGGGATGTTATTGCAAGTTTGTTCATAATTATGGAAAAATTGCAGCTCCTCTCATATCTCTCCTTAAAAAGAATGTTTATGTTGGAATATCGTAACTAATCAATCCTTCCACAACTTGAAAGAGGCTATGTGCACGACTCTTGTCCTGGAACTGCCAAAATTCACCGAGACTTTTTTCCTAGAATGTGATGCTTCAGGGAAAGGAATTGGGAAAATCTTCATGCGAGCTAGTCGACCTTTGGCTTTCACTAGAAGACAACTTTCGGAGCGACATTTGGGAAAATCAACCTATGAAAAAAAATGTTGTCTATTTTTCATGCAGTGGATCTCTGGCACCCTTGTCTATAGGGGAAACGCTTCCAAATTAAAACCTATTGTCACAACCTCAAGTATTTTTTAGAACAAAAAATTTCATCACCGTAGCTAAAAAACTGGGTGACCAAGCTATTTGGATATGATTATGAGATCATTTACAAGAAGGAAAAAGAAAATGTGGTTATGGATGCTCGTAAATGTTAAGAATAAGGGAACCTATTTTCTCTCTCTTTCATTGTATCATATTGGCTTCAAACCATTCACTAGGAATGGTTGCAAGACCCCCAAATTTCTCACTTTATCCAACAATTGCAACAAGATTCTCAAGATTGTCTGAGATACTCTTGGCACAATGAAGATCTTCTCTATAAAGGTCACATATATTTAATCAAACAGTGGAACCTTAAATCCATTGTTCTCTTTGAATTTCATGCTTCACCCATAGTTGGGCATTCAGGATTTACCAAAACTTATGAACAGGTCAAACATTCTTTTTTCTAGGAAGGTATGAAACAAGACATCCACACATTTGTGGTTGAATGTGATACATGTCAACACAATAAGGGAGAAACTGTCAAAACTCCGGGCACTCTCCAACCACTCCCAATTCCACCTACTATTTGGACAAGTATTTCTATGGACCTTATTGTTGGCTTACCCAAATCAGGAAGTAAGTCAATCATATGGAGGTAGTAGATCGTCTTTCCAAATATGATCATTTATGTGCTCTTAAACATTCTTTCACATGTGGTACTGCATCAAACAACACATGTACATGATCATCACTCTCACATACATTCACATATATATGGAGTCCCCTAGGTCTCCTGAAACCAAATTTAGATGATTCTAACAGTCGCTTGACTGTTATAGTGGCACCGATAACAACACTCAGGGAGACTACTCTCTAGTACTTGGGTGATCGGGTAGTACGACTAAGGGTACAGTCGAGCCTCCTTAGTTGGTGCCCTAAGATATTGATCCAAGTATTATTGTTCGAACTCACACATATATCATATAGTTATAGCACAGGGAAATCTATTCTCTATAGGAACCCTGAAAACTTAAACCCTTGGGAACGAAATAGAACAAAGAAGAAATGGAAGGGAAATTTTGCAGCACAAACCTACCTCCTGCATCAAGGTTGCAAAATTCCTACACAATTTTATTTGTTAAAAATTTGGGCATTCCATGATTGCAATATTATTCAGGCTAGAGTACAAATATGCAAGAGTAAACTTGAGTATAGTGGTCCCGCCTACACCCTTATTTAGGACCTATCCCATTGGATTCCTCTCTTCACCCTGATCATCATGGTACTAATCACTTTTAAAACATTTTTTTAGTGGACCCACCCACCCTTCCCAGCACCCTTATTTGCCACTTATCCATTGGATTCCTCCCTTTTCCCATCCCATCGTGGTACCCTTCACCTATAAAAAAAAATTCTACGCGGACCCACCAAACCATTTTATGTTTATTCCCAAATGTCTCTCACTCGCAACTGATAAATCGCCAACTTGATCTCCAACAATGAATAGAACAAGAGTCACATCCAGGACATCACTTCCTATATTTCTACCATCAACTCTGATATTTCTAACCTCAAATATAATATGGTTACCGTCAAAATTGATATGTGAGGTGTGAAACAATCCATCCCTCTACCAATATGCACCACGTCATGAGTCAATTCCAAGGCCCTAACTTTTATGACCAACCTTCCTTCCATGAAGACACCAACTCTCCCCATTTCCAATCCTTTCATTCTAATCACCCTCATCACAAACTGTGTCTTCCAAAAGTCGATGTGAAAAAATTTGATGGCTTGGATCCCACAGTTTAGGTCACTCAAATGGAACATTATTTCTCCTTGCATGGAATTACTAATGATTTGGACAAACTTCGTTACGGTGTCCTCTATTTGAATCATGAACATTGGCAATGGTGGCAATGGCATAAAACTTCCCACCAAGGGTATGTTTCTTGGACACGGTTTGTGGTCGATCTTTATTAATTCTTTGACATTGACACATGCCATTTGGATCATTTGACAAAGTTGAAACAATATGGCATAGTGGAATACTTTATCATACGTTTGAGCACTTGGCTATCATAACGAAGGGAATGTCATATTCCTTCTTCAAGGAATGTTGTATCAGTGGCCTAAAGGACGAAATCTAATCTCAGGTCCTAATGGTTCACCCGCGAACTTGATTGGAAGCTACTAAATGAGCCAAAGAAGCACAACAATTTGTCTCTTCCCAGAACAGAAAACCCTCATTTATTCCTCACCCTAGACCCACCAATCCCACCCCTTCAGACACTCCTCTCAATATACATAAATCATCTCGAGAAGAAATGGTTGAACGCAAACTCAAGGGTCTTTTTTTATAATTGTGATGATAAATATTTTCCAGGGCACAAGTGTAAAGAACAGAATCCTTTTATGTCCATTTCTAGGGATTTTTCTGAAAAGGATGTCAATGTTTCCCCTGTTGAAGAGCTACCCCAAGAAGATGATCCTACTCCACCCTCTGATCCTCCCAAAGTTGAACCCATAATTTCACTCAACACCCTCAGTGGGTTCTCTGCTCCCCAAACCCTCAAGTTAATTAGACACATTAATCATAGGAAAGTCACCATCCTAGTCGAAAGTGGCAACACCCATAATTTTATTCATCACCACATTGCCCAAGAAATCAATTGTTATATCTGGGCAGTAAAATATTTTCAAATCATGATTTTCAATGGCAGTTCCATGGAATGTGGGGGGAATTTTGTTAGGTTCCTAACCTACACATAGGTAGAACAATATATTCGGATGTAATAAAGGTTAATATTAATAAGGCCTTGCAATAAAATAGAATAAATCGAATGTAAGAAGACCTAATAGAAGCTTCCGCTTCTACAAGGATATTCCTCTAGATGCTTCTTTTGATAGACATATTTAGTATAAATAGGAGTCAAGGGTATGAGAACCCTAGCTTGGAGATTATTGTAATAGAGCTCTGCTTGACTAGAGGTTTCCCCCTCGAAGAGGCCCGTGAACATTGCTCTCATAATCAAAGTGTTATTTCTATTGTTATTCTTATATCATTTCAGTGTTATTGTGGTGATTATTTTGGTTATATTGTTGTTATTCTACCATTTCTAGAATTTTATTTTTGTTCTGCATACTTTTTATATCTGGTATATTACAAGTGGTATCAGAGCACTTTCCTTGGCAGAAATTGTGGGTAAATTTTTTTTTTCAGGGTAGAGATGTATTCCAACGTCTTTAAGCCACAGAGATCTATCATTACGCACATAAACTTGTGGTTGATGGATTCATACACGCAGGAAATACAAGTGGTTCTTAAGCGCACATCAGACAGCACCTGTGTATGGACCGGCCTAGATTTCATGAAGCCCTCTTTACATAAACCGATCAGTCTCCTGACCGCTATAGTGCCACCGAGAACAGCACTCGGGAAGATACTCTCTAGTAACTGGGTTGTCGGGTAGTACGGAAAAGGGTTCGGTCTATCCTCCTTAGTTAGTGCCCTACGATATTTGAGACCTATTCCATTGGATTCATATCTTCTCACTTATCACTTTCATCCATATCATTTTTTGGAAAACAAAATGACCCCGCCCCCCCCCTTTTCAGTTCCCCCATCCTCATGGTCCATACCCATAGCCAAGACTTGGAAGCTCGCTTCAACACCTTGCAATCTGATCTCATAGAAACCCAACAAGACTTAAAACAACTCAGTGCCAATGTTTTCGCCATCAATACAACCATGCAGTCCTTAATGGAGGAAATCAAACAAGACCTCACCACCCAGCTTGAATCTATCTTTTCGGCACTCTACACCAAACTGCATATCCCTACAGATAACCCTTCCTCTTCCTCACCTCCACATACTGAAGGTGACCATTCCTCTTATTCCCATAACTTTCAGAACCATCACTTTCAATGTGATCTATGCCTTCCATGGGTGGATGTGACCAAATTTGAAAATTTTAACCTACAAGTTGGTCAGTACCATCTGAAATCTCATATGTTTTCTATCGATATATGCAGTTGTGACATTGTGTTCAATGTTGAATGGTTACGCACACTTAGCCCTATCACCGTGGAATTTAAGGATTTAACCATTAAATTCCAATATGATGGATAGCAATATAAGTTACAAGGAATCATGGAATGATCCCTTGAGATCATCAGTTCCCACCGAATGAAAATCTACTCAAAAATTTCATTCTAGCATTATTTTCCAAGTCCATTCCATTCACGTCGTTGAGACACCTTCTGTGCCTCTTGACCTCCAATCCATACTCTCCCAAAACCAAGATATTTTTAACACTTCCCATGTACTTCCCCTTCTCTCAGCACCAATGAACATTCCATTCCCCTAATCCCAGTTAGTCTTCCTCCCAATGTTATCCCATATCGTCATCCCTTTGCCCAGAAAAATGAAATTGAGAAAATTGTGCAAGAATTGCTAGAAGTGGGTGTGATCCATACCAGTACCATCCCCTATTCTTCTCCTATAGTCATGGTACTCAAGAAATAATTCACTTGTCACATGTGTCTTGATTTTTGTTCCCTCAACAAAATCTTGATCAAAGAAAAATTTCCTATTCCTTTCATTGATGACCTTTTGGATGAATTGAGTGGTGCTTAGTACTTTACCGAATTGGATCTTCATTATGAATACCACAAAATACATATGAAAGAGGAATACATTGCCAATACTTCCTTTTTAACTCATGAGGGTCACTATGAGTTCTTGTTCATGCCCTTCGGCTTGTGTAATGCCCCCTCCACTTTTCAAAGTATCATGAATCGTGTTTTATGTCCTTTCCTCCATCAATTTTTCTTAGTTTTATTTGATGATATTCTCATCTATAGTAAAACTTGGAAATCCCATCTAGTCCAACTGGATAAAATTCTACATCTACTGTCTAAGCACATTTTTTCTCTCAAATAGTCTAAATGTGATTTTGGATCATCTGGAGTTGATTACTTGGGTCATATTTTTGGAAAGGATGGTGTATGGGTGTATCCTAATAAAATTGAATCTCTAAATGCGTGGCCTCACCCTAAAAATCTTAAAATATTATTTGGTTTCCTGGGTTTCATGGGATGTTATCGCAAGTGTGTTCATAATTATGGAAAAATTGAAGCTCCTCTCATATCTCTCCTTAAAAAGAATGTTTATGTTGGAATATCGTCACTAATCATTCCTTACACACCTTGAAAGAGGCTATGTGCATGACTCTTGTCCTAGAACTGCCAAAATTCACTGAGACTTTTGTCCTAGAATGTGATGCTTCAGAGAAAGGAATTGGGGAAATCTTCATGTGAGCTAGTCAACCTTTAGCTTTCACTAGAAGACAACTTTCGGAGCGACATTTGGGAAAATCAACCTATGAAAAAAAATGTTGTTATTTTCATGCAGTGGATCTCTGGCATCCTTGTCTATTGGGGCAATGCTTCCAAATTAAAACCTATCATCACAACCTCAAGTATTTTTTAGAACAAAAAATTTCATCACCAGAGCAAAAAAATTGGGTGACCAAGCTATTTGGATATGATTATGAGATAATTTACAAGAAGGAAAAATAAAATGTAGTTGTGGATGCTCGTAAATGTGAAGAATAAGGGAACCTGTTTTCTCTCTCTTTCATTGTATCAGATTGGCTTCAAACCATTCACTAGGAATGGTTGCAAGACCCCCAAATTTCTCACTTTATCCAACAATTGCAACAAGATTCTCAAGATTCTTCGGGATGCTCTTGGCACAATGAATATCTTCACTATAAAGGTCACATATATTTAATCAAACAGTGGAACCTTAAATCCATTGTTCTCTTTGAATTTCATGCTTCATCCATAGTTGTGCATTCAGGATTTACCAAAACCTATGAACGGGTCAAACATTTTTTTTTCTAGGAAGTTATGAAACAGGACATCCGCACCTTTATGGTTGAATGTGATACATGTAAACACAATAAGGGAGAAACCATCAAAACTTCAGGCACTCTCCAACCACTCCCAATTCCACCTACTATTTGGACAAGTATTTCTATGGACCTCATTGTTGGTTTACCCAAATCAGGAAATAAGTCAATCATATGGAGGTAGTAGATCATCTTTCCAAATATGCTCATTTATGTTCTCTTCAACATGAATTCACATGTAGTACTGCATCAAACAACACATGTACATGACCATCACTCTCACATACCTTCACATATATATGGATTCCCCTAGGTCTCCTAAAACCCAATTTAGATGATCCTAACAGTCGTCTGACTGTTATAGTGGCGCCGATAACAACACTCAGGGAGACTACTCTCTAGTACCTGGGTGATCGGGTAGTACGACTAAGGGAATGGTCGAGCCTCCTTAGTTGGTGCCCTGAGATATTGAGCCAAGTAATATTGTTCGAACTCACACGTATATCATAGAGTAATAGCACAGGGCAATCTATTCTCTATAGGAACCCTGAAAACCTTAACCCTTGGGAATGAAACAGAACAAAGAAGAAATGGAAGGGAAATTTTGCAGCACAACCCTACCTCCTGCATCGAGGTTGCAAAATTCCTACGCAATTTTATTTGTTAAAAATGTGGGCATTCCATGATTGCAATATTATTCAGGCTAGAGTATAAATATGCAAGAGTAAAACTGAGTATAGTGGTCCTTCCTACACCCTTATTTAGGACCTATCCCATTGGATTCCTCTCTTCACCCTAATCATCATGGTACTAATCACTTTTAAGACATTTGTTTTAGTGGACCCACCCACTCTTTCCAACACCCTTATTTGCCACTTATCCATTGGATTCCTCCCTTTTCCCTTCCCATCGTGGTACCCTTCACCTGTAATTTTTTTTTCTATGCGGACCCACCAAACCACTTTCTGTTTATTCCCAAATGTCTCTCACTCGCAACTAATAAATCGCCAACTTGATCTCCAACAATGAATAGAACAAGAATCACATCCAGGACATCACTTCCTATATTTCTACCATCAACTCTGATATTTCTAACCTCAAATATACTATGGTTACCATCAAAATTGATATGCGAGGTGTGCAACAATCCATCCCTCTCTACCAAGATGCACCATGTCATGAGTCAATTCCAAGGCCCTAACTTTTCTGACCAACCTTCCTACCATGAAGACACTAACTCTTCCCATTTCCAATCCTTCCATTCTAATCACCCTCATTGCAAACTGTGTCTTCCCAAAGTCGAGGTGAAAATTTTTGATGGCTTAGATCCCACAGATTGGGTCACTCAAATGGAACATTTTTTCTCCTTGCATGGAATTATTAATGATTTGGACAAAATTCATTACGGTGTCCTCTATATGGATCATGAACGTTGGCAATGGTGGCAATGGCATAAAAATTCCCACCAAGGGTATTTTTCTTGGACACAGTTTGTGGTCAATCTTTATTAATTCTTTGACATTGACACATGCCATTTGGATCATTTGACAAAGTTAAAACAATATGGCATAGTGGAATACTTTATCATCACCTTTGAGCACTTGGCTTTCATAACGAAGGGAATGTCATATTCCTTCTTCAAGGAATGTTGTATCAGTGACCTAAAGGATGAAATCTAATCTCAGGTCCTAATGGTTCACCCTCGAACTCGATTGGAAGCTACTAAATGAGCCAAGGAAGCGTGATAGTTTGTCTCTTCTTATAATAGAAAACCCTCATTTATTCCTCACCCTATACCCACCAATCCCACCCCTTCGGACACTCCTCTCAATATACATAAATCAACTCAAGAAGAAATGGTTGAACGCCAACTCAAGGGTCTTTGTTATAATTGTGATGATAAATACGTTTCAAGGCACAAGTGTAAAGAACAGAATCCTTTATTGTCCATTTCTGGGGATTTTTCTGACAAGGATGTCAATGTTTCCCATGTTGAAGAGCTACCCCAAAAAGATGATCTTAATCCACCCTCTGATCCTCCCAAATTTGAACCCATAATTTCACTGAACAGCCTCAGTGGGTTCTCTGCTCCCCAAACCCTCAAGTTAATTAGACACATTAATCATAGGAAATTCACCATCCTAGTCGAAATTGGCAACACCCATAATTTTATTCATCACCACTTTGCCCAAGAAATCAATTGTTATATCTGGGCAGTAAAAAAATTTCAAATCATGATTTTCAATGGCAGTTCCATGGAATGTGGGGGGCGTTTTGTTAGGGTCCTAACCTACACATAGGTAGAAAAATATATTTGGATGTAATAAAGGTCAATATTAATAAGGCCTTACAATAAAATAGAATAAGTCGAATGTAAGAAGACCTAATAGAAGCTTCCACTTCTAGAAGGATCTTCCTCTAGATGCTTCTTTTGATAGACATATTTAGTATAAATAGGAGTCGAGGGTATGAGAACCCTATCTTGGAGATTATTGTAATAGAGCTCTGCTCGACTGGAAGTTGCCCCCTCAAAGAGGCTCGTGAACATTGCTCTCAAAATCAAGGTGTTATTTCTGTTGTTATTCTTATATCATTTCAGTGTTATTGTGGTGATTATTCTGGTTATATTGTTGTTATTTTTCCATTTCTAGCATTTTATTTATGTTCTGCATACTTTTTATATCTGGTATATTACAAGTGGTATCAGAGCACTTTCCTTGGCAGAAATTGTGGGTAAACTTTTTTTTTCAAGGTAGAAACTTATTCCGACGTCTTTAAGCCACAGAGATCTATCGTTAGGTGCATAAACCCACGGTTGAGGGATTCATACATGCAGGAAATACAAGTGGTTCTTAATCGTACATTTGTTGGCCACCCTTGTAACCCTTGTTGGTACCCCTTCAAGTGGTAGCACATCAGACAACACCTGTGTACGGATCAGCCTAGATTTCATGATGCCCTCTTTAGATAAACCGATCGGCCACCTGACTGCTATAGTGCCACTGAGAACAACACTTGGGAAGATACTCTCTAGTACCTGGGTTGTCGGGTAGTACGGTGAAGGGTACAGTCTATCATCCTTAGTTAGTGCCTTGTGATATTTGAGACCTATTCCATTGGATTCATATCTTCTCCCTTATCACTTTCATCCATAACATTTTTCGGAAAAAAAAATGACCCTGCCACCCCCCCTTTTTAGTTCCCCCATCCTCATGGTCCATACCCGTAGCCAATACTTGGAAGCTCCCTTCAACACCTTGAAATATGGTCTCATCGAGACCCAACAAGAAGTAAAACAACGCAATGCCAATGTTGCCTCCATAAATACAACCATGAAGTCTTCAATGGAGGAAATCAAACAAGACCTCACCACCCATCTTGAATTTGTCTTTTCGGCACTCTACACCAAACTGCATATCCCTACAGATAATCCTTCATCTTCCTCACCTCCACATATTGAAGGTGACCATTCCTCTCATTCCCATAACTTTTAGAACCATCACTTTCAACATGATCTACGCCTTCCAAGGGTGGATGTGACCAAATTTGAAAGTTTTATCCTACAAATTGGTCAGTACCATCTGAAATCTCATATGTTTTCTATCGATATATGCAGTTGTGACATTGTGTTCAATGTTGAATGGTTACGCACACTTGGCCCTATCACCATGGAATTTAAGGATTTAACCATTAAATTCCAATAGGATGGATAGAAGTATAAGTTACAAGGAATCATGGAATGATCCCTTGAGATCATCAGTTCCCACTGAATGCAAATCTACTCAAAAATTTCATTCTAGCATTATTTTCCAAGTCCATTCCATTCACGCAATTGAGACACCTTCTATGCCTCTTGACCTCCAATCCATACTCTCCCAAAACCAAGATATTTTTAACACTTCCCATGGACTTCCCCTTCCCGCAGCACCCATGATCATTCCATTCCCCTAATCCTAGTTAGTCTTCCTCCCAATGTTCTCCCATATCGTCATCCCTTTGCCCAGAAAAATGAAAATGCGAAAATTGTGCAAGAATTGCTAGAAGTGGGTGTGATCCATACTAGTACCATCCCCTATTCTTATCCTATAGTCATGGTACTCAATAAAGAATTCACTTGGCACATGTGTCTTGATTTTCATTCCCTCAACAAAATCTTGATCAAAGACAAATTTCCTATTCCTTTCATTGATGACCTTTTGGATGAATTGAGTGGTGCTTAGTACTTTACCAAATTGGATCTTCATTATGGATACCACCAAATACGTATGAAAGAGGAATACATTGCCAATACTTCCTTTTTAACTCATGAGGGTCACTATGAGGTCTTGGCCATGCCCTTCGGCTTGTGTAATGCCCCCTCCACTTTTCAAAGTATCATGAATCGTGTCTTATGTCCTTTCCTCCATCAATTTTTCTTAGTTTTCTTTGATGATATTCTCATCTATAGTAAAACTTGTAAATCCCTTCTAGTCCAACTGGATAAAATTCTACATCTACTATCTAAGCACAAATTTTTTCTCAAATAGTCTAAATGTGATTTTGGATCCTCTAGAGTTGATTACTTGGGTCATATTTTTGGAAAGGATGGTGTATGGGTGGATCCTAAGAAAATTGAAGCTCTAAATGGATGGCCTCACCCTAAAACTCTTAAAATATTATTTGGTTTCCTGGGTTTCATGGGATGTTATCGCAAGTTTGTTCATAATTATGTAAAAATTGCATATCCTCTCATATCTCTCCTTAAAAAGAATGTTTATGTTGGAATATCGTCACTAATCAATCCTTCCACAACTTGAAAGAGGCTATGTGCACGACTCTTGTCCTGGAACTGCCAAAATTCACCGAGACTTTTTTCCTAGAATGTGATGCTTCAGGGAAAGGAATTGGGGAAATCTTCATGCGAGCTAGTCGACCTTTGGTTTTCACTAGAAGACAACTTTCGGAATGACATTTGGGAAAATCAACCTATGAAAAAAAAATGTTGCTATTTTTCATGCAATGGATCTTTGGCATCCTTGTCTATTTGGGCAATGCTTCCAAATTAAAACCTATCATCGCAACCTCAAGTATTTTTTAGAACAAAAAATTTCATCACCGGAGCAAAAAAATTGGGTGACCAAGCTATTTGGATATGATTATGAGATAATTTACAAGAAGGAAAAATAAAATGTGGTTGTGGATGCTCATAAATGTGAAGAATAAGGAAACATGTTTTCTCTCTCTTTCATTGTATCATATTGGCTTCAAACCATTCATTAGGAATAGTTGCAAGACCCCAAAATTTCTCACTTTATCCAACAATTGCAAAAAGATTCTCAAGATTCTCCGGGATACTCTTGGAACAATGAAGATATTCTCTATAAAGGTCACATATATTTAATCAAACAGTGGAACCTTAAATCCATTGTTCTCTTTGAATTTCGTACTTCACCCATAGTTGGGAATTCAGGATTTACCAAAACTTATGAACGAGTCAAACATTATTTTTTCTAGGAAGGTATGAAACAGGACATCCTCACCTTTGTGGTTGAATGTGATACATTTCAACACAATAAGGGAGAAATCGTCAAAACTCTGAGCACTCTCCAACCACTCCCAATTCCACCTACTATATGGACAAGTATTTCTATGGACCTCATTGTTGGCTTACCCAAATCAGGAAATAAGTCAATCATATGGAGTTAGTAGATCGTCTTTCCAAATATGCTCATTTATGTCCTCTTCAACATGAATTCACATGTAGTACTGCATCAAACAACACATATACACGACCATCACTCTCACATACCTTCACATATATATGGAGTCCCCTAGGTCTCCTGAAACCAAATTTAGATCATCCTAATAGTCGCCTAACTGTTATAGTGGCACCAATAACAACACTCAGTGAGACTACTCTCTAGTACCTAGGTGATCGGGTAGTACGACTAAGGGTACGGTCGAGCCTCCTTAGTTGGTGCCCTGAGATATTGATCCAAGTACTATTGTTTGAACTCGCATGTATATCATAGAGTTATAGCACAGGGAAATATATTCTCTATAGGAACCCTGAAAACCTTAACCCTTAGGAACGAAACAGAACAAAGAAGAAATGGAAGGGAAATTTTGCAGCACAACCCTACCTCCTGCATTGAGGTTGCAAAATTCGTACGTAATTTTATTTTTTTTAAATTTGGGCATTCCATGGTTGCAATATTATTCAGGCTAGAGTTTAAATATGCAAGAGTAAAACTGAGTATAGTGGTCCCACCTACACCCTTATTTAGGACCTATCCCATTGGATTCCTCTCTTCACCCTGATCATCATGGTACTAATCACTTTTAAGACATTTTTTTTAGTGGACCCACCCACCCTTCCCGACACCCTTATTTGCCACTTATCCATTGGATTCCTCCCTTTTCCTTTCCCATCATGGTACCCTTCACCTGTAATTTTTTTCTACGCGTGATCCAGGTGGATATCGGTGGCCACCCACCTTTTCCGACTGGCTCAAAACAGTTTTCTGGCAATTTTGGCAATTTACTATTTTTAGCAGGTTTTAACTTCCGGGGCCATTTTGAGGGCCTAAATGAAGGTTTTTTGAGATAGAGGTTCTTAATGATATCCGAAGGCATGATTGAGCCCCCAAAATGAATCTCCTCAACGATACCTTTCCAACGAGCTATCACACGCCTAAAACGGAGATCGTATGCAAAAGTTACGACCTCGGGAAGTTGATGTACTAACTTACCCAAACGGGGCCCACATGACTTTTGGTGCTTCATCTCCTAGGGTTAGGTTTTTGG
>ML784628.1:206202-226611 GCA_009831015.1 Picea engelmannii | reverse complement strand
ATTTCCATTCTGTCTGTAAGCATATTTCAGTCATTAATGAAATGAAGTCTTATTTCCACTGCATCTTTGCGTTTATGTGTATTTTTTTATTTCATTGTGTTCCTACATAAATCCGGATCAATGCGGACCCACCAAACCACTTTCTGTTTACTCCCAAATGTCTCTCAATCGCAACTAATAAATCGCCAACTTGATCTCCAACAATGAACAGAACAAGAATCACATCCAAGACATCACTTCCTATATTTCTACCATCAACTCTGATATTTCTAACCTCAAATATAATATGGTTACCGTCAAAATTGATATGTGAGGTGTGCAACAATCCATCCCTCTCTACCAAGATGCACCACGTCATGAGTCAATTCCAAGGCCCTAACTTTTCTAACCAACCTTCCTACCATGAAGACACCAACTCTTCACATTTCCAATCCTTTCATTATAATCACCCTCATCGCAAACTGTGTCTTCCCAGAGTCGAGGTGGAAAATTTTGATGGCTTGGATCCCACAGGATGGGTCACTCAAATGGAACATTATTTCTCCTTGCATGGAATTACTAATGATTTGGACAAACTTCGTTACAGTGTCCTCTATCTGGATCATGAACGTTGGCAATGGTGGAAATGGCATAAAACTTCCCACCAAGGGTATGTTGCTTGGACACGGTTTCTGGTCGATTTTTATTAATTCTTTGGCATTGACACATGCCATTTGGATCATTTGACAAAGTTGAAACAATATGGCATAGTGGAATACTTTATCATCACCTTTGATCACATGTCTTTCATAACGAAGGGACTGTCACATTCCTTCTTCAAGGAATGTTGTATCAATGGCCTAGAGGATGAAATCTAATCTCAGGTCCTAATGGTTCACCCTCGAACTTGATTGGAAGGTAGTAAATTAGCCAAGGAAGCACAAAAATTTATCCCTTCCCAGAACAAAAAACCCTTATTTATTCCTCACCCTAGACCCACCAATCCCACCCCTTGGGACACTCCTCGCAATATAAATAAATCATCTCGAGAAGAAATGGTTGAACGCCAACTCAAGGGTCTTTGTTATAATTGTGATGATAAATATTTTCCAGGGCACAAGTGTAAAGAATAGAATCCTTTTATGTCCATTTCTGGGGATTTTTCTAACAAGGATGTCAATGTTTCCCCTATTGAAGAGCTACCCCAAGATGATGATCCTACTCCACCCTCTGATCCTCCCAAATTTGAACCCATAATTTCACTGAACACCCTCAGTGGGTTCTCTGCTCCCCAAACCCTCAAGTTAATTAGACACATTAGTCATAGGAAAGTCACCATCTTAGTCAAAAGTGGCAACACCCATAATTTTATTCATCACCACATTTCCCAAGAAATCAATTGTTATATCTGGGCAGTAAAAAAATTTCAAATCATGATTTTCATTGGTAGTTCCATGGAATATGGGGGGGGTTTTGTTAGGGTCCTAACCTACACATAGGTAGAACAATATATTCGGATGTAATAAAATTCAATATTAATAAGGCCTTGCAATAAAATAGAATAATTTGAATGTAAGAAGACCTAATAGAAGCTTCTGCTTCTAGAAGGATCTTCCTCTAGATGCTTCTTTTGATAGACATATTTAGTATAAATAGGAGTCGAGGGTATGAGAACCCTAGCTTGGAGATTATTGTAATAGAGTTCTGATTGATTGGATGTTTCCCCCTCGAAGAGGCTCGTGAAAATTGCTCTCAGAATCAAAGTGTTATTTATGTTGTTATTTCTTATATCAGTTCAGTGTTATTGTGGTGATTATTTTCGTTATATTGTTGTTATTCTGCCATTTCTAGCATTTTATTTATGTTTTGCATACTTTTTATATATGGTATATTACAAGTGGTATCATAGCACTTTCCTTGGCAGAAATTGTGGGTAATTTTATTTTTTCAGGGTAGAGACGTATTCCGACATCTTTAAGCCACAGAGATTTTTCGTTACGTGCATAAACCCATGGTTGATGGATTCATACACGTAGGAAATATAAGTGGTTCTTAAGTGCACATATGTTGGCCACTCTTGTAACCCTTGTTGCTATCCCTTCGAGTGGTAGCGCATCAAATAGCACCTGTGTACGGATCGACCTAGATTTCCTAAAGCCCTCATTAGATAAACCGATCGTCCGCCTGACTGCTATAGTGCCATTGAGAACAGCACTCGGGAAGATACTCTCTAGTACCTGGGTTGTCGGGTAGTACGATGAAGGGTATGGTCTATCCTCCTTAGTTAGTTCCCTGAGATATCTGAGACCTATTCCATTGGATTCATATCTTCGCCCTTATAACTTTCATCCAGATCATTTTTCGGCAAAATTTTTGACCCCACCCCCCCCTTTTCAGTTCCCCCATCCTCATGGTCGATACCCATAGCCAAGACTTAGAAGCTTGCTTCAACACCTTGCAATCTAGTCTCATCGAGACCCAACAAGAAGTAAAACAACTCAGTGCCAATGTTTACTCCATCAATACAACCATGCAGTCCTCAATGGAGGAAATCAAACAAGACCTCACCACCCAGCTTGAATCTGTCTTTTCGGCACTCCCCACTAAACTGCATATCCCTACAGATAACCCGTCCTCTTCCTCACCTCCATATACTGAAGGTGACCATTCCTCTCATTCCCATAACTTTAAGAACCATCACTTTCAACGTGATCTACGCCTTCCAAGGGTGGATGTGACCAAATTTGAAAATGTTACCCTACAAATTGGTCAGTACCATCTGAAATATCATAAGAGGATGGGGTATCTGTGAACCATATCAAAGAATGTCTCATTGTGATATACCATTGGATGTCAATGTTGTGTGGTGACTACAGAAATGGTATTATCTGAGGCATCTATCTCAATTTCAAATGGTCATTGTAGATTTGGAAGATATGGGATAATGGGATTGGAAATTTGTAGAGGAAAAGTTTTATCTCTTCAAATATATTTTTCAATGCATCGGCCCAAACTAACTTAACCTTGTTTTCACACTTGGTCATTTGGCACAAGGGTCAAGCAATATGAAAGAACTTGAACATGGAACTATAATAAAATTTGGTGAGACTCAAGAAGCTAAATATCTATTGTTATTTTTGGGGATGACTAGTTGGAAATGACTTGGATCTTGGATAGATCCACATGCACACCACACTCATCCACATTGTACCCCATATATTTAATTATTTCCATGTCAAATGAGAACTTCTCTAGGTTGGCATATAACTTGTGGTATTACAAGGTGCTTAGAACTTGTTGAAAGTGCTTCAAATGCTCTTCCCAAGTTTCGTTGAAGATGGGGATGTTGTACAGGTATACAAACACAAACGAATAGGTGATGTAACGACTCTATCCACCCAAAAAAAAATCATCATCGAAAATAATTTTGTATAGTTATAATTAAAACTTTCTTGTATAACTTTGTTTAAAATCGTTTTGCATGTAGCTAACTAACGCTCATTATCTAATCGTCATGGTGTTACCATGACAAGGTACTCATCCATAATTCTTGTACTACTCATCCATAGTTCTTGTACTGGATGTAACCAACACTTGGAACGTATTCTCTTCACGCGTATAAAATGATACTATCCACTTTATTGAAATAAGTATAGCTTGCTACCTTCACTTTAGATTATACTCACCATGTATTCACAAAATACTCACCATGTATTCACATAATACTCCATGTATTTATCTTGCAATTAAGTTCTTAAGTTGTTTCAATTTCACACACACATATACGTGAATACACTCGATACTCTAACTATATTACCATAGCATGGAGTATTAGTGGAGGTTCGGCAACTCTGTATCACTCCTTCCAAAACGCTTATGAGCTTCGTGTTTATACTCTGTTAAAACAGCCAAGATGTAATTTTTTTAATGTCCTTTCGATTAACCCTATGAACTGGATTAACTCTAGTTATGCAGTATTAATTACTGGAGTGATTGTCTCATAAATATATTTCTTTTAATGTGTTTATTTTATATATTAAACTCATTTCCCATAGTACTCAGCAACGTCTTGCCTCATAACATACTTGTCTTTAATAGCTTGCTTAGGTCTTTTCAAATTGGTCTCATCCATAACACTAGGGAATCTTCTAGGCCTAATTCTGTGCTAGCTTGTTCCCTGACATCCCACACCTTTGGGAGTAGGGTTCCACTTGTCCCATGGAAAATAATTTACTCTAGTGGTTTTTATCCTTTTCACTCACCCATGGAATAATTATTTACTCTTTGTAATTGGATTCTCTAATTAGAATGTTTCTTGTTAATTAAATAAATTAAAAATAAAGGTTACAAAAATATTCATCATCAATGTTTATGATGATATAACTCCACATAAATATTTTCCAATACTTTCACAACATAATCTAGGGCATATAAATTAAATGTTTAAATGTTTGTAAATTGAGGGACACTACACGTGAATGGTCATATAATATTCACATTATCCACATCAACATCATTGATGCATTAATCAATCAAAAGGGCATGACCAACCACTTAAAGAGACATTCCTTGGACTCGAAGGTTGTCTCCCATTCATTAGTTGGATCTATTGGCATTTGGTGACATCCTGACTTAAGATCAATCTTGTTGAAAATCTTGGTGCCTTTGAGTTGATTGAGAAAATCATCAACCCAAGGGATGGGGTACAAGATCTTAATTTTCATTTTTCTCAAGGTGCTATAGTGAATAAAGAGTTGCCACATTCCATCCTTCTTATGAACTTCTACAATAGGTTTCCAGCAAGGTGAGGAGCTTAGTCGAACGTTCCATTTTTATGTCAACTCTTGAATGTGGTGTTTGATCTCTTCCTCATCCAAATGAGAGAATTTGTATAATAGTAACGCCATTAGGAAAAGAGACACCCAATGTCAAATGAATTGTATTTTTTACCTAATAGTGCATAGGTACTCATGTAGGTGAGGTGAATTTGTCTTTGTATTCTTCAATTGACTAATCTACCTATCTCTAATGCATAGAAGGAACCCTTGGAGAGGCCTTGGATGTCACAGCGATTTTCTTTGCTCCATCTAACCTGCCCATGAAGAGTATTAATATCCCAATTTCACATATTATGCTCTTGCACTAATTACTAGTGATAAGAGAAATTGTGGTAGTCAGTGATACTTATGGTGTCCTATAGAGCTAATCCTCAGTGATGATGACACTATGGGACCTAAACTGGTAAACATTGTGACTCTTCCACACATATTGTTGTCCTTAAATAACATCACAAACTTGAAGCAGGGAATTTCCACACAATGCCTTATCTTTGAAGAGATTCATGTCATATTATAGGTGGCATCACTAACTAGAATATATATCTTATCCCTAGCTTAACAAACCCATGGTGTATTACTAGGGGTGTGGCATCATAACCAGTTTCATATTATTTATGATTTCTTTTGAGATTGGGTTCTTTTGGTTGTCGCTATCAATAATAAAATGTGATGATTTCCCATTCACACTATCACATTGTGATGCAGGAGAATCTTTCCACCTCAACAGAGTGCCAGCAAGCTAGCACATAGGCACGCATTAGAGAAAAGGGAGAGGCGTCGAACCTCCCATTTTTAAATTTGAAATATGATCCTATATGGATTTATGTCGTAAGGTTGAGTAAAGTCAAGCCATGCCTTTGTATAGGTAGTGGATAGCGTCGCATTAATGGTTGAATGTAGGCAAGTCTAGATCTGATTCAGGTCTGGATCATCATTCATTGTAATGAGTTATAGGGATAAGATGTCTTAACTGAGATAGTGATGGAACTAAGGCGGTGGAGAGGATAAGCTCGAGGAGGCCTCTTGTAAAAAGAAGATATACCCAGTTGAGGTAGTAAGGAAGAGGAGAAGGAGACGAGAGTTAGGAGTAGACACTGAGAAGTTTAGAAGCTTAGGAGATAGGAGTAGGAGAAGGAACTGTGACTCTGTAGTAGTCCAGTCTCTATACACATTTGTAAACATATATTCATCTTAATACAAAGAAAGCAGTTTTTCTTGCATATGATATTCATTTGTGTTATCTGTTTTCTATGAATGATATGTGTGTGTGTGTGTGTGTGTGTGTGTTTATATATGCGATAGATGCTTGTGATAGTTTCCATATGCAGGAGAAGATAGAATTCTCTATATTTGTGTTAATGAGAAGTTTTGGGTTCTTTAGGCTCGTGCAGGGAGTGCACACCAGAGTAGCGAAAATCTGTGAGCTAACACAAGGAGTGTGCATCTGGAATTTATTGAGAGTTCGGAAGAGAACATGCTAGGAGGGCACACCAAAATATTCACAAACTCAGAAGGAGCCTCAGGGTTATGGAATACCCTGGAGGAAAGATTGTGTAGATTAGGCACAACCATAGTTATAGAAAACTCTGTAAACTCTGCCAGAAGAGAATTGAGCAGGTTCCGAGAGTGTATAGAACCAACACCTTCTGAAGTGTTGGAGAAGTTGAAGAAATACAGAGTTTTTGAATATTGTGTAAACTCAACAAGGAGTATGTTGAGCAGGTGCATAGAGTGGATGGGGTCAACACTTAGGCAAGTGTGGAGAATGCTTGAGGACTCATATTGTTGGCAATGGAAAATGTTTTACTGTTTTATATGCAGTTTATTCTTGTCATCGATGGCAAGATCAAAGTATGCATCAATGGAAAAACAGGATCAAAGTAAGCTCAGGAGGAATTAGCGTAGAGTCAAATGCAGTGCAAAGGTCTGCACCAGGGATGAGCATGCAGATGGATGACAGATCTCAGGTGTTAGATCTGAGCGCGGGGTCTGACCATCATTGGATCCAGGAGAACCTGCACGTTCTTTAAAGTGCAAGGTGAAGCAGGCTCACAAAATCCTGAAAGAAGGAGGACCATCCATCTTCAGGCAGGACACGTGGACACAGATCAGCATTTCACTGACTAGAAATTCAAAGGAATGAAATGCTCCAACCTTTCAACTTGCGAAGTCGTGAAATGAAAAACCCTGAAATCCCGATTCAGGCACAATGAAGGCTCGTGAATTTGAAAAATAATCATAGTCATCCGATCACCAAGGATTATGGACCATTGATCAGGCATGAAGAAGGCCTGCGAAGTGTCAAAATCATGACAAGATCTGGACCATTGGGTCCATAGGACACGTGGCGAAATATCGTCATTTCGCTGACTGGAAAGTCAAAGGAACGGAGTTCCCTAACCTCTCGAATTCGTGATATGCAAAATCGCGAAACAATCTTAGCCGTCAATTCACGTTTTGATCTGGACCGTTGATCCAACTCCCTTTCAGATTTTTGGATACCGGAAGATGGAGGGGTCAAGGCTCGAGATCCTTCATCACAGGAACGTCGAAGTGCCGAAATGTGAAATCACGAAAACCCAAAAAAAGGCGCATCGCACAGAGTATTAGAGACCGGGATTTCGGTTATCGAGAGATGGAGAAGTCATAGACTCTCATCATCAGGAGTCCCGATATGTCGAAAAGAGAAACGCCAAAATTCCAGAAGCAGGCACATCATACCAGGATTTCAGTTACCGGGAGATGGAGAAGTCATAGACTCTCATCATCAGGAGTTCCGAAATGCCGAAAAGCGAAACGTCGAAAATCCAGAAGCAGGGACATCATACCGGGATTTCAGTTACCAAGACATGGAGAAGTTAGAGACACTGCATCACAGGAGTCCCGAAATTGCAAAACCCAAAGTCGATAAATGATAAAGACTCCATACCAGAGTTTCGGATACCGGGAGGTTGAGAAGTCAAGAATCAGGACACTGTATCACAGGAATCCCAAAATTGCGAAACCCGAAGTCACGAAATTAAAAAGACTCCATACTGGAGTTTTGGATACCGGGAGTTGGAGGAGTCAAGAGTGAAGACTCTTCATCTCAGGAGTCCCAAAATCATGAAACCTAAAGTCATGAAATGTCGATTCGCCAAATTGAGAAACGCTGGAGTACCGGACCATTGATCTGACTCCATTTCGGAGTTCCGAATACTGGGAGTTGAAGTGTCGAAACACTTCACCACCAAGATTTCTGAAAAGATGAAATGCGAAACACGGTTAGGCTCAGCAAGAGTTCACAGCCCTTGGTCACATCGGTATAATATGGGGGAAGGAGTTAGTGAAGACAAGCTCCTCTTTCGGAGTTTCGGTGATTGGGAAATGGAGAATACTAAAAACATCCACCACGATGATCCCGAAATGCCGAAGAGCGGAATGCTGAAATGAATGCAAGACTAATGAAAGTCATCCAATGGTGTAGATGAAATTGAATCAAATCGGAGGGCTATTGTTGCATGTCACAGTGTGACTGCCAGAAACCACTGATGGTTTCTGCTAGAGGACTCGAAGACACTTCGGGGTGATTGACAAAGAAGGTGAAGAGTCTCAAGGGATCTGCCAGCAAAGAAAAGACTATTCATGGAGGCGATTTACAGCTGGATGAGGGTTGGAGCCTGTAACTGAAACAGAAAGGATAAGCTCGACTATGCCATAGAAAATGAAGAGTCTCAACTGCCAGAGAGGATGAGGAATCTCAGCATAACACCCATTGATGTTGAACGCATGGGAAAACCACCAAAGAAGCTGAAGAGTTACCATGATGATCAGATAGAGAACTTGAGTTGTGGAGGATATTGGCACAGTGTGATCAGGCAGAAGGATTGCGTACAGGGCATGCACAACATGCACAGAGAAAATAAGAATGGAGAACAAAGAAGAGATTGGGTGTTTTTGTTGTTGTGAGTGATGTGTGTGTGAAGAAGGAGATGAAGTGCAGCAACTAGAATGCATAGAAGACAAAACGTGCACTGAAGGGGAATGGTGCACAGAGCACAAAAGGCAGGAGAACAGAAAGTGCAATGTATGCGTGCAGGAAGACAGTGAGGGAGACAGAGCAGCGAAATCCTGCAAAACAGTGATGAGGCTGGTAAGCTATTGTTGAATATTATATCACTGTAATAAGTTTCAGTAACACATTTTTCATAATTCAGGGTGGTAGGGAGGTGTTAGGGAGGACTGGTGTCCTTAGAGGATCAAGTAGGTGCTTGAACACAGGGAATTGGTGCTTCCTTCTAGTGGGTGCTAGAGAAAATAGGGAGTTGGTGCTTCCTTCTAGTTAGTGCTAGAGAAACTAGGGAGTTGGTGCTTCCTTCTAGTGGGTGCTAGAGAAAACAGAGAGTTGGTGCTCTCAGCAAGTTGCAGCTTGCAAAAACAGAGTTTGTAGCCTCACAACGAGTTGGTGCTCATATGTATGATAATGTAAAGAATGTAAATAATACTTATCATAAAAAGAAGAAGAGGTTTTTACCCTTTTGGGTTTCCTCGGGAAATATCTGTCTCTGTGTATCTCATATATGTCACTGATGCTAAATGTGTCATTGCTTGTTTCCCTATATTATTGTGATTATCATTGAGTGCCTTGTAAAGAATTTAAAAGAAGCATAATTGTTTAAGCATGGTAACAACTGATTCACCCCCCCCCCTCTCAGTTGTCCAACAATTGGTATCATATCCGGGCCCTTTTATCTAAGGGTAGATCCTAGAGCTTAAACATGTCAAGACATGAAGGAAATTCAACCAATAAGGCTGGAAAGTTAGAATGAGAACCTACATAATGTCTTTAGGTGCAGATGTCTGGGACGTGGTAGATACTAGTTATGTAAAGCCAGTTGTACTAGCTAATAAGGATGACAAGCTAGAATTTAGCTTCAATGCTAAGGCTATAAATGTTATCTTGAGTGGGCTTGCAGAAACAGAATTCGTAAAAGTTATGCACCTAGGAACTGCCAAAGAAATGTGGGACAAACTCATTAGCAGTTATGAAGGTAATGAGAAGGTAAAGGATGCCAAGCTTCAAACCTACAGAACACAGTTTGAACATCTGAAGATGAAGGAAGAGGAAACAGTTGGAAAATACTTTATGAGAATAGAAGAAATGGTAAATGCAATGAAAGCACTTGGTGAAAAAATTGAGGAACCTTCTTTAGTTAAGAAGATCTTGAGATCTCTCCCAGATAGATTCAACCCGAAGGTCTCTGCCATAGAAGAACTTAATGATATAAAAACCTTGGAGTTTGATCAACTTATAGGAACATTGACTGCAAATGAAAAGAGAATAGTTAAAGATAAACCCACATCCAGAGAAGCATCATTCAAAGCAGACAAGAATGAGGATTCTGAGCCCGATGAAATTGAAGCAAAATTTGTGAAGAGACTCAAGAAGGGATCAGGCAAATACAAAGGTAAACTTCCTTTCAAATGTTTCAACTGTGGTAGGATAGGTCATTTTGCAAATAAATGTCCCCACAAAAGAAAGGATCAGACATATGATGATGAGGAGAAGCATAAACACAGAAATTTCTTTAAAGAGAATAACTTAAGAAGAAAAGTCTTTGCGTAAACAATGATGATGATACTTTAGATGATGAAGACAATGACTCCCCTATTGAAGATAAATTAAATGACTTCATGCTCATGGCTAAAGAGGATTATGATAATAACAGAAAAGGAAGTGATGTTAATGAAGAAGAAGTCATGGTTGACATGGAAGGAGAACTGATCAGTGCACTGGAAGAGATTGACAGACTAAGAATTAAGAACAGAAAGCAAAGACAATTGTTGATACAGTTCGAGAAAGACAGTAAAGAACCTGATGAATACCTTGTCCTATTAAAATTGGAATTAGAGGAGGCAAAGAAAATCGAAGATATTCTAAAACTGCAGCTATCATAAAAAAAGGCAAAATGTGAAGCATTAGAACAAGAAGTAGTGAAAATGAGGAAAGAAATGGAGAAGTTTCAAGCCTTGTATAATCAGAATCTGTCAAGCATCAAAGCCTCAGAAGGATTAGCCACCATTTTGAATCAGCAAAGGAATCCAAAACTAAAAAATGGTTTGGGTTATGAAGAAGGATCAAATAGTGGTAAGCCAAGAAGCGAAGAACCCATCAAGTTTGTCAAGTGTACAACCAATAACCACAACAAACCTGCAGAAACAAAGGAAGACAATCAGCTGCCCAGGACGAGTAAAAAAAAAGGTGCCAAGACTGAATCTGTAGACCAAAGAAATAATGCACTCCCTACTGAAAGACGTCATCAGCAAGGAAGAAATCGATTTACTCAAAGAAGACCACCACTTCCCAGGTACAAAGAATTTTTCTATGGTTATTGCTTCTACTATTCTAATTTTGGTCACAAAGTTGTAAATTGTTCCTTCAGACTTAGACATGAACAACTAAGATTTCAAAGGAATAAATACTTCCCACAACAAAGAATGATACAGCCAAGTAACAAACCTTCATAGACTACAAATTTCCAAATTAAGTCTAGGGACATGCAACTAAGGAAGCCAAGAAATAATCAACAGTCAATGAGTAGACAACATGCAACAATAAGTTTGACCTGTTGAATGCTACACCTATCATAACTTTGGACATAAATCTATTGACTGTCGGTTAAGGAACTATGAACCAGATTCGAAATCCCCTACTGAAAATGTCAAGTTTTAGAAGAAGAAGGAAAGTGACAAGTGTGGATTAGTATTGTCCGCTCAAAGAAAAACAAACCCTTGGTATATAGACAATGGATGCTCCAAACATATGATGGGAGACAAAGGCAATTTTCTATCTCTAAGTGAAAGAAAATCAGGAAACGTAACCTTTGGAAATGATGCTCCAGGGAAAATAAAGGGTAAAGGGATGGTGAGCTTAAGTAATGGAAAAGGAAAATCCCAAGATGTTCTACTTGTAGATGGGCTGAAACATAATCTGCTCAGTGTAAGTCAAATGTGTGACAGAGGATGTGAAGTGGTGTTCACGTCCAAGGACTGCAAGATAAAGTTCGTAACCTCAGGACAAATGGTGGCCAAAGGCATAAGGACAGAAAATAATGTATATGTACTAAAAGAAAATAGAGAAGAATGTCATCTAAGAAAACATGATGAAAGTTGGTTATGGCATAGGAGACTTGGACATATAAACTTTGACCACTTAATCAAACTCAAAAATCTTGAGGCGGTAAAAGATATTCCGAGAATATCAAAGCCCCAAGATTCAATATGTAAACCCTGCCAAGTAGGGAAGCAAAATAGGACATAGTTTAAGTCCAAGAGATTTACTTCAACAGAGAAACCACTCCAATTAGTTCATATGGATTTATGTGGACCATCAAGATAGGAAGGCACAGGGAAAGAAAACTACTTCATGTTGATTATCAATGATTATTCCAGACTTACTTGGGTTTCCTTTCTCAAGGAAAAAGCTGAAGCATTTGAGAAGTTTAAAATATTTAAGGCTTTAACTGAGACTCAAACAGGCAAGAGGTTAAAGGCAGTAAGATCAGACCGAGGAGGAGAGTTTATGTCGAGAGACTTCAAGAAATTATGTGATGAGCATGGGATCAAGAGAGAATACACAATCCCAAGAACTCCACAACAAAATGGAGTTGTTGAGAGGCAAAATAGAACAATGTAGGAAATGGCCAAGTCAATGATGAATGAGAAAAACATTGGTCAAACCTGCTGGGTAGAAGCAATACACACAGCAGTCCATGTTCTTAACAAATCTCACCTCAGACCACAAAGTGACAAGACACCTTATGAACTGTGGTTTGGGAGACCTGCTTCAATAAAACACTTCAAAGTCTTTGGGAGTAAATGCTACATAAATAATAATGATGAGAACCTCAGAAAATATGATGACAGGGATGATGAAGGTATCTTCTTAGGGTATGCTACAAACAGTAAAGGATATAGGTGCTATAATAAGAGGCTACATAAAATGGTTGATTGTATTGATGTAAAAGTTGATGAAGGAATCTCAGCAAGAGAGATGTACAGTAATGAGTCTTCTACAGAAGACACAGCTAAAGATGAAGATGAACAGGTCCAAGAATCAGAAAATAAAGACTTTGAATCAGATGAAGACTCAGACAGACTCAAATTAGCATTCAACTTCAAATTCCTCCTCCAGAATCATTCAAAAGAATCATCCTGCAAGTCAAATAATTGGAGAAAAAGACAAAGGTGTACAAACCAGGAGAAAGCCAGTCAAAAACACCGAACAATCTCATATAGCTTTCATATCCATGCTGGAACCCAAGAATTTTAATGAAGCCAGCAAATATGACCACTGGATTAAAGAAATGAATGATGAACTTGATCAGATTGAGAAAAACAATACGTGTGAGATGGTTCATAGGCCTAAAGGTAAAAATGTCATTGGCTCCAAATGGGTCTTTAAGAATAAATTGAATGAGCAGGGACAAATTGTCAGGAAAAAAGCAAGGTTGGTCTGTAAAGGATATGCTCAAATAGAAGGACTGGATTTTGATGAAACATTTGCGCCCGTAGAAAGATTAGAAGCTATCAGAATGTTTCTTGCCTATGTTTGTCATAAAAGGTTTAAAGTCTATCAAATGGATGTCAAGTCTGCTTTTCTAAATGGATATTTAAGTGAAGAAGTCTATATGGAACAACCAGAGGGTTTCAAACTGTCTGATAACCTTGACTTAGTATGCAAGCTGAAGAAAGATTTATATGGGTTAAAATAAGCCCCTTGAGCCTGGTATCACAGACTGGATACGTATCTCAAAGAAAAAGGGTTCAAGAGAGGAACAATTGGTAGCAATCTGTATATTAAAACAGAGGATAATGATATGCTCATCGTATTGGTCTCTGTAGATGACATCATCTTCGGATGTAATAAGGATTCATTGGTACAATGGTTTGCTTCTGCCATGGAGTCTGATTTTGAAATGTCTATGATAGGAGAACTGTCATTTTTTCTTGGTCTACAAATTACTCAGAGGCCTGAAGGGATGTTGATTTCTCAAGAAAAATGTTGAAAAGGTTTCAAATGGAAGATTCTAAACCTGTGGGTACACCTATGGTTACTGGATGTAAATTAAGCAAGGATGATGACTCACCTAATGTTGATCAAAGCTCATATAGATCAATGATAGGCAGCTTGTTGTACATTACAGCATCTCACCCAGACATAATGCATGTTGTAGGAATGGTAGGAAGATATCAGGCTACACCTAAAAAAAGTCATTTGCAAGCTGTCAAAAGGATTTTCAAGTATTTGAAAGAAACAATGACTTATGGTCTGTGGTATCCCAGAAATCAAAATTTTCAATTAACTGCTTATTCAGATGGAGATTGGGAAAACTGTGTGGATGAGAGAAAAAGCACCAGTGGAGGAGCATTCTTCCTGTGTGACTCTTTAGTAGCATGGCTGAGTAAAAAACAGGGTTCCATTTCTTTATCAACTACAGAGGCAGAGTATATTGCTCCTGCTACCTATTGCACTCGGGTATTATGGATGATTCAGACACTTGCAGACATGGAAGTAAAATATGCTGCACTGATCCCAATTCATTATGATAACACAAGTGGCATCAGTGTGTCTAGGAATCCTATATTCCACTCCAAGACCAAGCATATTCACATAAAATATCATTTTCTGAGAGAGCAGGTCACCAATCAGATTGTTCAGGTTCATTACATTTCAACCACCGAACAAATTGCAGACATCTTTACTAAACCCCTAGCCAAGACACCATTTGAATATCTCAGACAAAAGCAGGGTGTCATCCCGTGTCATACCTAAGAGAGTCCATCCTATTAGGGGGAGTCTTATATTTATTGCATATCTGATAACTCCTACAAAAACTGCAACAGCTCAGGGGGAGCGTGTTTCTTCTTTGACATTGATGTCAAAGGGGGAGAAAGTGTGGTAATTTCAGGTTGTGATTTCAAGGATGCTATAGGAAATCTATAGTGGTTGCCATCAATTCCAAAGGGGGAGAATGTTGGCAATGGAAAATGGTTTACTATTTTACAGGCAGTGTATTCTTGTCATTGATGGCAAGATCAGAGTATGCATTGATGGAAAAACAGGATCAAAGTAAGCTCGGGAGGAATTAGCGTAGAGTCAAACGCAGTGTGAAGGTGTGCACTAGGGATGAACGCACAGATGGACGACAAATCTCGAGCGTTAGATATGAGCGCGGGGTCCGACCATTGTTGGATCCAGGAGAACTTGCACGTTCTTTAAAGTGTAAGGTGAAGCGGGCTCACAAAATCCCAAAAGAAGGAGAACCATCCATCTTCGGGAAGGACATGTGGACACAGATCAACATTTCACTAACTGGAAAGTCAAAGGAATGAAATACTCCAACCTTTCAACTCGCGAAGTCGCGAAATGCGAAACCCTGAAATCCTGATTTAGGCACAATGAAGGCTCGTGAATTTGCGAAATAATCATAGTCGTCCGATCACCAAGGATTATGGATCGTTGATCAAGCATGAAGAAGGCCTGTGAAGTGTCTAAATCATGACAAGATCTGGACTGTTGGGTCCATAGGACATGTGGCGAAAGATCGTTATTTCGCTGACTGGAAAATCAAAGGAACGGGGTTCCCTAACCTCTCAAATTCGCGATATGTGAAATCGCGAAACAATCTTAGCCTTCAATTCAAGTTTTGATCTGGACTGTTGATCTGACTCCCTTTCAGAGTTTCAGATACCAGGAGATGGAGGGGTCAAGGCTCAAGATCCTTCATCATAGGAACGCCTAAGTGCCAAAATGTGAAATCGCAAAAACCCAAAAAAAGGTGCATCACACGGAGTATTGGATACCAGGATTTCAGTTACCGGGAGATGGAGAAGTCATAGACTCTCATCATTAGGAGTCCCGAAATGCCGAAAATCAAAACACCAAAATTCCAAAAGTAGGCACGTCATACCGAGATTTTGGTTACCGGAAGATGGAGAAGTCATAGACTCTCATCATCAGGAGTCCCGAAATGCCGAAAAGCGAAACATTGAAAATCCAGAAGCAGGGACATCATACCGGGATTTTGGTTACTAGGAGATGGAGAAGTCAGAGACACTGCATCACAGGAGTCCCGAAATCGCAAAACCCGAAGTCGTGAAATGATAAAGACTCCATACCGGAGTTTTGGATACCGGGAGGTTGAGAAGTCAAGAATCAGGACACTATATCACAAGAGTCCTAAAATCACGAAACCCGAAGTCGCAAAATGAAAAAGACTCCATACCAGAGTTTCGGATACCGGGAGTTGGAGGAGTCAAGAGTGAAGACTCTTCATCTCAGGAGTCCCGAAGTCGCGAAATGTCGATTCGCCGAATTGAGAAACGTTGGAGTGCCGAACCATTGATCTGACTCCATTTCAGAGTTCTAGATACTAGGAGTTGAAGTGTCGAAACACTTCACGACCAAGATTTCCGAAAAGCCAAAATGCAAAACATGGTTAGGATCAGCAAGAGGTCATAGCCCTTGGTCACATCGGCAGAAGATGGGGGAAGGAGTTAGTGAAAACAAGCTCGTTTTTCGGAGTTTCGGTGATCGGGAAATGGAGAATACTAAAAACCTCCACCACAGTGATCCCGAAATGCCAAAGAGAAGAATGTCGAAATGAATGCAAGACTAATGAAATTCATCCAATGGTGCAGATGAAATTGAATAAAATCAGAGGGCTAATGTTGCACATCACAGTGTGACTTCCAGAAACCACTGATGGTTTATGCTAGAGGACTCGAAGACACTTTGGGGTGATTAACAGAGAAGGTTAAGAGTCTCAAGGGATCTACCAGCAAAGAAAATATTGTTCATGGAGGCGATTGACAGTTGGATGAGGGTTGGAGCCTGTAACTGAAACAGAAAGGATAAGATCGACTATGCCAGAGAAAACGAAGAGTCTCAACTACCATAGAGGCTGAGGAATCTCATCATAACACCCAGTGATGCTCAACGCGTGGGAAAACCGCCAGAGAAGCTGAAGAGTTACCCTGATGATCAGATAGAGTACTTGAGTTGTGGAGGATATTGGCACGGTGTGATCAGGCAGAAGGACTGCGTACAGGGCATGCACAACATGCACAGAGACAATAAGAATGGGGAACAAAGAAGAGATTGGGTTTTGTTGCTATTGTGAGTGATGTGTGTGTGAAGAAGGAGATGAAGTGCAGTAGCTGGAATGCATAGAAGATAAAATGTGCACTGAAGGAGAATGGTGCATAGAGCACAAAAGGCGAGAGAACAGAAAGTGCAATGTATGCATGCAGGAAGACAGTGAGGGAGACAGAGCAGTGAAATCCTGCAGAATAGTGATGAGGTTGGTAAGTTGTTGTTGAATATTATATCACTGTAATAAGTTTTAGTAACACATTTTTCATAATTCAGGGTGGTAGAGAGATGTTAGGGAGGACTAGTGTCCTCAGAGGATCAAGTGGGTGCTTGAACACAGGGAGTTGGTGCTTCCTTTTAGTGGGTGCTAGAGAAAACAGGGAGTTGGCTCTTCTTTCTAGTTGGTGCTAGAGAAACTAGGGAGTTGGTGCTTCCTTCTAGTGGGTTCTAGAGAAAATAGAGAGTTGGTGCTCTCAGCAAGTTGCAGCTTGCAAAAATAGAGGTTGTAGCCTCACAGTGAGTTGGTGCTCATATGTATGATAATGTAAAGAATGTAAATAATACTTATCATAAAAAGAAGAAGAGGTTCTTACCCTCATGGGTTTCCTCGGGAAATATCTGTCTCTGTGTATCTCATATATGTCACTGATGCTAAATGTTCTATTGCTTGTTTCCCTGTATTATTGTGATTATCATTTAGTTCCTTGTAAAGAATTTAAAAGAAGCATAATTGTTTAAGCACGGTAACAACTGATTTACCCCCCCCCTCTCAGTTCTCCAAAACATACAAGTGCAAGGTGAGCGTAGGAAACGAATTTGTTTCAAGTTTCAAAGCTTAGGAGGTGTAGCGCAAGACGGGACCAAAGTCATCGGGCTCATAAGAGAATGGTTCAAGGGCCGCATCCCTTGAACAATTGAAATATTTCCAAATCAAAAGGAAGGAGAAGCATGAAGAGGAGATGTTATCGCACAGTTTGTAGTTTAGGCTAAAGGCTAAGGATAGAGGCCAAACTGGCGTAACAGGAACCTTCCCCACCCAATGTCACCACAATGGGGAGGTTCTTTCTATTAAGGGAGGTTAGCCCAGGGGAGACGTCCCCGGTAACCTAGGTTTTTGAAGAGGCTAATGTATAAAGTCAAAGTCAAAGCTTCCTCCTCACAGGTTACCACCAAGGTCAGAAAGTCCAGCTGATCAGCCAATAAAGAAGTGTATACCCAAAAGAGAAAAGTTGCCCGGAACAAGACAACAATAAAGAATATATGCAGGCTATTATTCAGTGGGTTAGTACTTCATATAACTATCTGGCATTAATAAGTAAGCAATGTAAAACAACAGGTATTAATGAGATCAACGTTTTGTCAATTAGCCATGGAAAAGTATCAATTCATCAATAACTATTGAGGTGATGTGGCTAACAATGTATCTAATCAATACTTTACTCAATAAATTCTTTCAATCATCACCTAATTTCTTATCATCAAAATATGTTGTGTCAAGATGGACTATTCAAGTGTGACGTCACCCTAGTTAGGGTTAGCTAGTTAGTTAGGGTTTCAAAAGTTAAAGTTTTGAGCGTTGTTTTGAGCACTATCACTTCAACGTAGTGTGTATAAGATCAGTGCCTAGGGGTAGATGGAGTCAATTAAGGAGAGGACGCAAGGTTGAAAGGATAAAGGCTAAGGACAAGAGGGAAGGGTTCTAGAGTGCTGCAATGGCAGGGCCCTAGAATCAAAAACCTAGGGGAAAGAGGCTCACTCTGATGTTGCTTAATCAAGGCCTCGTGCTCTTTCCTCCTTCCTTAGGTTAACTTGGAAAAATAGCTAGCATAAAGACACAAGAATAAGGTGATGGAGAGTGTTGCAAAGGCAAGGCCCTATCACCAAACCCTAAGAGTAGGACGGCCCTAGGTGTGGATAACCTAGGCCTAGGACGTATCCTCTCTCTTGACCTTCAAAAGGTACGGCTAGCTTAAGGGAAGAGGGACTGAGAGTGTAGCAGTGGCTAGGCTCTTCCTTCCTTCTTCAATGGCTGAAAATTTCTCTCTAAGGGGACATGAGACAAGGACCTACTTGTGTGCTTGTCACCTAGAATCTTAAAATCAGCAAATTTATAAGTAAATGCAAGAATATAAACCTACAACCATTCAATTAAGAAGTTTTGCAAGAAAAACACTTACATATCATGATGAAAAGCATGTTCAAACCTTAGTTGTAAACCTTCCTTCAAGAGAAATGCCAAACATGCCAAGAAAATCCTCCCATCAACAATAGCGCCTCACTTTAAAAGACAAAATACCCAAGTAGGGCACAAACATCAGACCTCACAAGTGTGAGTTGTTTTTGTTATGTTCAAATGAGGGAAAAACATCCTCAATATATAGTGTACCATGACCTATAATTAAAATTAGGTCATTAAAAATAGCCAACAAGGATACAAACCAAAATCATATTGTTTTTACATTAAAATGTTAAATTAAAACCCTAAATGAGCATAAGCAAGACGTCAAGCCCTCCTGAGGGAGATGTTGCCCCTTTTTAGGGAAAAATACAGCACAAAATGACAAACGTTGGCCCTCTTTGCGCCTCCAAACTCTGCCACACGTGCCAAAAATCCCTGTCAAACTTCCATATACTGGAGGTGATGTCGGCAGCTCCTAGATGACGTCCTGGGACATCAAAGGGACACGTTCCACCTGAAGTGGGTCAATTCCCCCGGGTTGGGCTCAGCCAAAGTGTCCTGGGTGAAACGTCCTTCCTCTTCTCAAGTGCAATAGCTCAACCAATCATTGTCCTGTCTCTGCCCCTGATGGGGTCCTAACAACCATCTGATGGGCTCTTCAGCCCCATGGAGGTCCAAACTAATCATCTCCCCATGTGTACCTGGTCCAACTGGTACCTGTCCGTCGGGCATGGTCCTGCACATCAAAAACTTCGCCCTCCATGGGCTCATTAGTCACAGGGATCATAGCAATGTCAATCATATCTCATCATTAATGTTATCAAACATATGCATAAAAACCCTGATATATCATTCAATAGCTCAAAGACATTACTGAGACCTACAATACAAAGCCGAAGAAAAAGACAAAACACCCTATTGGGCTAGTATCCATAAGAAAAGGAAAGTCTCCAGAGGGCATCATCCAAGCCATGTAAAACGAGGTGATGTGGTCAAGGGATGTTCAGACATACGGGTGGAGTGAAAGATAGGGATGCATGGTATTACCTGTAGGTGCCTTTGTAGAAGGTGAGTTGTACCTGTCATGGATGCAATTCGTTCCAAGCCCCTCTTGCCTTTTATCTTTATTTTGTTCTTATTGTTGGATTACTGAGAGGGGGGGTGAATCAGTAATAACGTAATTATAATCCTTTTTCTTCAAATGTTATATCAATGTAGAATTATTATCCAATAATGAGCAGTAATAAATAAACAATCACACACATGCACAATACACC